>CM043884.1:13995953-14421841 GCA_024034495.1 Camelina laxa
AAGAGAGTGAAGAGAGAGAGAGCATAGAAGGCAAGGGAAGAGGAGAGAGGAGAGAGTTTTGTTTGGTGGGTCGTTTTTGTTTATTAACGCCAACGGAGGAGGTGAAAAGCCGGCCTATACACCTTTTTTAAGATTCTTTGCCAAATTGGTTATTTACTTATTTAACAAAAAAATACTTTTCCATGCATTTTTCATATACTGTTCAAAACTAGTTTAATAGTTACATGGTTATCAAGGTTATGTGAAAAGAAATAACGTAACTTTATGCCGATAGAAACAAGTGCAATTTAGATCTAACGTGTGGCCCAATCACAAAACTATGACAGACCAAAAACTTAGTGGGCCGAAATACTAGCCCATTAAAAAATTAGGAGCAATAATTGGGGAGTTACGGACACGTAACTTTTACAGAGCAGGGACGGCTTTTTGTACTTTATGAAACTTTATCCTTTTTTTTTTTTTTTTTTCTTTTTAGCGATGACTAAAGAATAGTTATACTTGTATTTAGTATTTACACGGCTCTATGTAAATCTTTCCAAATAATAATAACCCCGAGGCCGACAAATAGTATAAGAATTATGTGTTTGGTTCCTAGACACTAAAAAGTTAGAATCTAGTTTGGTTGTTGAATGAATCATCTCATACTACAATAACAAATGAAACAAAAATATTAATCGTTCCAAATCCGTAAATAGAGATGAGTATGTCTAAAATGTATTCATTGATTACGACAAAAAACAGCCAACAATGTAAATCTTACTTGCCTGAGGTTGATCATATGCTGATATAGTGATATGCATTCACGACAGATATTATAGTAGTATAATACTGTATATACACACAACATATGCCAGAAATGGGAAAAGTTAAAATACATAAAACATCTATATGAAGCAACTTTATAGAACCACGTGAAGGAATCTAATGTGTATGGTGGACCCTGACGGCACGTACGTAGCCTTACTTACCATCGAGTCAAAAAAAGATAGCAAACGGCGCCTAAAAGGATTTGAGACATGGCATACCCCGTAATTATATTGACTAAACCGAGGGTAAAATAGGTAAGTAAAATACACTGACGTCACACGTGCGAGTCGGAACATGGCACAATTGGCACACCACTGCAACCAAGTGGGTCAAGCTCAAGCTCAGCTCAAAGCTCTCTTCAGGTTTTTTTTTTTTGATGAACCAAAGAAGACCCAAAAAGAAAAAATCAAAACTTTACCGGAGATGGCGACGGAGCAAGCTTTGTTGTCTATGGAAGCGTTACCTCTAGGTTTCAGATTTAGACCAACGGATGAAGAACTCATCAATCATTACCTAAGGTTAAAAATCAACGGCCGTGATTCAGAGGTTAGAGTCATCCCTGAGATCGACGTTTGCAAGTGGGAGCCATGGGACTTACCTGGTTAGTTCTCTCTTCTTCTTCTTCATGATTTTATCTTCTTTATGGTAGAGAAGAACACAAAGAAACAGAGTTTACAGAGTTCTAGAGTTGAAAAAGGTCGAAGCTTTTGTGAATTTGTTTTGAGAGTGATGATGCTAAGGGGTTTTGTTTGATTTTTAGGGCTTTCGGTGATAAAGACAGATGATCAAGAATGGTTCTTTTTTTGTCCTCGTGATCGGAAGTATCCGAGTGGTCATCGTTCTAATAGAGCTACTGACATTGGTTACTGGAAAGCTACTGGGAAAGATCGAACCATTAAGTCTAAGAAGGTGATTATTGGTATGAAGAAGACTCTTGTCTTTTATCGTGGTCGAGCTCCTAGAGGAGAGCGTACTAATTGGATTATGCATGAGTATCGTGCTACTGATAAGGAACTTGATGGCACTGCACCTGGCCAGGTCTGTTTTTTTCTGTTTCTCTCATTCCATTTAAGGTCAATTCCAACTCCATGTCTGCTTCATATAGTAAGAATTTGTTTATTGGAATGGCGATAACCGACTTGATGTTGTTTAGTTTAAGTACTATTACTCTTGGATGAACGTGTTTGGTCTTTGATGGTGACCTTTTGGCCTGTGGATATGTGTTTTGTTAACACTTTTTTGCTTGCTTATATGTTGTGTTTTGGTGTGTGTGTTTGGAACAGAATCCGTATGTTTTGTGTCGCTTGTTCCACAAGCCTAGTGATAGCTGTGATACTACAAACTGTGATGAAATAGATAATGTCAATACAACACCTACCACCACTAGATGCTCTCCTCATGATACATCTTCTGAAATGGTTCAAGAAACAGCTGCGTCTAGTGTCCATGCTTTAAATAGATCTGATGATATTGGGAGGTGTTTAAACGACAAGAGTAATGATGTGAAGCCTGATATTTCAGTGACTGATAATACTTCTATCAATCGTGCTGAATCATCTCGCGCCAAAGACCGTGTTTTGGGGAAAACCATAGTAGAGGTATTACGTATTTTCGGTTAGTTCTTTGATTTCTCTGTTTGCACTAAGTGTAGCATTCTGTTTCACAGTTTGTTTCATCAGGTCTCATCATAAACCAGTTTGTGTTTTCCTGTTATATAGGAAACTCCACTTGCAAGGATTCAATGCGGACCCAGTTTTACTCAAATGAATGACAGAGCATATTATCCAGCACAGTCAAGCATCGATTTTGCTGCACCACATATGGATTCAATGCATTCTAGCGATTTTGGCAACTTTGATTATGGACTACATTTTCAGGATGGTGCCGCTATACAAGATGCATCCTTAGCAGATGTCTTGGATGATGTATTTCATAACAATAATGATTCCTCTACTGAAAGGAAAGATTTTGCACTTCCAAATATGATGCATTGGCCTGGAAATACAAGACTGTTTTCTACTGAGTACCCGTTTCGCAAAGACGCTTTTGCTTTTCTTGATGGGAGTGCTGAAGTCGCCGGTTCACAGGTAACCACAATGTTCATGAACGCTACTAAAGCATCTCACATAATTATCAGGATGATTTATATATCTTACATATAAGCTGATTTTGATGCGTTGATCTGGGACTGACCTTAGTGTTTCTTCATGTACATCAGTTTGTACCTGAAAATGTAGCTCCCAGATGGGTCAGCGAAGGCCTTGTTGATAGCAAGGAGGTAGTAGAGATCCAATCTTCATCCGGCTCCTCTCGGACCTTGACGCCACTTCATAGCAACGTATTAGGGCAGTATGCTTCAACATCTTACGCATCTATCGATCCCTTTAACTATAATGTCAATCATCCTGAGCAGTCATCCTTTGAGCAATCATCTTTCGAACAAAACTCTGTTGACCCCAAGATTAGTGCCAGTGACATTTCTGGGTTCAAGGCTAGGTCTCGGGAGAGTCAGACGAATGAGGACTTTGTTGTAGAACAAGGCACTGCTCCCAGAAGAATTCGGCTGCAAATAGAACAGCCATTGGCGCCAGTTAACCACAAGAAAGAGAGAGATGCAGACAACTACGAAGAAGATGAAGTACAATCTGCAATGTCAAAGGTAAGGATTCAGTTGTCTGGCTAGTATTGAGATCCACGTTGAATGACCTTCTCAAATGACCATTGATGAATATGCAGGTCGTAGAGGTAAATGAAAGATGCTTCTTTAACAGAGACAAGACAATAGTAAAAGGGCATGATAGTCTGTCGGAATCAGCTGAGTTAAGTACTCAGGGGACTGCTCAGAGGAGAATCCGCCTGCAGACGAGATTGAGGAAGCCTGCCATAACATTAAACAACACAAGAAGACACTCAAACCGCAGCGACGAAGAAGCAAGCCATAGAAAGGTAAGATGTTTCTTTTGAAGCTACATCAAAAGACCGTCTCTGATTCTCTATAAACAAAACATTTATAATTGACTTTAACGAAAAATATGCGAGATGCAGGAGAAGGAAGATGTGTCATTATCATGGCAGAAACAGAAGAAGATAATGAAGAAGAGCTTGGTGCAGTATAGTAGTAGTATGGTGATAATAATGGCAGTGATAGCCGTCGTTTTAGTAGGAGTATGGAAAGAGTCAAGAGATGGCAAATGTAGCTTCTTGTTTCATCAATTAGATTCCTTAAAAGGCAGGTTTACTTGATGAATATATATAGCGACATTCTCCATGTCTCTTTTTTTTTTTTTTTTTTTTGTATAAGTAATCGTGTTTAGTGTATTTTTTATTTATTTTGTACGTAGTGTTGAGTGATGAAGCCTAATTCTCTAGAATCATTAACAAAGTAGTAGTTCTCTCTTTGATATTTGCAGTTCAAAACTATTACTTGTGTGTGTGTGTGTTGTGTCCCTCGCGGTAAATCACTGTTAGATTTAATTCCATAGTCAGTCCAAATTTCAAAGAAAACTTTTGTTTAATTGTAACCATATCAATTTGGGGTTTTAAAAATGTTATCCATGCATGACTATTTAGACCTACTCTTATGACACGTAACCAAGTAGACTGACCTACCGTAGTATATAAAAATCCAAACAATATACCAAACTTTGTTTAGAGATAATCTAAAATTCCACAAATACTAACAAACACATGAAAGTTAATAAAACCAGAGTCTTATTACAGTTCCAGGAACTTTATTAACACTTGCACACATAAACCGTTCCACAGGTTCTGACACCATCCTGATTTTGAACCCAAAAAAAGTAATGCTCAACATTAATTTGTTAAAAAGACCTACTAAAATCAGAAAATACATACTCCTTCCAATTTTTATTACTTGTTATTCTAAAAATAAATTTTTGTTTTTTAATATTTATCGTTTTAGATTTCTAATGCAAATGTTTCATAAGAATTTCAATTCTGTTCAATTTTATAAATATTTTGACCAATAAAAAGATTAAAAAGAATAAAACATAAAATTTAATAATTTTTTTTATTTGTGTAAAACAAATGTAAATAACAAATGATAAAAAAGAAAAAGAATAGTTATATATTTTGTTTTTTTGGTCAACCATATCGTTACATTCAAGGGATGAAGTTGTTTTATACTATAATTAAATGAAGACGACAAAAGGAAAGAAGAAGATAAAGATGGAGGGGGATAGACATCACCCGGTTTCGGACGTGGGGTCCTGCGTGATAAAGAGGAGTGGTGAGGTTTCATATATCCGAATACAATGTGCGTTACTCCCTAATGTTTTCTCAACACTTGTTTCTTTTTTATTTGTCCTTCAAAAATACATACATTTCAATTTAAAAATCGAAATTTATATTGGTTTGTGACTCTGAGTATAAATTCTTTTACCATAAACTACTCTGTCTATTTTCATAGACTGTTCTATTTTATGGTTTTATTTTATAATTAAATAGTGTGTTTTTTTATTGGTTATGATTACATAATTTATTTCTTTTTAAAATCAATAATTTCTAATAATTCGTATAACTATTAAAAACATATTAAAAACTTTAATCAAAATTATTTTTTAAATTTATTAAAAATTCTAATTAAAAAGTATTTTTTTTGTTTCATATTAAGTGTTATTTTAGACTGAAAACTTTGTTACAAAACAAGTGTTATTTTGTATTTGTAATGTTGTTTGGTAAATTTTTTAATTTTATTTCTACCAATTTAATGTATTGTCCAATAGAAAAAAGTAAATAATATAATAATAAAAAGTAAAATAGAAAATTTAATGATTTTTTAAATTTGTGTGAAAAAATCCAAAAATAATACGAAAGAGAGAATAATTTTTAATTAATTATATGGTCATTATTAATCAAGTTAAAGGAGAAATGTTGGGTAAAAAAAAATAAACAAAAGCATTTATTTATTAAATGCGAGTAGTCAAATATTGAGCATTTAATTTTTTAAATGACACATTAAGAAAGTTAGCAAACCAAGACCAGAGAGACAGTAGAATACACCCCTAGATTTTAACTTCCTCTAGTCTTCTCTGACTATATATATAACAAGAAGAAACACACAAACAAGAAGAAACAAGAAGATTCGATTGAAGCTAAAGAGATTAATCAAGAGAAATGTTGCTAGTGACTGTTTTGGCTGAGATGATGAAAGAGTACACGGTGGTGCTCGCCGGAGTTTTGGAGCATCTCTTCTCTCAAGCTCCTTTTCCTAGGAGATTCCGACTTCATATTCTATACTCTCTTCCTTTCCATAACTCTAGTTCCGCTCCTCTCACTCTTCTCCTTCCTCCTCCTCCTCCTCCTCCTCCTCCTCCTTATTATTCTCGTTCTTCTTCTACATAATAATGTTTTTTTTTCTTTGGCTCTTGAGCTTTCTGTGTAAATAAAGATCTTTTTCTATATTAATGCATCCTTCTGTTTTAATTGGAACACATAACAAGTTACAGTGCTTTTTTTTTTGTATATAAAGACCTTTCTTTTTTTAATTTGTTGAATTATTCTGAAACGTTTGAAGGGGTTTGATGGTGAACGTTATCATTTATCGTGGACTTGATCTTGGTCAAAGAATTGATAAGAAGAGGAAGAAGAAGAAGATTATGTTTTGCCGACTTTATCTTCTTAGTAAAAATATTAGACGAGAGACACCATTTCATTTAGAAGGGTCTCAAAATGTCGAATTAGTAGTTGTTGTCTTTGGATAATCAAGAGATGTAACCAAAAGACAAAAAAAAACTGCTTACTCGGTTCTATTGTCTATTTCGGATTCGAGTTTATCTAACCATATCAATGTTGAGTTTGTACTTTTGGACCAGGGAAGCCTCCAATTTCTTGCCTTTTGTAGAAAAATTGTATTCGCCATTATATGGTTTGAGAATGATCTACTATTCTTTAGTTTACTTGGACTTAAATGGGAGTTGTTTTAGTTTTCTTGAAACTTAATTGGTAAGTTAGATTAAAAGTTTTTGTCTTTTGATGGGAGATTTTCTTCGAGAATATTCGAAGTTTTATTAAATCTTCTTTTCCGAAATAAGGGTCTCATTTTTTTGGGATTATTCATATTTGTTTGAATAGTTTCATGTAAATATGATTAATCCCTAAATAATATTTTCTCCGTTTCAAAATATAGGATGATTTGAGATTTATTTAGTATTTCAAAATATAAGATGTTTTCAAGTTTTTATGGAGCTTTTATATTATTTTACTATTTTATATTATGCAGTTTTGTTTATGATTGGTTGAACTTTTATAAAGTAGTGTTTTCTTAATCTGCGTGTTTTAATCAAAACATCCTATATTTTGAAACGGAGAGAGTATATGCAGCGACTAATATATTTTCTCTGCTCCCAACTCGGCTAAGGGTAAAACAAGATATGAGACTGGAGAAAGTTTTAAACGTAAAAAAAAAAGGTAAGCAAATCAACGTGGAGCCATCAAGAAATACTCGCCAACGTAGACAAGATCCTTAAGTGAAATTTTATCTGGTTTCTCGAACTCTAAGGCCATCATGATTCTCTCCAAGAAAAACAATTTCCTCAGAGAATTATCCGACTCTTTTTTCTCTAAGAATCTCTACTAATGGGCTATAAGCAAATCTCAAATATCTTAGGTAATAAAGTTCCACTTTTCAGGTCAAGATGGTGGACGCTTTTGGTATTCATGATAGTCTTGAAGAAGAAAGGAAGGGTTATGGAAGAAATTCTGGAAGGCCTTTAGGTGACTACTTTTTAAAGTTCTACGGCTACTAATCCTTATTAAGATGATGATGTGGTATTTAAGAATTTCTCATAACAGAGGCAAAAGCTTTAAACCTATCAGGCCAGTTGCAATGCTCGTGATTGGAAATAAGGTCTTATTGGATAAGTTATGAAGATTGCCTTGCTTTAGTAGCTGAATGTACATGTTTGTATCTTATGTTTAGTTTGCTGTTTTCGTTATATATAAAAGGAACACTTATATTTATCGTATCTATTTTATTTTTTTTACACACCAAAACCATATTCAATACCGAGTACAAAGTTTGTTCCTCCATATCGACAATATGCTTAAGCCACAAAGGAAGACATCCAAGGTAGCTTGGGACATGATTCTCTTAGCTATTATATAGACACATTAATTGGGTAAGCTTATCGTCCTCCAAGCATTTTTTATTGTGAGTGAATGTAATCTCTTATTTTTTTTTTTGAATTTAATGTTAAATTATATTCAAAAGAAAAATAAACGTTTACATAGTTTATGTGGTAAAAAATTTTAGAACAGTTGGGAAATAAAACATTCAGTAGAATCTAGCTTCAAACCAAACTTGAATGGATGTGCTTTGACCTCCTTGAAGTGTGCTTAGACGGTTGCGGACATACTTGTCGATCTGCTTGATCAGGTTCTCTGCTGTCATTGGGTGTTTACTGTGTCGTCGCCCATTCCTTTCTCTCCAAAGTAGGTAAATGGTAGTTTGAAAAGCATAACCCAGGATGAATCGTAAAGTTTTATCAAGAGCATTACCCACGAGAAGAGAAAGGACTTCTTGCCAGTGACTTGTGTACTTGTCTGCGAGGAGCTTCTTCACTAGCTCTTCCCACACCAACTGTGAATAAGAACATTGAAAGAAAAGGTGGTCCCTTGTCTCTAACGGGTGGTTGCAGAGAATACAGCTTGCGTTAGCCTGTGGAGACCATTGCTGCAGTTTTTCCCCTGTGGTGACTCTGTTTTTAAAAACCAACCAAGTGAGAAAGGCATACTTAGGAGTGGCTTGTGAGAACCATATCACTCTGTATTCAGCCAGGAGTGGGTGAGAAACATGGATATGTGACCAAGTTTCCTTGGTAGAGAAGCTGTTCCGGTAATAGTCATTTTTCCCTTTCCATAGTGGTATATCCTGTGTCTCACGAGAGGGATGAACCTGCAGGTTCTGTATCTCATCCTCGACAATATTAAGTAAGGGGAGCCTATGTCGTCGCCGCCGCTGCCTAGTCAGAACGTCAGCGACGGTGCTTGCCTTTGGGATTCCGAGATCAATAAGACCCCTTTCCTCCAAAACATCATGTAGACATCCCAGTGAACACCAGTTATCAAACCAAAAAGAGGTTGATTCACCGTTATGCACTTCCATCTTAATAAACTGCTTTGCTAGGCTTCTGTATTTCAAAAGCTTTCGCCAAATCCATGAACCACAAGTTGTGTTATCCTTTTCTGCCCAGAAAGAACCACTGCGAATAAGAGATCTCTTCACCCAATCAACCCATAAAGAGCCTCTAGCCGAAGAAATTCTCCAAATAATTTTAAGCAAGCTCACTTTATTTGCTTCCGCGATTGATCTTAGCCCCGAACCTCCTTTACTCTTTGGCATACAAACATCAGACCAGGCCACTTTGGTTTTCTTTGCGTTCAAAGAAGGGCCAGACCACAAAAAAGCAGAACATAGTCGATCAATCTCCTGAATGCAGGATTTAGGGAGTCTAAACGCTGATATCCAGAAATTTGTTAGACTGAATAGAACTGATCCAATAAGCTGAAGTCTACCAGCAAATGAGAGCATCCTAGTTGTCCAAGAGGCAATCCGTGATCGAATTTTTTCTATGAGAGGGAGATAGTCCCCTGATGTCATCCTTCTTGGTAAAAGTGGGAGACCAAGATACCCGAACAGGGAGAGAACCACATGCGAATGGGAACTGGTGAAGGATCTCTTCTTTGATGGTCAAGGGAATGCCAGCCTTATAAATGGTGGATTTTTTAATACTAATGTGCAAACCTGAATGAACCGCAAAATCATTAAAGACCTGCAGAGCACCTGAAACCGACTGTTTGGACCCATTCACGAACACCATAAGGTCATCAGCAAAACAGAGATGAGTAAGTTTCAGCGTTTTGCACTTGGGATGATAACCAAAGACTCTATTCACCGCAGTCACATCTAACTTGCGGAATAAGACATTCATGCAGATAACAAAGAGATATGAACTAAGTGAGCAACCTTGTCGTAAACCTCGAGAACTACCAAAGTAACCAGCCAGTTCTCGATTAATCTTGAAAATTTTTCCTTAATCTTGATCCGTTTTTTTTTAAACACTCACAAATTTTATATTTTTCTATATGTCAATATTTAAAGCGTCTAAGTAAAACAACATTGTTGTAAGTTGTAACCGATTTTAATTAATAAGAAATTTGAGCTTAGAGTATATGTCTTGGTCTCCTACCATTTGACCTCTCGCTTTTTTTTTTTTTTTTTTTTTCTCCCTCAATACTCATTTCGTACTACACATTTCTACATAACATTTCACAGATCCAGTAAAAGATACATTAACAAGAAAATTAACATAAAATTATATTTGTGCAACATTCAAAAGAAAAGAGCAGTATAAGGACAGATAAAATATGATAAAAAGTAAAAGGTTGAATAAGTGAAATCGTAAAGTTTTTGTCCTAATCTGAAATTTTGACAAGTAAACAGAGAAGGACGTCTTTTGTTTTTTTTTTTTTTTAATCGGACTTGACCTGAAGAAACAAAAAAAAAAAAAACTTGGTCCTTTCGCAAGCTAAAGGGGAGGGGGAAGGTGAAGAAGAAACCTGGAAAAATCCCTTCCCTTCTTCTTTATCACCATTTCTTCCTTTATCCACAACACAGAGAAGGAGAAAGATGAAGCAGTGTAGTCACGGAATTGATGGTTTACGAAGCGGTCTCTCACCTTCCGCAATTGGTTCTTCTTCTTCTTCCACCTTTTCTCTCAAATCTGAACACGATGATTCCATCTGGGGTGATTATACTTTAGACCTTTCCTTCTTATCCTCTGATGATCAGAGAAGTGGCGTCGGTGATGATGATTCTTTATCTAACTTGTCTCGCGATGTTGAGCCTACCAAAGGTATCTTCTTAGACTCTTCTCTTCTTGATGTTAAGGTTGTATTTGGATAGAGGGATAAGTGTGGATAGAGAGATTTTGGTGTTAAGAGTTATAATCTTGTGGAGGCTATTACTGTTATATGACACTTGTGAATCTTTTCGCAGAAGGATTGTTTTTAGTGGACAAGATTGCTTGTTCTGGGAAGGTTTTGGTAAACTCTAATCCAATTTTATCGAAATTGCCTGAGGTATTGATTGAGTCCTCAAATGATGACAAGTTAGGTCTGTCCTGTATCAACACAACAACAGTCAGGTCTGAGCAAACTTCTATAGATTCTGATCAAGATGACTCTGAGGAAGACTCTCCTTGCTGGAAAGGAATGCTTTCTCACAAGACTTCTAGACGTTCTACTGATGATCTTAGTGGCTTTCGTAGATTGAATCCCTTGGCACCTCAGTTTATACCGTCTAATTCTAAGAAGAAACTCGAAGAATGTGATGCGAATGTTTCTTCTTCATCGTCTTTGAAGAAGTCTTTGTCTTCAAGTTTTCCATCATCTTCTGGAGAGTTTAACTTAACTGATCTTCCTGAAGATGGAAGCAATGATGCAGCAAAGACAACCATCTTGACTCACAATACAGATGAAATTTTTGGTTTTATGTCTAGTGATAGTACATCCAAGACCGTTAGCATTTCAGATTCTAGAAATGAATTCCTACCATCTAAAAGGTTGGATCCTTTGGCCCCTGTCTTTGTTCCCTCTAGTGCAAAACTAAGTCCTTCTGTCCATGAGAAGCAAGGAGCCTTTGAGACAAATGGAGTTTCTCTTATTTCTTTAGATGATAAGTCACTGAATAAGGTGGTGACATCTTCTGGAGAAGTTGGCCACAGTTTTAAGAGTCGATACGGTGGTCGTGATTTAAATTCAACATCTTCATACAATCCGTGGATTGAATCTGACGCTGGATATACTGAGTATGCAAAACCAGGAAGCTCCAGCAACAAATCTCATGGTCAGCGTAGATTGAATCCATTGGCCCGTCAGTTCTCTCTTGCAGATACTAAACCGAAAGCATATGACTATGGGAAGAACCAAGCTGCAGATGATTTATCGCTACTGGGGAGTACTGCGGGTTTATACCTTCCTAGTGCTTATAAGGACCATAGTGTAGTAGATGCAGACTTAGCACAATCCCCAGTATATCTGGAACGTGTTCTTCCCAACATGTCTCGTGGAAGTTCTACACTTATATCTCCAAAGGCGGACAGTAACTTTGGGTCGACTAAGTGGTTTGCGGTGGAGCCAAATCCTACATTTTCAGTAAAGGGTAATAAAGATTTTAAGCATCCTCTTCCATTTCATGTTGTAGAAACTGCAGCGAGTTCATCATCAAGAGATATGAAAGCTTTACCAGGCCCATCTCCAAAAATGGATGTGAAGAAACTACTTACAACAATGCATGGACTGTCAGAGTTACTAACACTTGCACATGGTTCAGATTCACCAAATGCGGAAGAGCGTGATCTCGTTAACAGTACTGTACAGAATCTTAACTTGTACATCAAAAACAACATTCAGGAACATGCTGGGAATCAAAGCATTGCACGACGTAATTTGTATGATCTAAAGCTGTTACCTAACAAGAGTAAGGTATGTTGTTCTAACTGTTATTATGTATATATATTTCTAGCTTAAGCATCATGAGATTTCATTGAACATGGAAGCCCAGTACTTTCTCTTAGAACATATTTTATTCAAGGTTAACAAGAAATAGCATTATGTCTTGTAGAATTTACAAAAATGATATTATGTTAATGCGTCACCTTTTTTTTTTTTTTAACGGTTCACCATGATTCAAATCCTCCTCTCTATTAGCTATCGATTAGAGACCTTCAGCTTCCAACGGCAAACAATATGACTGTCGACCTTGATGTGAAAAGGAAGGATAAATACTCTGTGGTCTCAAGAGAGACGGTCCCAGATTCTCGTTTGTATCAATATGGTGCGACCAAAGATAACAGCTTTAGTCAGGTATGGTTTTTTTTCTCCATAATTAAGCTGTTATATTTTTCGTTTAGTGGGAGGTAGACCGTCGGTTTGATAATTTGTGCAGGTTGTGGAGACAAGTGGATACCAACAGAATCATCAAAGCGAGGAGCAGATTAACCAACATGCCCTGTTCTATAAAAGCTTATGGCTGAAGGCTGAAGCAGACAGGTGTTTGATGGTATACGAGACTTCTATTTCGAATCCAAATCTTTGAGGATATTAGAAAGGTGACATCAAATCATCCTTAATAGTACCCACTCTTCATCCTTGAAACTTTAAATTCAGAATGTACTGTGAAGGGCAGTTACATGTCAGATTGGTAAGGCTTGCCCAAGGTTTGCTTTTTGATTTTGCAGGTTGGCATGTAAAATATCAAAGAAGAGCCTCAAGATCTCCAATTTCTGGATGGAGACTATTAAGGCATTTAAAGATTTTTCCTATGAAGTAGCCGACTCATAAGAGAAGTTAGTGTTCTCTTACCTTTATTTTATTTTATGGCCTTGTCGATTCAAGAGAATGAACTGATTACTAATTTCCATTGCTACTTCATTTTGAGAATCATTGCTGAGTACATTTGTGTTTTTCTTATCAGAACCAGGCTACTGTTTGGACGTACGTGGAGCCTTTTTGTATGGTGAAGATCGTAATGTTTTCTTGTTATGGTTCTGTTTATTTGATTATCAGATGTATAAACAAACCATTGTAACTCTTTTCTTAAATACTACGTCATGACACTCTCTGTTATATAGTACCTCTCTTATCATACTAACTTGCCTAAAATGACCCCAAATTAAACATACTTCGATTAAAGTAGAGAGAAAATGACGTAAAAAAATTAAGAAGAAAAAGCAGTAAAAAAAAAGGGAATCGATAATGTTCGAAAGCAATGGTAACAGGGACAAATAACAACTAAACACTAGCAAAAAAAGAACAATGTATGTTGGTGGTGGCTTTGCAGCTTAAAACCCTATGGTGGGTGAGTTCCAAAATGGCTGAAACGATATCTCCGTCATTGGCCTTTAGAGCTTTCACGGCTTTGGCCTTAGAGATACCTGCTTGGGTCATAACAATATCAATGTCTCTGGCTTCAAAGCCTCCGTCATCAACATCATCTTCGTCTTCTTCCTCTGCTAGTGGAGCCATGGAAGCTTGAGAAGCATCATTAGGTAGCATGGAGGCGGCGTCTTGAACCTCTGAGCAGCCTGAGTTTGTAGCTGAGAGCTCAGATCGTCGAGCTTAATTAGCCTCTCGAAAAATGACACAAGTGTCAGCATTGGGACTCTTGTAAACATCTGGGTTCGAGATGACATAAAACACCTGATATAGATGCAAATCAGAAGTATTCTTTTACATTCTTGGCTCTTCGAAATTCCACGCTGCTGACATTTGAGATAGGTTTCATGCCAAGCTTTACCTATTTCCACCTTCTCCTTCACCTACCCAGCCGCCATACACATAACATGAAAACAAAACCCTAAAACCATCACTATAACTGCGCAATTCTATCAAAGTGTTCCACAATAGAGAAGCAAATTCACACTTCAGAGCTTAATCTAGGGCTTTAAGAACCTCAAAGTTTCAACAATTTCCAGTAAAAGGTGAGTTTTTTTTTCTTTCTGATTTCTACAAACCTCATTTTCAAAACCCTACAAGATGTCTATATATACTAAACAATACATATCTCAAAATCAAACGAAAGAGCTCCGAAGTCCTCATCGTCGTATTCCTCATCTCCATCCTCCACAACAACATCATCTTCCTTCTGTTTCAATTGCTCTTTGATGGATTCAACCTGCGATTTCTCTTCCTCCACAATTGCTCCTGGCATCTTTCTTCTTCTTCTTCTTCTTCGCGCAGCTAGAACCAAAAAGACCTTTTTTTTTTTTTTTTAACCAGAGTGAGTGAAGAAGTGTCTGTCACAGCACAGAGATAAAACGAATCAGGATATAAAAGGAGATTAATGATCCTCTGCTTCGCGGTTCACTGTATCTAAAACCCTAGTAGCTGTTAATTTTTAAAGCCCATTGGGCCTCATTCTCATAAACTTTGATTGGTACAACATACTTGGCGAATCAAAACACGCCTTCTTTTCTTTGTGTGTGATTATTTTGGGGAGAGAATATTCATCATATATATTTGATGTCTGAATGTGTAAAACTTTGCTTTGTTTTGACTGGAATGGTCAAAACTAGTCGAAACAAAAATGAAACAACGTTCACAATTTTATTAACTAGCTAGAATTCTCAAAAGCTTTGCTTTGTTTCAGATTCAAGAAGCAACGAGAATCACAAAATGGAAGAACAAAACCCATCTTTATACGCAATGATATTATCCAGCTCCTCTGTTCTTCCCATGGTTCTGAAGACAGCTATAGATCTTGGCCTCTTCGACATTTTAGCTGACTCTGGCCCTTCCTCTGCTTCTCAGATCGTGTCGTTTTTGTCTAATCAGAAACAAACACATCATGATTCAAGCTTGGTTGATCGGATTCTTCGTTTTCTTACGAGCTACTCTATACTCACGTGCTCTGTTTCCACTGACCACGGTGACCCATGTGCCTTCTATGGCTTATCTCCTGTTGCCAAGTACTTCACCAAGAACCAAGATGGAGGTGGTTCGTTAGCTACGTTGGTGAATCTGTTTCAGGACAAAGTCGTCATTGATATGTGGTAACATCATTAACAACATCCCTAACTTATTTACTCTGAAAACGTTATGATCTTTGACTCATGTTGTATTTAACCATTAAAAGGTACAACCTTAAAGATTCTGTTCTTGAAGGAGGGCTTCCATTCAACAAGACTCATGGCTCCAGCGCGGTTGAATTGGTAGGAAGAGATTCAAGATTCAGAGATGTGTTTCAAAGCTCCATGAAAGGTTTCAATGAAGTATTCATGGAAGAGTTTCTGAAGAATTACAACGGTTTTGATGGTGTGAAGTCGTTGGTTGATGTTGGTGGTGGAGATGGCTCTATTCTCAGTAGAATCATCTCTAAGCATCCTCACATCATTAAAGCTGTTAACTTTGATTTACCCTTTGTAATCAACACGTCATCAGCTTCTCCAGGTTTATACATACATTTAACTTCTTGCCAAAGGTTCTGTTGTATTGTAATTGATATCAATGTCATTTATTGTAGGAATTGAGTATGTTGCTGGAGACATGTTTACAAACATTCCTAAAGGAGAAGCCATTTTCATGAAGGTATGCTTTTATCAAGTCTTTAACATAATCGTATACTTCAAAAAGATAACATTGTTTTTGGTTACAACTTACAACAGTGGATGCTCCATAGTTGGGACGATGAGCATTGCGTGAAGATACTTACCAACTGTTATCAATCCTTACCCTCAAATGGGAAGGTGATTGTGGTGGATATGGTAATCCCGGATATACCAGGAGACACTCTCTTAGACAGAAGCTTGTTTCAGTTTGAGTTGTTCATGATGAACATGAACCCATCAGGGAAAGAAAGAACAAAGAAAGAATTCGAGACTTTAGCTCGTCTCGCTGGATTTTCTAATGTGCAAGTTCCATTTACATCTCTCTGTTTCTCAGTTGCAGAGTTCCACAAGAACGAGTGATATGTATTATTAATATTATTGATTGAATATATACAGAGTCAGAACTAATTAAGGGTTCTGTTCCCTCTCTACTTGAATAGTTACATGATTTATTTTATGCTCTCTCTTAATATACTTAATCACCTTCTCAAGTGTAGCGTCTGTGTCTGCCTCAGGATTGATCCTAACATGGCAAGATAGAGAGACTTTGCCGACCGTTATGGACCAGATAGGAAGCTCGTGGACCGCCGTTACTTCATCCATGTCGCATAGACCTGCTGAAAGTCTACTAAAATCGATCTCTCTTGGAGCAGTCTCCATCAGAATGTCACGTAGCTTCCACCAGATAAGTGCAGCACTTATCATCACTCCTACATTTTGGAGCCGATCACCAATAATGATATATCATGATTTTTAGGTGTTTTTAGCCATGATATAAGTCTTATTTATAGATTCTTTTTGGTATTTTTAGAGTCTTTTGAGACTTTACAGAATTTAGCATGGATGGGAGCATAATGAAGCTAAATAGGAAGATTTGGAGCTTAATCAAGTATTGAGGCTGAGTTATGAAGTTGAGAGACGAATTCAGAAGTAAGCATCGATCGATGCAACTGATGGCATCGATCGACACATAGCCAAAGCAGAAGAATCTGAAGTTTTCTCAACAAGTTTTGAAGATTTACAAATTGCCCCAAAGTTTTCCATATTTGCATCATTAGTCCATGGACGTGTTAAGAAGTATAATTAGGATTTTTCTTTTCTTCTCTCAACAAGTTATGTACTTTTCTTTTTACCTCATCAAGGAGATTGATGTTCATAGAGCTTGACTCCTTGTTCATACCTGACAAGTAAGGTTACAAAAGAAAATGGTACTCCTCTCCCTTATTCAAGTTAAAAAAAACCTTAGAGAAAAGAATAAAAGATGAGATGATTTTGATCAGTTTAGAGGGGTAAATTACATGTGACCTCATTATTCTTCTCTTGAGTCAAATGATCACACAAAGCTTGGAAGCGAAGGATAGGTAAATTACTGATGACCTCATTATTCGCTTACAACTTTGATTTAAGAAGAAAGAAGATGGTATTATTAAAAAAAAAAAAAGCAAAACAAAGCTCAAAGGAATATAAAAATAGAATAAGTCTAAGGGAGAGAAAGAGTACCACATGTGTTAAAAATATTGTCTTGCTTGTTATGGTATTGTACGGGTATGAGTCTAGAAGGTTCTTGACATTGATCAAATTGATGAGTCCCATCGATGAAGGCTTAATGGAGGATGTTGTGGAATTTGGGATGCTACAAATACCAACGGAGAAGTATATGGTGGTTCGATTTGGATTTGTCTGCTAAGCATATGGATTATGGTTTGGATGATCATGGCATTACTATAAAAAGAAATGGAGTTTCCGTGTTTTCAAACCTTTTCCACATATGAAGTTTATGTTTTGCTTGAGGGCAAGCAAAGGCTAAGTCAGGGGGAGTTGATATATCATGGTTTTTAGGTGTTTTTAGCCATGATATAAATCTTATTTATAGGGTCTTTTTGGTATTTTTAGAGTCTTTTGAGTCTTTATAGGATTTAGCATCGATGAGAGCATAATGTAGCTAAATATGAAGATTTTGAGCTTAATCAAGCATTGAGACTGAGCTACGAAGTTGAGAGAAGAATTCAGAAGTAAGCATCGATCGATGCAACTGATAGAATCGATCGACACATAGCCCAAGCAGAAGAATCGGAAATTTTCTCAACAAGTTTTGAAGATTTACAAATTGCCCCAAAGTTTTCCATATTTGAATCATTAGTCCCTCGACGTGTTTAGGAATATAAATAGGATTTTTGGGTCATTGTTTAGACCTAAGTTATTTTCTGCAACCTTTTTGAGAGAAGAGATATTGAGAGCTTTTGGGAGAGAGATCTGAACTCCTTTGAGAGAAGAATTCCTGGACTCCTTCTTTTACTTTTGATATCTATTGCTTATTATTCAGAAAAGATGTTTTGTTCTTCATTGAATATATCTGAGTAGTTTGCTTGTTAGGTTCAGGGTTTTTCATAGGGTTTTTATGGTTTATAGACCTGTTATTTTTAGGGTTCATTATCTTCTGTGATCTTCATCTTAGGTTGTTCTTCATATTGATTCTTGATTGATCACCTAGAATTAATACCTAGGAAAATAAATTGATATGAGAATATAATTGATTTTCCTGATAAACCCTTTTGATGAGCAAAATTACTTTCTGCAAAGAGATTAGATTTAGTGATTTTGTAAACAATCTAAACTTGTTTTTAAAGCTGATTTATTACCTAGAATTTTGCAAAGAGATTTGAATTTTCTGGTTTTAAATTTAGATAATATTTGCAGTGGGAACTGATTTATTTTACAAAAGAGTTTAGAGTTCTAGATCTGATTTTTAATTTCTTGAACCCTATTAAATTATTGATTTAATATTCTGTAATTTCTTGAGAATTTCTCTAGGCCTAACGTTTTTAATTCCTGAATTTACAACACTTTTAAATTCTGTTTTTGCATTGCTTTTAAATTAATATTTTGGTTTAGCATAATTAAAAGATTATTAAGTCTATTGTGTGATCTAGAGTCTATGTGGATTCGACCCCTATAGTATTACAACTGCAAAGCTGTTAGTACCGTTAGGGTATTACAATTTGAGCATATCAAATAATATGAAGATATGCCCCTAGTACATTTATATTCATTATTTCTCCCTCGGCCTCTGTGTGGTGATCATGATCATGGCATGGGAGTGTCCATGATGACCATGGCCAAGAAGGAAGATCATTACGGTGTTGATGATGACTCCAAAGCAAGCAACTCCAAACATAAGAGGACCTTTGATTTCTCTATTCTGGTGGCAGAGCCTTAGATTGCTTCACAAACAATCCACACATTGAGAGCCCAAGTAAGCAGGATGGATGCAAGATTGGCAAAAACCTCGATTCTGAAGTAACCGAAGGTCCGGTTTGGTGTTGCCTCCCACCTTGATGTGTATATCGAAAATAATGAAATAGTAAAACACACAACATCCGATGATAGTTGTGCCGCGTCCGTTTGAATAGCGAGGCTGTGCGCTTTCTTGCACCCCAACAACTTCAACGCTCATGAAAAATAAACAGAGGATGATTGAAACTGAGAGCTCCTTCTTGGAGCTGGAGTCGTCCTCAGTGTCCTCGGCACTGTAATATCTGCAAGGGATCTCTGCACAAGTCATGATCCTCTCTGTCTCTGCAGTAGTTTCTCTAAGGGTTTCAATCTCTTGTTTGACTGTCTGGATCTCCATAGCAATAAAAAAAAAGATAAAAATATTATTTGAATCTAGTTTGGTGTTTGCTGAGAGAGAGAAAAAGCAAAGTGTGAATCTGTTTCCATGGAAGGGCCTTTCGATTATATATATAGTTCACAGTTTGTCTTTGATAACATGACAATTTAATGATGCCAATTTTTGTGCATGGACGTAACTCAGTTACTCTTTGAAAACATGAAAAATTCGATGATGCCAATTGTTGTGCATGGACGTAACTCAGTTACTCTTTGATAACATGACAATTCGATGATGCTACTTGTTGAGCATAAATGTAACCAGTTAGAGTTAACTGTGATTCAGTTTGGTTAACATGACAATTCGATGATGCTACTTGTTTGAGCATAAACGTAACAGCTACATATATACTTGTTAGAGTTGATTTTGTTTTGTTAACATTGAAACGGCTAGAAGCTGTTCTTCCCATGGTTCTTAAGATAGCAGCCATAGATCTTGGACTCTTCGACAATATAGCCGTATATGGTTCCTCTGTTTCTTACATTCAAGATTGCTTAATCGGATTCTTTGATTCCTTGCAAGCTACTCCATAGTCACCTGCCCTGTTTCCACTGAACACGGGGAGCCGTGAGCGGTCTATGGCTAACCTCATCTTGCCAATTACTTGACATGAACCAAGATGAAGGTGGCTCGTTGGCTCCGTTCGTGAAATTGTTCAGGATAGTGAGTGATTAATATGTGGTAAATCAATAACATCTTAACACTCTTGTCTGAATATGTGATGATCTCTGCCGTGTTGTTGTGTTTATCGATTCATTATGATTTTAAGGTACAACCGTAAAGATTATATTCTCCGAATAGGCCTAATTCCATTCAACAACTCTCACGGAGGTTGAATTGGTGGGACGAGATTGATGAATAATATAAAGACAACTTCAGCCACGGCTCTGACTTGAATCTAAAAACTTAATCTATATAATAATAACAAACCAAATAAATGCGACAAACAGTTATGTTTTTTCAATCGTACATTTTGGATATTTTCTGAAAAGTCGTGATGGATCATTAAAACGGTTATTTATGAAAAGTTACAACTATTCAGTGTAAGGTTGTGTTGATTGGAACTTTCATATCTTTTGAAATCTATATATATTTGTCTGTTTGAACTATTTTCATTTTTTTTACCATGACACAAAATCAACTAAAATTTCAATCTCAACGGTTTATTCATTTTTCTAAATTATTTTCAAGCATTCATTCTTTTAAAAATCAATAAGTTCCTCCAATTATTGATTTAACGAAAGATTTTTGGAATGATAAATCTATCTCGAATAAATGCCACCAAAAGTTGTGTTTTATCGTACTTTTTGGATAATTTTCCAAAAAAATCTGTAGAAAATTTAAATTGTGTGTTTTACACAAAGTTGCGATTATTCATTGTAACGGTTTTTTTGTAAAGTTGCAACTGTTCATTGTAGAGTTGTGTCTATTCGAATATTCATATCTTTTAAAATCTATATATATTTGTCTGTTTGAACTGTTTTCATTTTTTTTTTGCCTTGACACCATATAATATAAAATTTCAATCTCAACGGTTTTTACAGCTCTCTAAATTATTCTCTAGCATTCATTCTTTTAAAGGTAAAGAGATTCCTCCAATTCTTGATTTAACAAAAGATTTTGGAATGATGAATCTAATATACAACTTTTAGTTAATTTTATACCTAGAGTCTTTTTTCCAAGAATTAGATGAATTATATAATGAGCGTTTGGATTTGACTTTTGAATATGGTAATAAAGATGTTTTCCATTTAAAATCAGTTTATATGAGTTTGTAGGTATAATCAAGTGCAGACACAACGTTTGTGATTTTTTTTAGTACCTTTTCGTAAAAAAATGTTTTTTTTTTTTAATTCAAATCATTGTATCTGTTCATTGTAGAGTTATGTCTTTTCATTATATTTTATTTATATTTTTTATCACAACTTTTATTCTAATAGGTGTGTCTGTTTAAATAGTCATGCTTTTTGAATTATCTTTATATTTGTCTCTTCATCACTCATTAATAAATTCGTTGAAACAAATTTTCCATTTTATGTTGAGTCTAGATAATTGAATATATTCTATAATCTAACTAAAATTTTCAAAATTATTAGAGCAATAGAGAAATTTTATACAACTTAATATTGAATTTACAGTTGTGTCTATTTATCTTAACTTTCCATTAAAAATATATTTTAATATTTAAAAATAATAATTACAGTCTAAACAAATGAAAACAACAGTTGCGACTTTTCGTAATACTTTTTTTTATAAAAAATTGGTTTATTTGTTCTTTTTAAAAAACTCAAAGAGTTGTATTTGTTCATTGTAGAGTTGTGTCTTTTCACTATATTTTATTCACATTTTTTCATCACAACTTTTTGTTCTAATAGGTGTGTCTATTTAAATAGTCAGAACTCTCTATATATTTGTCTCTTCATCAGTAACTAACAAATCATTGTTAGTTGAAACAAATTTTTCATTTTATGTTAAATCTAAACAATTTGAATAATATTTTTATATATAATATTCAATGTTATTCTATCATCTAACTAAAATTTTAAAAATGATTATAGTAATATAGAAATTTAATAAAACTTAATATAGAATTTACATTTGTGTCTACTTAACGTAACATTTTGTTAAAAACTATTTTAATATTTAAAATTTATTTTATTTGTTCTTAAGAGTTATGTATTTTAATTTTAATTTACCGTTGATACTCTTTCACTCATTATTAAATATGTTTTTAATTATAGTTATTTAATAGAAAATTACATTACTCATTATAATCATTAATTCAATATTTAATTTCAGTAAAGATCACTTTGTCATAATGATTTTTTTAATTGTAGCTTTTTACCATAATTCTTCATAAAAATATCTTATATTTATAATACTTTAAACAATATGTTTTGTAAAGTTGCGTCTATTCTACATAATAGTTTTATTAACATTTTATGTATTTAAACTATTCTATTACATTCAAATAATTTCATAATGTATAATTTTAAATTTTAAATTTTAAATTTAAATTATTTTTTTTCTAAAATATTTCCCCCACGACATCACACGATGAACTTATGTTGCAGTCCTCACTAGATGATCTTTTCTAGACAATGTTGTTGTGCTCATAGGGTATACGCTTAGGTTCTCTTCTGGTGGTGGGATTATAAATGTTGCAGCATATAAGACATAAACACGATAACCAGAAAAAAACAATACGCTACGCCAAGAGAGTGAAAAAAGCCCATGCGAAACCTTTGAGAAGTGTCACATTCACAGGTTTTGACAACTGTGAATTCATCAACCTCTAGAGTACACTTAGCTTCAAATTTGCTAATACTCTCAAATAAACGACGTGTTACAGGGAAACTGTAACTCAAATGAAAATCCAAATCAAAACACTAAATTGAATCGTCGTTCATAAAATGAGAATTCAAATTCCAAGTGATAAAGCTTAGAAGAAGAATCAGCTCTAACAACAATGGAACAACAAACCTAAAGAGTTTACAGAGAGAATTGAACAAGAAGAAGATCACACAAATTGATATTTTTCTGGTTATTTTTCCAAATGTTCTTGCTTACTCCTTATAAGATTCAACTCCCGATTTCTCCATCTAACAAACTTTTTCAGGCAACAAACTCCTCCCATGTGTCCATCAACTTGTTACTTTCTCACGTGCCACTCACGCCCCTCTTCTCATCTCATCTCATTTCCTGTATCACGACGACTCTGTCCCGGGAGAGCAGTAGTAAATTCATCATCATCGTCTAAAAGATGCAAATCATTAAATCTATTAATACTCTCAAACGAAGGACGATCTTGTAGCCGGTGAGCGATGGTCCTTACATGATGATGAACCTTTCTAGACGATGCTTCTGTGCTCGTGGGGTAAGGTTTTTGCTCTGGCGGTGGTGGGCTTATAGATGTCGCAACATATGTTTTCATCATAATATTAAAACCAAGATCCTCTACATGGTCTACAAAGGCGTAAACTAGACACGGCTTGGCAAACACTTCATGGTCACTAAGGATTTCAACGTGTTGGATAATGTTCCTTTCGGGATTGAAGTAGAAAACATAAAACGGTTTAGATGTTAGGGTGTCCAAAAAAAAAATATCACCTTTAGCAGTAACCCCAGCAACAGAAAAATAGTAGGAATCACGGAATTGCTTCTTTGGCAAAGTGTAGGCATTTTTGGACCATTCTTGTTTCTCGGCATCCTTTAGAACCCACATACACAAGGTAGGGTACGCCTTGGACCAATGTAGTCACACTTCCAAATAACCCCACCTAATTTACCCTTATAGTTGATCAATTGTGGTAATTCTTCACCAAAGCATTTTGCGTCAATAAACTTAAATTTCTCAGATCTAACATCAAAGCAAACAATCAACAAAGACGTTGTTCCATCAACTGGTTTAGCTAAGTAACACAAAACCCCATTGACGCATATCTCTTTCTCTATAGGCTCAGAATGGGCTAAGGGACATTGGATCTTCCTCCACTTCATTTTTCCGGTTCCTAATGTCAGAACATGGTGTAAGCATCCATAACTCATGCGCAATACCTTGAACTTTTTGTCAATCGGATCAAACCCTAAAAGGCTTCTTATCTCTTTGTACGTTACCAGTTGTAAGATGGAATGTTGTCCCGTGATAGGGTTACATATCACCCGCAGTGGAGCCATACCCTTCTTTTGGATCCACATTTGACGAAAAAATATCAAACCAGAAACATAGCTACAATCATATTCGTGTCGGCTTATGTCTTCAGAAAACTTCATATGAAAATCGGCGGCGGCTACTACAGGAGACGAAGACTTGTCATAAAGATTATTATGATCAGGCTGAGGCGATGAGAAGAAGAGCCACTCACCGTTTCTTTTGACACCAAATAAGAGACGTGGATGATCCGTGAACTTGGTCAAGAACAACTCAGTGAAATATGGACGGACAAGTGTGGACCTCCATAGCTTCGACACGCAACGACACCTCCCGACTGACTTTGCAGACAATCTCGAGAATATCTAGAGAATGAGATCAATCGGGATGGAATCTAAATTTTTTCCTCTATTCATCATCTGTTCGATACTCTCTATACCAGGAATTGAAGGAAATTGCTTAGCCTCTACGCTAAACCTTAATTGATAACATCATTACAACAACATATTTTTAGTGTTTGAGTTTTAACCTAGTTAAACAGTACACAACATTAGTTCACTCTTAGACCTTAATCAACATAGCCCAATTAGTTGGGCCTTGACATGCTTCTGGCCCAGTTGGCCTCTTCTTACATTCTTCAACAACACAAAATATAAGACTTTCTCTTCTTTCCTTTGAACGGTTTATCGGAATATACAAAAAGTAAAAGCGATGATGCATGATCGGTAGTGTCCGCCATTGAACTGAAAAGAATCGAATTGACTCCGTCATTGATCGAAGTCCACAGATTTTTCCAGTGTATATCTCTCTCTCTCTCTCTCTCCAACGACAACGAAGACAAACTTCCCCCAAGTTCATCATTTTCAGATGATACCCATGTGTTTCTACTAAATTCTAAAATCTCCCCAAAGGTTTTGTACAAGTAGAATATAACCCAATTTTTAAAAATTGGAAATTAACTTGACGCAATCAATGAAGCAACAACGAAGAAGATCTTTGTGTATGTTTAAAAGTACACCTAGTCTGATTATGATTTTGTTAACGTTAAAATATTTGATCTGACGAATTTACCCTCAGGAGAAAGAAAAGGAAATATTGTACGCCGGTTTAAGTCGTCTACCTGAGACTTTTGTTTTCGTGAATTTCCTTGGGATCAAAGGAAGTAGCTTCCTTTTATTTCCTTTTTCTGAAGTCTCTTACCGTCTCTATATATAAATTGGAGTGGGTATCAGATATACAAGACGACTAAAGCCTCTCTCTCTCTCTCTCTCTATATATCTTTCCACAACCCGATATCTTGTGTTGAGTTTTAATAACCCTAGCTAGCCTAGCTTACAACGTTTTGGAGCGTTCAATTCAACAGACGAACACTTGATTGAAGATGATGATGAAGATTGCGATTGCGATTGCAACGGAGGAGAGATCATCTGATCTTCACCGTTTGGCATATTCTGCAATTAGAGCTGCGAATTCACATGAGGATGATCGCTGCTTTGATATTCTACAATACATGAAGCAGAGCTTGAATCTCTCTGTCAAAGATCTTTGTGATTCCAATGCGATCCCTCCGTTGGCGAGTCTTAGAGATCACGAAAACCCTAAGTTGCGAATGGAAGCTAATCTCTTGTTCAACTCATGGATGAAGACTCTTTTTTATTCCACCGGATGGAACTCTTCTACTTGCAACAGACCTCCATCTAGGAGGTCTCGGGAAAAAGAAAAACCCTCAGAGATTAAACAAATTGATCGCAAGTCCTTTTCAGTTCAGGCAAAGAAACGTCGACGTCTGGTGAAATTATCTGACTTGAGGGACAACAACAACAACAATACTACCATATCATCTATTCCAACCAAGATTCATCTAAAACAACACAAGCCTGATGCTTCTGTTCAAGTATTGGACAAGACAGATGATCAGCCTCTTGAAACGAGAGAGGTTCAACACAAGCCTGTAGAAGAAGATTGCAATAAGTCTATCGCAGCGAGCTCTCTACCAATGAAGCTTTCTGAAACCCCTGGATCCAAGGCTCATGAAACGGGAAAAACTAAGCACAAGCCTGGCGTTTGCAAGTCTGTTTTACCAACATCAAGAACAACTCTCCAGATGAAGAAGAAGAAGCAGGCACCTTTGAAAGACGATTCTCCAGCCTTGAAGAAGAACTCAACAGAGATGTTGGAGCTCTTTGATATCGCCAAAAAAACAGCTGATGTGGCCAACGCAAAGGGACTTCTAGCGGCTAAAGCAGAGGCATCAATCTGCGTAGACACTCTGTCCTTACTCATGGATTTTTCCATCAGCTCAACAGCTACTGAAACAAGGCGGATCATGCTAAGGCTTGAGAGTCTTACAAAACACAAAGATAGAAAGATCTGCAATTCCGCATCAGCGCTTCTTCACTGTTGGAGACAGAACATTAAGGATCAACAACATTGATATGTGTGTAAAACTCAAGGATAGTGTCATTAGCAAAAAGACAAGGGGTCAGATATATTATTAGTAGACTTGTGACTTGACAGCTTTGGTTGTTTATTTCTTTTGGTAAATTACACTAGTGTAGTCACCACTTAAATTCCATTACTCAAAAGCTGTGAGTGTAGTAAGGATATTTCACTATTTCTCTTTGTATGGTTCAACTCGAGTGTGTTTTTCTTCTCTTTATATATATATAACATTGAAATTGCAGTTTGATGATGTGTACATTTGTTTTCAGTTGTAGTCGAGAGACAATACTAAAGTTTTCTTTGTTATCAGACAAAGTTACAAACAAAATGTGTAATAAAGGAACTTGTTCATTACAAGACAACTTTCCTCAAGAGGAAGACCACCAAAATCCTCCATCCCCTTCAACGGAGTCCTTTAGAATAATAGTCCCTGAGAGTTGGTTTCTTGACAGCTCCTTACCATTGGACAAAAAACATTGGAATATGGCTGACTTGTGAAGGCATTGTTCGATAAGTTTGTTTGGGTACAACCGATGCCTTCAACAACAGACCAATGTTCATGAATTTGTGATTCCAGAAAGATCAATGGTGCTCTATAGTAACTAGAAATCTTTATGCAATGGACTTCATATATTACAAAATGCGTATGCCAAAAAAAATCAAACCGGAACAGTCATCTCCGCCACATCTCTGTTCCTCATCTTCTCTCGAAATCTCTTCAAGAGTCAAAAGACACTTGCCTTTAGATTCAGGAACCAAAAGAGTGAAAACAGAAATTAACAGCACCAAGCATCAGCAACGAGTTCGTTGAATACAAATTGTAAAGACTATTACAATAGTCAATAACTGTTCAATAATGTTTCTAAAAAGCATTGGCTTTATTGTTTCATTGGTTTTTGGATTCAATTTCCATCTCTTATACTTTTAATCATTGATGTTTCTTTCAGGCCAAGCTACATCGTTAACTCACCAAACGGCAAGTATGCTTCTTGGTTTAGCATTAGAGTTCTGATATGGCATGTGGAAATTTACTGTGAGAATAAATATCTACGGATTGTGAAGCCACCCATCTGATGATTAAATCCAAACTCTTCTTCTGGCTTTGTTGAGAAAAGAGTTTGAAAGAAAGGCTGGTTCAAAAGTAAGGAATTGACACAATGTCAATGTAACTCTGCTTCTTCTTCTGGTTTTCTCCCAACGTACATTGAAAGAAACCCTTTTGGTGATGATTTTAGTCGCAACGCTTGACACATTAATCACTCTAACCTTGTATGTAAACAGCATGCAGTATGCCTTCATCCATGTCGTATAGCACGTGCTACAAGCGATCCTCAATATCTTAGAGCTTCTTCTTGAACATGAAGTGATCCTCAATATCCTCTGCATCGTAAAATCCACTAGTCTTTTTCATACTCATCAAATGGTATGTAGACCAAAAAAAAACATACAAGATGTTAAAACGATAAAATCTGTAGCCATTTATAGTTGAGACAAAATGAAATAATTTCTTGATTCTTCTAAGATTTTTATGTATTGCATAAATGAAGTAATTGCTACGGAAATTTCATTGGAGAAAGGTGTGAATTGACGAAATCAAGTGAAAGTTTAAGATGATTGTTTAGGTTATAAAACTGAGTAGAAATTTGCAAAATCAAGTGATTATGAAAAACAAAATTAGCAAGTGGAGCGCTCTCAGAGTAAGGAAGGATATGGGACGCATATGTGAGAATGACAAATCTGTTGGCTTTATAACCACAAATAGCTTCATCTGCTAAAGAGACACAGACCAATGATCATGGCGGCTCAGGTTTCTTCTTGGACATTGAACAATCTTGTATGTCCTCACGACATTAAAGATCGATCAATCTCTACGAAGAAACCCTCAACCGCCGTAATCTTCTGGCTCATCTTCATGGCAGTTGAAGTTGTTGGTGGCATAAAAGCCATCAGTCTCACAATTCTTGCATATGCGGCTCATCAAGATTGAATGTAGAAGAAACTTTGGTTTGCCTAGAGACTAGAGGGAAACAATAATCTCTTTACTTGAAGGTCATTGCCATTATATAATCCCTTCTCGTTGATTTGTTTCCTATACAATCACAATCTTTACATGCCTTACCAATTCTTGAGACTGTAACCATTCATGCTTTTCAAATGTTGCACCTGCTAATTTCATTTTTGATAACAAATACACATACACAATACACATGTTGCAGCTCCAAGACACTGATTTATGCAAAATAATCATCATTATATCGAACTCTCTTAAGCATCATGTTGGAAATTACATTTTGAAAGGAGTAAGACATTATCGCATAGAAACTACCATGCAGGCTTTTACAACAAGACTGCTTTCTTTTTGGGTTCAAGAACTGGAGGGTCAATGTCTATCCCCATGTTAGCTGCAGTTCCTGCAATGATTCTCATAGCGGATTCAATGGTCGTGCAGTTCAGGTCAGGCAGCTTCTCTGCTGCAATTGTGCGCAGCTGATCGATTGTAATCACCCCAACTTTATCTTGCTGTGGATCTTTTGATCCCTTCTCAACACCTATTTCCACAACTCAACAAATGTCAAACATCACAAAACTCCCAGGAAGAGGCACCAAAGAAAAAAGACTACAGATGTCACATCTCATACATGATATATTCAAAAACCTACATCACAATATTGATAATCTTTCCAATAATTATATCTTTGAGTAGAAACTCAAGTAATGATCTGATGAAACTCGAAACAAAATTGAAATAGTGTAGCTAGCACACCTCAAGTGTAAATTGATTCTATATTGACAGAACAACATCACAGGTATGAATGATTTTGTTCTTGTACCATGCTATAAATTAAAATCTCTATAGTTGACAAGGAGCACAAGCAATGGTGATCTACAAAACTCAAGCTATAAAGCTTTGCAAAACGCAAGATAATATTCAACCATGCCTTATGATGCAAACCAAATGCACAATCATTGGTCACAACACACATTAAAAGAATACCTGCAGCCTTAAGCAACAAAACCGAAGCAGGTGGGGTCTTGAGGATAAACGTGAAGCTCTTATCCTGCAACCATACATATATAAACTCCATAAAACGACCTCCTCATAGAGCTAATAAATCAGAGACACATCACCATTCTAAAGCCACTCACTCAAATCACAAGTTATAAATTGATACCAACTACACATACAACACTTGAAAACCCAGTTTTTTGATGAAAAATTACCACAATGCTACTCTTCTCTAGCTTAATCAAAGCTTAAAATCCAGATTTGTAATAAAAGAACATAAACTCACATCGAAGACAGTGATTTCAACAGGAATGATATAACCAGCTTTATCAGCGGTTCTTGCATTGTAATCCTTGCAAAAAGCCATAATGTTGACTCCCTTCGAACCAAGCGCCGGACCAACCGGTGGCGCCGGAGTTGCCTTCCCCGCCTCTAAAGCAAGTTTAATAACCCCCACAACTGCAAAAAAAAAATCCCAACACAACAACCTCAATTAAGCCGAAGAAAGTAAGAGAATTTATAGGTTTTAAGGAAATGGGTAGTGAAAAGATTGAACCTTTTTTAGCTTTGCCTCCGGGTTTAGGTGGAGCCATGGCGATAACAGTGAGAAACCTCGGGGATGAAGAGAGAAGTGGAGACTGTTTCTTTCCCAGAAACTGAACCGAAACATTTGCTTTAGAGGATAATTTAGCTGAAAGAGAATGTGAGAGTTTAGAGTTGGGATGTAGGGAAGACGAAGTTGAGCTGCAAAGGGTTGATAGTGTAGAAGACGCCATTGATTCTCACTGTGAAGGTGAGTGAAAGCTGAACGCGAGCTCACAGGATAGTCGTCTCCGGGGAAAAAAATCCTATCCACTTTTGAGTTCTTGCTTTATGGGCTTAATGGGCTTTATCAAATAAGGCCTAAAATCCAGTACATTAACTTTTGAGTGCTCTATCCCCAAATAAAATAATGTTTTTATAATTAAATTATTTTTCTTTAATTAGTTATTTCTATCAATTCTTCTTAATTACTTTCAACATATTATTCTCATTAACCAACATTAAAAATAAAATAAAAATTCAGCTACTAATTATTACTTTTTTTCATCTCAATTTTTCTAACACTCTCCAGTCAAACCCAATATAATTCGACTAACAAAGACCAAATACTTTATTAATGAGAAATACACTAAAATAGCATTAAAACAATTTTTATGGACAACTGTAGCACATATTTCATAAATTTCCAAAAATAGCATTATTTAACACATTAAAGTATTTAAAATTAATTTTTATATTTTTTTTTTAGGTTTAGGTTTTTAATTTCATATTTAGGATATAGTTTTGAGGGATAGGGTAGTATTTTAAAAAATTTAATTGATGCTGTTTTTGGAATTTTAGTGATGTTATGCTAAGTTTGGAAAAAAGAAATTATTTTAGTGGTATTTTTGTACTTTAATTCAACTACTAATTAAGCAATAGTTGGAAGCAGTAAAAACTTCTTTTAAGAGCGCTGGTCTAAGATGATTTATTAGAATCTAAGCATTTTCCACAATGTGATACACCCCATTCACCTTAGAAATAAGAACAAATATCCCATTCATATAAAACCATCTTTAACGGCGGACCTATAAGTTATCTTTTACCGGAATCATAATCAATTTAAAACTATCACATTCATATTGGGATTATACAAAAAGAACAAGTATCGCATTCACATAGAACCATCATCCATAATTCCATACCATATAGTGTGTCATTAGACCTCGTGTTGTTATCCTTCTTTCTTTTGTTTTGATCAAGAATAAATTATTCGTTTCCACTTTCCAGTGACAATTGCATTTCAAAATTGAACCAATCTTTTTTTTTTTTTTTTTTTTGACAACAAATTGAACCAATCATATTCTATATAATAAGATAAAAATCAAGGCGGCTTTGTTTCCTCGTGTAATGCGCCGTAGATATAATAATTTCTAACAATCAAAAGGAGATGAAAAAGACTCTTTTTTACAAAGAAGAGGTCAACTGAATGGTTCTTGACTCATGAGATTGGAAATATAGGGACCTTCTAATGTGGTTCCCTATCATGTAACGAGAGAAAAGGTCCACGAGAGGCTGCATTCTCACATAAACTAACAATCACTTTTAGTGGAAAAAAAAAAAAAAAAAAAGCTTTATTAAAAAACATACAATACAAGTTGTCATAATCAGAGCAACCCATAATGATGTTTCAAATAATTCAAAGTTCAAACAATGTGAGCCTAAAAAAACTCAACTCATTGTATATATAAACCCTTCTTCTTCCACATGAGTCTCTTCAAGTAAACTACATTACATTTCATCTCTCTAATAGAACCAAAAATGACGAAAACACCGATCCTTGTGGGAATATGTCTAATGCTTGCTCTCAACATTGCTGCTGAAACTAAGGTACGCATTATGTGTTTTTTCTGTTCCCAGATCTGAATCTCTCTACCATCAGTTTTTTTTTTTTTTTTCCTTTTGGTCTACTTATACGAGTTTTAGTTCTTGCAAGAAGCTGAGATCAGTATGCTTTGTTTGATGATTCAATATATAGGTTCACATAGTGTATCTCGGTGAAAGGCAGCACGATCATCCTGACTCAGTCACCGAGTCTCATCATCAGATGCTTTGGTCAATCCTCGGAAGGTAATAACTACTTTAAAAACTTGTATTATCAACTTCGACCAAACCATATCCACACTGGTTGTTATACTCATTTCTGTTAATGTCACATCACATATCACAGCAAAGAAGCTGCACATGAGTCAATGGTGTATAGTTATCGCCATGGATTTTCCGCTTTCGCTGCCAAACTAACTGATTCCCATGTGATTCAACTCTCAGGTAATTATAAACACACAAAGATTGATATTTTGGATTGACCATTTGGGTCAGTTCTTGTTTGTTTTTTCGCCATGGCTTATTGCAACTATTTATTTTGTATGATATAAACAGAGTTACCTGAAGTTGTTCATGTCATACGCGATAGATTCTACGAGCTACAAACAACTAGGACTTGGGATTACTTAAAACATACTTCAAGACATCCAAAGAATCTTCTAAACCAAACTAACATGGGAGACAAAGTCATCATCGGCGTCGTTGACTCCGGTATAAGCTCAACTCTTGCCTCTTAAACCGAATTCTTATAAAGTTTCACATTTTACTAAACCGGGGTTGGTTTTACATTTATATCAGGGATATGGCCAGAGTCTGAATCATTCAGTGACAAAGGTCTTGGAGTTGGACCAATACCAAAACGTTGGAAAGGAAGCTGTGACTCAAAACAGAGCTTTAACGGCTCAACCGTTTGTAACAGAAAACTGATTGGCGCCAAATACTTCATCAGTGGCTTAATCAATGGCGCCGACGAAAGCAACTGGAACACTACAGAGAACCCAGAATACATATCTCCAAGAGACTTCAATGGTCACGGGACACACGTGGCTGCAACCGCTGCTGGCTCATTTGTCCCGGACGCGAGCTACTTAGCTCTCGGGAGAGGAACCGCTAGAGGTGGTGCTCCACGGGCACGCGTAGCAATATACAAGGCTTGTTGGCACTTAGCCTCTATAGGAACAGCGACTTGTTCAGCTGCAGATATGTTGAAAGCAATAGACGAAGCAATTCACGACGGTGTAGACGTTTTGTCAATCTCGACAGCGTTCCCAATTCCTCTGTTCCCGGAAGTGGATGCTCAGGACGCTATGGCGGTTGGAGCGTTTCATGCGGTTGCCAAAGGAATCCCCGTTGTATGCTCAGGTGGTAACGCCGGTCCTGCTTCTCAAACCGTTACCAATACGGCTCCTTGGATCATTACCGTCGCTGCAACCACTCAAGATCGGTCTTTTCCAACACTTATCACACTTGGCAACAACATTACGATTGTGGTAAGTTCAGAAAAAAAAAACAAAACAGAGGAAAAAAATCACTTCTTGCACAAACTCTGTTTTTAACGTTTCAAATTTTAGGGTCAAGCATTGTATCAAGGTCCAGACATGGATTTCACCGGTCTAGTTTACCCTGAAGGTCCAGGAGCAAGCAACGAGACATTTTCAGGGTAATTTTTCAAACTCTCTAATCTCTTTTTTCTAGTCTGTCATCTCAATCATTTTCTATTACTAAGACCAAACCTTTTAAAAAAACTTGCAGAGTCTGTGAAGACCTTGCTAAAAACCCAGCTCGTATAATAAAAGAAAAGATTGTCTTGTGTTTCACGAAATCTACGGATTATGGTACCGTGATCCAGGCTGCATCAGATGTATTCAACCTTGATGGCTACGGCGTTATAGTTGCAAGAAATCCAGGCTATCAGCTTAATCCATGCGACGGTTTCCCCTGTCTCGCTGTAGATTACGAACTAGGAACTGATATACTCTTCTACATACGTTCCACTAGGTATATATATATATATTACAGACCCTTTCATAGTTACATCTACTTGTAACCAATACCTAGATATTGATTTCGTATATCAAATGGTTGGTTTTGTTAAGATCACCAGTCGCCAAGATTCAACCTACAAGAACATTGGTTGGACTCCCTGTTGCTACAAAGGTCGCAACTTTCTCATCGAGAGGACCTAGTTCGATCTCTCCAGCAATTCTTAAGGTATATTCCAAGCTTATCTACTAAATCCTCTGTTTTTGATAAGTCTTAAAACTTTAAACCCTAAAATTTACAAGTTTCATGTAGTTACTTATGACTGAAGTTTCTTTTGATTGTTTTTTTTTTATATACAGCCTGATATTGCAGCACCTGGAGTGAACATACTCGCAGCTACGTCTCCAAACGATACATTCTACGACAGAGGATTTTCCATGAAATCAGGAACATCAATGTCGACTCCTGTTGTTGCAGGAATTGTTGCACTCCTCAAGTCTTTGCACCCTCATTGGTCTCCAGCCGCCATTAGATCCGCTATTGTTACTACAGCTTGGAGAACAGATCCATCAGGTGAACCCATTTTTGCAGACGGGTCAAACCGTAAATTAGCTGATCCATTTGACTATGGAGGAGGCGTTGTGAACTCAGAGAAAGCCGCAAAACCCGGTCTTGTCTACGATATGGGAGTTAACGATTATGTCCTCTACTTGTGCTCTGTTGGTTACACGGATTCATCCATTACTAGACTCGTCCGCACGAAGACGGTTTGTGGAAACCCCAAACCTTCTGTTCTTGATCTTAACTTGCCTTCTATCACTATCCCAAACCTTGCAAAAGAAGTTACTATCACTAGAACCGTTACCAATGTTGGACCAGTCGGATCGGTTTATAAGGCTGTGATTGAAGCTCCGATGGGTGTTAACGTGACCGTGACACCAAGAACATTAGTGTTCAATGCTAAGACCAGGAAGCTCTCGTTCAAGGTCCGCGTGTTAACGAACCATAGAGTGAACACTGGATACTATTTTGGAAGCTTGACTTGGACTGACTCTGTTCATAATGTGGTTATTCCTTTGTCCGTGAGAACTCAGGTCTTGCAGCGTTATTACGACGAGAACTGATTAGATCTTTGTGTGATTATAATAACTTCAGATTCTGCATTCCTTTATTTGTTTTTTATTTCTTATTTAGTGTATCATTGAGTTCATGATTGATTAATAAAACGACGATTATTGTGGTTATTTAATATTCTTACCATCTCTACTCAAAGCTTATTCTAAGTTTCTTGGTGAGTAAGTAATCAAAGATAGGACCATAGGGGAAATAATGTAAAGAGGTTTTACTTTTACAAAACAGTGCAATGTCCTCAAATCAGTTTTGATTAATAACGCTTTATTAGTACAACCACATAAAGTTCTAAGAATCATCAGTTCTCATCATAGTAGTTTTGCAGGATCTGAGTTCTGACAGATACAGGGATTATCACATGATGTACAGAGTCTGTCCAAGTCAAGCTACCAAAGTAATACCCAGTGTTGATTTTGTGTGTGGTCGAGACTCTAACCGTGAAGGAGACACTAATTAATTTGGAGTTAAACACTAGTGTCTCCGGACTCACAACCACTATCACACCAAGCGGAGGTTCCACCACGACTTTATAGACCGAGTCGACTGGTCCAACATTAGTGACGGTTCTAGTGAGAGTGACTTCGTCTTTGAGATTTGGGATGGTGATTGAAGGTAAGTTGACGTCAATAACAGAAGGTTTGGGGTTTGAACAGAACGTTACTTCACCGACAAGCTGAGAGATAGATGAGTCGTTGTAACCGGCTGAGCACAAGTAGAGTTTGTAGTTTTCTGAGCCACCAGGTTCTGCAGCTTTCTCAGGGTTCACAAGGCCTCCACCATAATCAAACGGGTCAGCTACTTAGAAGAACCTTCTGCAATAATCTGCTCTCCGAATGGATCTGTTCGCCAAGCTGCAAAGTAAAAGACAACGGTTTCTTGAGTTGGATCTATTGATAGTTTGTTTCTGTAGTTGGAAGAAGATAAAGAACCTGTAGTGACAATGGCTGATCTAAAAGCAGCAGGGGACCAATCAGGATGCAGAGCTTTGAGAAGTGCAATAACTCCTGAAATAGCTGGAGTTGCCATAGATGTTCCTGAAAGAATAGCAAATCCACCAGCACTCAAGGTGGAGTTGGGAGATGTAGCAGCTAATATCCTTACTCCTGGTGCTGCTATGTCGGGCTGGACCATAAATATAGAGCTTCTTAATAATTAAGAGATTGCAGAACTTCTGATGGTGTCAAAACTTTGAAGACATACTTTTAGAATCGCCGGGGACATCGAGTTAGGCCCTCTTGATGAGAAATTTACAACCTTTGTACCAACAGGTTGTCCGGAGAGTGTTCTAGAAGGTTGTATCTTCACAACAGGTGATCTGTAATGTTTTTCTTATGAATATGTGTTTCTTGGAAGGGAAGGAAACAACTGAAAATGTACTACTGTATGAAGTGAGGATCAGGGTTTATAGTTTCATACCTAGTGGAACGTATGTAAGCAAGTATATCGGTCCCGAGCTCGTAGTCAATGGCGACACATGGGAAATCATCATCACATGGCTTGAGAGTGTACACCGGGTTTCTTGAGATGATCAAGCAAAGCCCTCCGGCTGTTTTCACAAAAGATGCAGCGCTCGGTATAGCAGTGTTGGTTCTTGAAGTTGTGAAGCACAGCACAACTTTCCCAGCCATTGTACGGTTAGAGTTGAGAGTAAGGGATTCACAGACACTGCAAAGTGTTATTGATTTCGTGAAAACTAAACAGATGTCTTAGCAAGAAGTCAAGTTCTCGTTACTTACCCGCTGCTGTTCCCTGCATCCGCTGGATAAACCAAACTAGTTAAGCCAAGTTCCGGACCTGTGTAGGTTGCTGGACCCTGAAGTAAGATTGGAAATACACATAATCAGAGAGTTCCAAGGGAAAAAGGTGATAACAACAGAAACAAAAATATTTGTAGAAAACTAGAACATATAACTCTGCTTTACCAATATCACTTTATTGTTCCCAAGTGTAATAGGTGTGGGAAAGGACAGATCTAGAGTGGTTGCAGCCACTGTTAAGATCCAAGGAGCTGTGTTTACCACGGTTTGAGCTTCTGGGCCATTGTTACCACCTGCACAAACAACTACAATGCCTTTTGCAACAGCATGGAATAATCCAGTAGCAAACTCATGACGCAGGTCAGTTGCAGGAAGTAGAGGGACTTGACCAACAAGAGAGATTGACAAAACATCAACACCGTCATGCATAGCTTCGTCAATTGCTTTCATGATGTCAGAATTTAAACAAGTCAATCGTTCTAGCTCTTCCAGATACCAACAAGCCTTGTACATTGCTATGCGAGCACGTGGTGCACCACCTCTCAAGGTTCCTCCAGCAAGACCTTTGTAGCTTACGTTGGGAACAAATGAACCACCCGAAATGGAGGCGACGTGCGTTCCATGGCCGTCAAAGTCTCTAGCGGAAATGTAATCAGGGATTTTGTGGAATTGAACCCTTTGTTTTGAGGAAGAAACCCTTTCATGAAGTACTTGGCTCCTATGAGCTTTCTGTTGCAATTTGTTGATTTGAAGTTTTCTCCTGATTCACATCCTCCTTTCCATTTTCTTGGTCAGTCCAACTCCATTTTCATGAAATGATTCAGACTCTAGCCACACCCCTACAAACCACACAAAACCAACAAGTCAATGAGGTGCTTAAATAAAGAAATCAAAAGAAACATAAACAATAATAAAATCTACAATGTGACTAAATCTATTTATACCTGTGTCAATAACGCCAATGATAACTTGGTCACCCATGTTTGTATCATTTAAGAAATTCTTTGGGTTGGCAGCAGAAAGGCCTAAGTAGTCCCATGTTCGTGTTGTCGCGAGTTCATAAAAACCATCCGGTATGACATGAACAACTTCAGGCAAATCTGTTTTCCAGAATAATGTGCATCAGCAATGACAACATTTAAGTTTTGTCACAGATTTTGAATGCTAAGAAGCAAAGAAAAGGTGTGTGACTTAAAACAACTGCGAGTACTACCAGCGATTTTCTTGGCTTGTGACTTCGTGAGTTTGGCAGCAAAGCCTGAAAAGCCATGTCGGTAACTATACACCATTGAGTCATGTGCATCTTTTTTACTGTGACACCAAATAAAAGTCTTGGTAAAAAAAGCTTGAGACATAATGTGACCCACAAGAAGTGAATAATTGATCAATCAGCACTCTGTACCTTCCAAGAAGTGACGACAACATCTGGTGATGAGATTCTGTGACAAACTCAGGATCATGGTGCTGCTTCTCACCCAGATACACTATATGAACCTAATTGATTATCATCACAACACAACCAAAACTTGGTCATAACCTGTTACTAGTTTTTCCTTTTTTATTTGCTATTTGGTATAAAAAAATATCAACTTACCTTGCTCTCAGCACCAGCTAGTGCAGCATTCTTCAGAACTATTATCAGACTTAGCACCAAGAGAATAAATGTTACGTAGTTACTCATTCCAGTTTTATTTTTCTCAATCTACTTAGAAAATTTTGAGGAAGCACCAGCATTTTATATAGAAACATTGCTTTAGTTTTCGTGCGTTTAAAATTACAACTTGTCGAGATTAAGAAGAAAATTCAAGAAAGTGGAAATGTCTTGGTCAAGCTAACTTTTATTGTTTGTGTGGCCAAGAATGTTTTGTTTTCTTTGTGTAGCCAAGATAACATTGTATGATATCAGAGAGATGAACAGACCTTAAAACGATATTATTTCAGAGAGATGAACATTAGACATGTTAAATGAAAGCAAAAAGACAAATCTACTGGGTCGCTTCTTCTTCTTGGATTTATTAAAAGAAGATGATTGCTTAAAACAATGTATTCACGTTAATAAGAATCATTTTAGTTCTCATCGTAATAGTTTTGCAGAATCTGCGTTCTCACAGACACGGGAATAGTTACATTATGAATAGAATCTGTCCACATCAAGCTTCCAAAGAAGAATCCAGTGTTGATTTTGTGTGTGGTCGAGACACGAACTGTGAAGGGGACACTATTTGTTTTGGAGTTAAACACTAGTGTCTCTGGTGTCACAGCCACTCGTATCCCAAGGGGAGGCTCGACCACGACTTTGTAGACCGAGTCCGCTAGTCCAACGTTAGTGACGGTTCTGGTGAGAGTGACCTCGTCTTTAAGGTTTGGGATGGTGATTGAAGGCAAGTTGACATCAAGAACGGAAGGTTTAGGGTCTGAGCAGACTGTTACTTTACCAACAAGCTGAGATATAGCTGAGTCGTTGTAACCAGCAGAACATAAGTAGAGAATGTAATCTTGTGTTCTCATGTCGTAGATGAGACCGGGGTCTGCAGCTTTCTCAGGGTTCACGATGCCTCCACCGTAATCAAATGGATCAGCTACTTTGCGAGATGATCCTTCTGCAAAAATTTGCTCTCCAAATGGATCTGTTCTCCAAGCTGCAAAAGTAATGAACACAAATATTGAGATCAGTGTGTAAAAATATTCAAGGGTTTTGCTTTAGTAATTGATGTAAAATACAAACCTGAAGTGACAATAGCTGATCTAAAGGCAGCAGGAGACCAGTTAGGATGCAAAGCTTTAAGAAGTGCAACAACTCCTGCAATAACTGGAGCAGCCATCGATGTTCCCGCAAGGATATCAAATCCACCAACACTAGAATTGGAGTCAGGTGATGTAGCAGCTAATATGCTCACTCCTGGTGCCCCTATGTCTGGCTAAACTTGCGAAAAAGTAGATTTTATTATGATACAAAACATCATAGGAAGAAAAAATCAGAGAATTAGGATCCAAACATACTTTGAGGATCGCTGGGGAAATCGAGTTAGGTCCTCTTGATGAGAATGTAGCCACCTTTGTCCCCACAGGTTGTCCAACGTGTGTTCTAGAAGGTTGTATCTTCACAACAGGTGATCTGATTCAGAAAGTTGCGTACTTTTCTTATTACAATTCTATTTTTCTTGGAGGGAGTGAAACAACTGAGATCGTATTACTTAATTCATACCTAGTGGAGCGTATGTAGAGAAGTACATCTGTCCCGAGCTCGTAATCAATGGCTACACAGGGGAAATCATCTCTACATGGAGTAAGATTGTAACCTGGATTTCTTGCGACGATCACGCCAAGACCACCGGCTGCTTTTACATAAGAGGCAGCTCTCGATACAGCAGTAAAGAGTGTGTATGTTGTGAAACACAACACAACTTTCCCTGCCATCGTACGGTTTGGGTTGAGATCAAGGCGCTCACAGACACTGCAAAAATGTTACGTACATATTTAGAAAAAATATAGAACATTGCACGCAAGTCTTAACAAGAAGCAAGTAATTTGATGATACCCGCTAAAGGTCTCATTGGTGTTCCCTGTATTCTCTGGGTAAACCAAACTGGTAAAGCCGAGTTCTTGACCTGTGTACAGTGCCTGACTCTGCATTAACAGTTGGAAGACTCATACTTCAGACAGTTTCAAGATTTGGATTGTGTTAAGGAAAAAAAAAAACTACTCTGCTTTACCAGTATCACTTTGCGGTTCCCTAGAGTAATAGGTGTGGGAAAGGACCGATCCAGAGTTGTTGCAGCCACCGTTAAGATCCAAGGAGCCGTGTTTAACACGGTCTGAGCCGCAGGGCCAGAGTTCCCACCTGCACAAACAACTATGATGCCTTTTGCTACTGCATGGAAAGCTCCAGTAGCAATCCTATCACGGAGGTCGGTTTCAGGATACAGAGGAATTTGAGCGCCCAGAGAGAGTGATAAAACATTAACACCATCGTGCATAGCTTCATCCATTGCTTTCAAGATGTCAGAAGATGAACAAGCCACTGAACCTAGCTGATCCACATACCAACAAGCCTTGTATATTGCTATGCGAGCACGCGGTGCGCCACCTCTCAAGTTTCCTCCAGCAAGTCCTTTGTAGGTTATGTTAGAAACAAATGAACCACCTGCGATAGATGCGGTGTGTGTGCCATGTCCAATAAAGTCTCTAGCGGAAATGTAGTCACGTGATTCTGTGGAGTTGAATCCTTCGTTTTCAGCTAGAAACCCGTTGATAAAGTACTTGGCTCCTATGAGCTTTCTGTTGCAGTTTGTTGATATGAACTTTTCTCCAGATTCACACCTTCCTTTCCAATGGCTCGGTATTGGTCCAACACCATTGTCGTTAAACGATTCAGACTCTGGCCACACTCCTATAACCACAAAAAACCGCTACAATAAAGATATGATCTCAAACATGAATTAAGACCAAGCTAGAATCTCTAACCTGTGTCAATAAAGCCAATGATAACTTGGTCACCCATGTTTGTATCATTTAGGAGGTTATTAGGATTAGCAGCAGAAAGACCTAAGTAGTCCCAAGTCCGAGTAGTCGCAAGTTCATAGAAACTATCAGCCATGACATGAACAACGTCAGGAGAATCTGTTTACAAAATTGCATCAGTAATGAAACGATTAAGCACAAAGTAATTTGCTAGATCATATCATAAAAAAATGCTATAAGAAGCCTAAGGCATGGTGAAACTGAAGGCAAACAACAAAGGCTATGTATGAGAGTACCAGCAAGTTTATTGGCTTGTGAGTCGGTAAGCTTGGCAGCAAAGCCTGAAAAGCCATGTCGGTAACTGTACACCATCGAATCATGTGCATCCTCTTTACTGTGACACAAGATAAAAAAAGGTAAACAGCTTTGAGACATATAATGGAATTAAATTACTAATCAAGTAGTTAGCTACCTTCCAAGAAGTGACGACAACATCTGGTGATGAGATTCTGTGACAAACTCAGGATCATCATCATGTTGCTTCTCACCAAGATACACTATATGAACCTATTTTGATTATCATCACAACACAAAAATTGGTCATAACCCCATTAAAAAGATAGTTATATATTTTTTGTTTTGCTGTCTGATAAAAGAAGAAGATCATTTTTTTACCTTGCTTTCATCACTACTAGCTCGAACAAGATTCAAAACTATAATCAAACTTAGCACCACGACAAGTAATGATCTGTAGTTCCTCATTCCAAAGAAAAAATGTGTTTTCAAATTTTGCAATTAACTTGAAAGACTTATTTTTTTATTGAGTAAGCAGCACCCATCAATCAAATTTATACTAGAAAACATGATTGATTTAGTTTTCTTGCAGAACAAATTAAAACTATAGTTGAGATTGGAGACCAAAATGAACACGTCTTCGTCAAACTTAAAAATTATGTCTTTGCGTGGCTAATAATAATAATGCTCCCAATTCATGGAATTTTCAACGAAGATGAAAAAGGAAATGAGAACACGAACCTTAGTATTGATTTCAAAGTATCTGCAGTGGTTTACTTAGTTTGCTCTATGCCAATCTTCGTATACATTAGTCGACGCCGCCGACCAATTACGACGGGTGTCTTGACGGAGACTCGGTTTTGTAACTACCGGAGAAGATGATTCGAAGCGGGCCAGTATTTTTATTGGGCTTATTAGATTTTAGGCCCATTTAAATTCTGTCGAATTGTTAGTCCAAATTGGAGTAGTGTTAAAAGTAATAAAATTTAATAAGATAATAAAAAATTTTTTTCTGAAATTCCTATGTAAATGTGGTCCTAATAAAATTATAAATTAATAATCGTATATATATGTGCTGATATAATTAATAATATATGTTATATTAAATTTTCTCTTACCTCATATGTATAAAACAACTGATATATTGTTTTTGAAACTATAATAAGTAAAATACTCTACAATCTGTCATAAAATAGCTAATTTTTAAAAGTTTTCAATTTCTAAATATGTCTCAATTTCATTATAATAGTTTTATAGATTATTAAAATACATAATTGATATTATTATTCTTAATTTGTATTTATGTATATTATTTATATAACTAAATCTTTATAACTAAATTTGTCTATAGTATTTTTAATTTATTGTCAATTCTAAAATAATAAAATTTATAATATTTAAAAGTTCAACCTTATTTTGGTAAAAGTGTCCGAATTTATAATTTAAAATTTTTAAACAATTAAAAATATATCTATAAAATAATAATTATTAATTTACACTATAAAATAATAATTATTATTTTATAGATAATTAATATCACTATAAATTAATAAAATGTCATAGTCCCAACATTATTAATTTATAGAGGTTTTACTATGAGTATTTTATTTGTATATATTGTCCATTAATTTGATTTCATGAGAAAGATAACTTTTTTATATAGTTTAGACCAGGGGCGGAGGCAGTAAGGAGGGAGTGGGGTCAGCTGACCCCATTAAATTTTTTTTTGATGTGTTTTTAGTTATAAATAACATAATGATCCCTCTAAATTTTAGATTTTGACCCATTAAATTTAAAATTTACTTTTTGACCCCTGCAAATTTTGAATTTTGATCTTATTTAAAACAAAATTTTCATTTTGATCCTCCAAAAACTTTGGTTTTTCACCCCATTAAACTAAAAAAAAAATTCAATTTAATCTCTAAATTTTATATTTTTAATTTATTAAAAAAAATTATTTTGACTCCTTCAGACTCGACTCTGGCTCTGCTACTGGTTTAGACTTTAAAACTTAAATTAAAATTTGATTTTGAATGACTTATATGGAAAAAAAAAACCGTTCTTTATTTATAAAAAAAAACAAATATGTTGGAAGTGTTGTGAAAGTCAGAAAAAGAAGACGTATACAATGCAACAAATGATGCGCATGTGTATAACGTTATGCGTTTATTATTATTTTGTGTGGAGCCCATCATCACTATGCACACATAGTAACTTACTTTTTTACCTCTATATAAACGATTGAATTCGATCATTGTAAGATACGAACACATTACAAAACTTCAATTATAAAGAAGTTAAAATCTCTCTCTTGCCTCTCTTTTATTCAGTATCACGATCCTTCTGCGGGTATAAATTTCTCTCTACTTATTTATTATATTCACCATAAAATCAACCACTTATTTATAACACGTTATCAGCACGATCGCTTTACGGTGGGTTATAACTATATATTTATAATATGTATGTTATTATACTATATACCTTACTCTACCGGGCGGTACGTCGCCTCGTTAAAAATATATATATATTTTCCAGTGGTTGTTCAAAACACCATTATTTATCTGTTACTATAGTGGGAGGTATTCCACCCCTATAAGTAATTATTGTAGTGGCTGCTTCACGCACCATAACAATGGACGGCTCAGCCGCCGATAATGTGGATGACTCCGTCACCATAATTTATTTACTGTTCTTATGTGGATGATCCGTCACCATAATATTGCCGTTTAATTATATTTATATTATGATTAATATTTAATATATAAGGAGGCTCAGCCACCTGTATATTAATATATATTTGAAATTGCTAAATTTTAACCGATTGATTGTTCAATTTATGATTTATTTTATGCTTAATACTTTTCACCAACGGTCACAAAGAAAAATTTTCAAAAATCTTACACTTTTCAAACGGCTATGAACAGTAATTTTCAATCTATAAATACACTCATATTTTCATTCTTTCATTCATCTAAAACCGCATCACTCCTAGTAAAATTTTTCTAAAAAAAGTTGTTTAAGTTTTCATTTTAGAAAATGATTAGCTTGTTTTTAATTGTTTGTTTAATTGCAATTATCACTTGTATTTATGGTCTCTTCGTTGGAGAATTTACCCACGAAGAGTTTACCATTAACATTGGACTACTTTTCTATGCATTTGTGTTCTTTGTAATCGCTTGTATTATTAATATAAATGGTGCATTCTAAAATAAATAAAATTATTTTGCTAATAATATTTATTCGCTTTTGTGTTTAGATAACTAATGGCAAACATTGAGAAGCTTAAGTTTCCGGCTCTCAAAATTACTGGAGCAAACTACATTGCATGGACGACAGATGTGGAACTCTATTTAGAGTCGCAAGAATTGTTGGAGACCATAAAATTGGAAAATATGTCGCCTGCCAAAGATAAGGCCAAGGCAATAATATTCCTGAGAAAACATCTCGATGAAAATGTGACGCATGACTATGCGCACATAAAAGACCCAGCAGAGCTGTGGCAAGCTTAAAAGAACGGTTTGACAACCAGAGAGAAATAACTCTTCCTCATGCATTAGAGGACTGGAAAAATTTGAGATTCCAGGACTTTGAAAAAGTGGAGGATTATAATTCCGCTATGTTGAGGATTGTATCGCAATTAAAATACTGTGGTAAGCCTATTACCGAAGCTGAAATGCTCGAGAAAACTTACCTCACTTTTCATAAAGAACATCGAGTTCTCCAAGAGATGTATCAAAATTGCGGATACAAGAGATTTTCTGAGTTAATTGTGACTCTCATATTGGCGGAGAAGAATAATGAACTTCTCCTCAAAAACCACAACTCTCGTCCTACGGGAACAAAGGCATTTCCAGAAGTAAATGCAACGGATGTGAAAAATCCGGAGAGAGGAAGTCAAACTTATCGAGGTCGTGGTCGTCGATTTAATCGCGGACGTGGAAGATCTTTTCACCCACAAAATAAGAGGTCTTATAAATGGGTTCGATCTGAACAAGGTCCTAAGGGAAAAGAATCCCAAGGAAGTAACGCACAGAAGCGTGAGAACATCTGTTATAGATGTGGATCGAAAGGGCATTGGGCCCATGTGTGTCGAACCCCCGAACATCTTTGCAAATTGTTCAAAGAGTCCCAAAAGGGAAAAGGGAAAGAAGTGAACCTCACAGAGCATTTTGAGGGTACATCTTACCTCGATGCATCTGACTTCGTGAACGAGTTCGACGAGACCGCTCATGCGGATAACTGAAATGCTTGTAGTAAGACTAGTAGTCTCCAGTAATGCCATTATATAAGTATTATGTATTTCAGTTGTTATAAATAATGTTGTTTCTTAAAATAAGATAATGTATAACCATTATATGTTTATCTATGAATGAAATTTACTTATATTATTAACGTTTATCTTTATTACAGAAATGGATGAAGATTCAAACAAAACAATTACAAGGAAAAATATCAAAGAAATTTGTATACCAGATAGTGGAACAAAACATACTATTCTGAGACAAAAGAGATTTTTCTCTGAGTTAAAACCGACAAAAATTATTGTCAATACAATATCCGGTCCTACAGACTTGATTGAAGGAAGTGGCAAAGCTAACTTTGTATTGCCTAATGGAACAAAGTTTTCCATAAAGAATGCCTTATATTCTCCGAATTCTAAAAGGAATTTGTTGAGTTTCAAAGACATATACCTTCAAGGATATGAAACTCAGTCTGCCACTGAGAATGGAAAGAAGTGTATGTATATAACTTCTAATAAATATGGAAAAAGGCATGTGTTGGAAAAATTTCCAGAACTTCCTTCTGGTTTGCATCATACGTATATAGATGCAATAGAATCGCATCTTGTGATCAGAAGAAATCCAGAAGATTTCACATTGTGGCATGATCGCCTTGGTCACCCAGGCACTACAATGATGCGAAAAATTATAGAGAGCTCACATGGTCATTCACTGAAAATTAATGAGATATATCAGGGGAATAAAATGAAATGTGAAACGTGTTCTCTTGGAAAATTAATCATAAGACCATCGCCAACCAAAATTGATAAAGAATCACCAAAGTTCCTTGAACGAATTCATGGCGATATATGTGGACCGATACATCCACCATGTGGACCATTCCACTATTATATGGTGTTGATCGATGCATCTAGCAGATGGTCACATGTTTGTCTATTGTCATCTCGAAATTTGGCATTTTCGAGATTTCTAACTCAAATTATCAAATTAGCTCAGTTCTCTGATTATCCTATTAAGAGAGTTAAACTAGACAACGCTGGTGAATTCACATCCCAAGCATTTAATGATTATTGCATGGTAACAGGAATTGAAGTTGAACATCCTGTAGCTCATGTTCATACACAAAATGGTTTGGCAGAATCATTAATTAAACGCCTGCAATTGATTGCAAGACCATTGATCATGAGATCAAAACTTCCAACCTCTGTATGGGGACATGCCATCTTGCATGCAGAAGCGCTTATTCGGATAAGACCGAGTGCATATCATAAGTATTCCCCTTTGCAGTTAGCATTTGGTCGAGAACCAAATATAGCCCATCTAAGGATTTTGGTTGTGCGGTATATGTGCCTATAGCACCTCCACAACGTACAAATATGGGACCACAAAGAAGGTTGGGTATATATATTGGTTGTGATTCTCCATCAATTATAAGATACCTAGAACCACAGACTGGTGATGTCTTTACGGCACGTTTTGCCGATTGTCATTTTGATGAGAAAGTTTTCCCGGTTCTAGGGGGAGAAAATAAACAAGTAGGAAAAGATATCAAATGGTGTGTACCATCTTTGCTACACCTTGATCCTCCTACCAAGCAGTCTAAAATAGAGGTTCGACGAATCATGCATATGCAGAGTATTGCAAATCAACTTCCTGATGCATTTGCTGATACCAAAACTGTAACTAAATCATATATACCAGCTGCAAATGTTCCTGCTAGAATTGAAATACCACAAGAACGTGGAAAAGCAGATGATACAAGAGAGTCTAAAACACGCTTAAAGCGTGGTAGACCAATTGGTTCTAAGGATAAAAATCCTAGAAAACGAAAGGAAGCTGAAAAGCATGATATGCCCAAAATAGCAGAAAGCATTTTGGAAGAAACAAATCATGAGTCTAATGAAAGTATTGAGCATCATGAGCCTGAAGAAAATCATGAGATTTCTATCAACTATATCCATACTGGAAAGATATGGAATCGAAATAAAATCGATGATATTGATGACACTTTCTCTTACCTTGTTTCAAGGGAAATAGATGAGGAAAGTGAGGATCCAGAACCAAAGTCTGTATATGAATGTCAAAAGAGACATGACTGGACAAAATGGAAAGATGCAATACAAGCCGAACTTGACTCACTTAATAAACGAAATGTATTCGGACCTATTGTACTCACGCCTGAAAATGTGAGACCAGTTGGATACAAGTGGGTATTCGTTAGAAAACGAAATGAGAAAAATGAAAATTACGAGATATAAGGCTCGCCTTGTAGCTCAAGGATTTTCTCAAAGACCCGGGATTGATTATGAGGAAACATATTCTCCCGTTATGGATGCAATAACGTTTAGATTTCTAATGAGTCTAGCAGCTGGTGAAAATCTAGAGATGCATCTCATGGATGTCGTTACAGCATACTTATATGGATCATTAGATACTGATATCTATATGAGAGTTCCTGATGGGTTTAATATGCCAGAAGCATTAAAAGCTAAATCCAAAGAGTTGTGTGCAATAAAGTTGCAAAGATCATTATATGGGTTAAAGCAATCTGGACGTATGTGGTATAATCGTCTCAGTGAGCATTTAACAAAAGAAGGATATGTGAATGATCCTATATGCCCATGTGTTTTCATCAAGAAAACAAACTCCGGATTTGTGATAATCGTGGTATATGTTGATGATCTTAATATAATCGGGACTCAAGATGAAATACAGAAAGCAACAAACTATTTGAAAGGAGAATTTGAGATGAAAGATCTTGGACAGACAAAGTTTTGTCTTGGTCTACATATTGAGCATACTCAAAAGGGTATATTTGTGCATCAATCCACATACACTAAAAGAGTGTTAAAACGTTTTAATATGGATAAGGCAACTCCTCTTAGTACTCCAATGGTTGTTAGGTCATTAAATGTTGAGAGTGATCCTTTCCGACCACCTGACGAAAATGAAGAGATACTTGGTCCTGAAGTACCGTATCTAAGTGCAATTGGAGTCCTTATGTATCTTGCAAATTTCACTCGACCTGATATTTCATTTTCAATTAATCTTTTGGCTAGATTCAGTTCATCTCCTACACGATTGGAATGGGATTAAACATGTCTTCCGTTATCTTCAAGGGACTATTGATTTAGGATTATTTTATCCTAACAATTCAAATGGTCAAATGATTGGTTTTGCAGATGCCGGATATCTATCAGATCCACACAAAGCTCGTTCACAAACAGGGTATGTGTTCACGATTGGAGGCACCGCTATTTCATGGCGTTCTCAGAAGCAGACACTCGTAGCTACTTCTTCGAATCATGCTGAAATTATCGCACTTCATGAAGCAAGTAGAGAATGTGTGTGGCTAAGATCAATAAGTCGACACATTAAATCAAGTAGCGGAATTCATCAGAATACAGAGCCAACTATCTTATATGAAGACAATGCTGCATGTGTTGCTCAAACGAAGGAATGGTATATCAAAAGTGATAGAACCAAACATATCCCTCCAAAGTTCTTTTCATACACCCAAGAACTCGTGAAGAATAAAGACATTGAAGTGAGATATGTTCGATCATCCGAGAATTCTGCAGATCTCTTCACAAAGTCATTACCCACGACTATGTTCAGGAAACATGTCCATAACATTGGAATGCATCGTCAACAAGACTTGTAAGATGCGATCCTGATCAGTCGAGGGGGAGCTTGCGAGGTTGTACTATTTTTACCTTACTAAGATTTTTCCCATTGGGTTTTCCTAGAAAGGTTTTTAACGAGGCAACAAAAGATACTACGCAAGAGACATAGTGACACTGGTCTCCAAGGGGGAGTGTTGTGAAAGTTAGAAAAAGAAGACGTATACAATGTCAACAAATAATGCGCATGTGTATAACGTTATGCGTTTATTATTATTTTGTGTGGAGCCCATCATCACTATGCACACATAGTAACTTACTTTTTTACCTCTATATAAACGATTGAATTCGATCATTGTAAGATACGAACACATTACAAAACTTCAATTATAAAGAAGTTAAAATCTCTCTCTCTCGACTCTTTTTTATTCAGTATCCCGATCCTTCTGCGGGTATAAATTTTTCTCTACTTATTTATTATATTCACCATAAAATCAAACGCTTATTTATTTATAACAGGAAGATACTTATTGACAATGATTATTCGATTGCTTATTCGGGTACCAGTTGGTCCAATTTTGTCACCACTCGACCGACGTCGGTTCACGAACATGCCATCCACTTTTTTTGAAGTTCGAATCGGGAATGTGCACTGTATGATTGCCCTTCGCCCACTCTTTCGTCTACTTGATATATTTGACTACTATAATACTCTTGTCTCCCTTACAAGTACCAAAATCTCATAAAAATGAAAAATTATTTAACGCGATTCTCTCGTTTTATTTCGTTTGTATAGACATCTTTCGTGATTCTATGTTCCCTCTTTGATATGATTGTAAAAGTATTTATGATGACAATATTTGTTTTTATTCCAACATTGAACCAGCAAAAAAAAAAAAAAAAACACACAATCAACTTGATTGAGTGTTCTGCTGCAGCAGTTATCAATGGGATCATAAAAGTTATTCTATCCGTTTCACAAAAAAAAAAAAATTTTAACACACTTTTTTTTAAAAAAAGTTGAATTTTATATATATGCTTCTATTTAATATGTGATTAGCGATTTAGAATCAATGTAAAAAAAAAAGTTTGGATTAAAGATAAATTAAAAGTTTATTATATTAAAAATGTAGAATAATAATCTTTTTCAAACGAATAAAAATTAATTTCTAAAATGAAAATTTTTGTGAAATAGAAGAAGTTTTACTTTTACCAAAGCAGTAAAATATATGGTAAGAATATCAATGTAACCGTGTAGTCCATTTGTCGTAGAAATATACAAAACTCTGTATATAACATTGAAAAAAAATATATATATATCTTCTCTTTTGATTATAGGATCTATATGTATATTCCTTGATAGCTTATAATCATCATGATTCATGCATTAACCAATGCTCGAGAGGACGATTCCCATGCTCATGAATAATATAGCATATCATGTTCAATACTAATACTATAATTTTAAATCAACCGTCTTTCTTAATCACATGTTCCTTTGGTTCAAAGTTATATATAGCTTATCCGAAATGAGTATGGAAACTCTAGAATATTGTAGTGTATTAACATGCTTATCTGTGGATTCAATTCGTAATTCCGTTAAATTGATGGGTAATGGTGCTAATCATTATAATTTGTTTATTTATTCAAGGTTGGTGGCCACCCTCTGGTCCAAATTTAATGATTTTATATGGTCTTTGCATCAAAACCTTGATCTATAGATTAATAACGTCGAGCCCCTTAAAAAACCAATCTCATGCGCAGGTTTTGTCTCATAGTACAATGTAGTTTAGCTAGCTTGAAAAAAAGGTGGTTAAGATCCACTACACTAAGCAAAGTTATGGACATTTTATTTGTATATGTAAATATCACACGCAAACATAAAGTATATAAGTATGGTTAGATTTTGTAAGGAACCTAACATGAAAATTAGATCACATAGATGAGAATTTAAAGAAGACTATATATTGTCACCTAACGAGAAAGAGATCAGAAATAGGCCCATCAAATATGATATTCTCGAGATGCTACCAATATGTATTAGTCCTATTGAGTCTACGAAATTATAAAAGTTTGTTTCTTCTCTTTTTCATAGATTCAATATGTACCATGCATTGCATCATTGATGGAATTTCAGAATACATTAGAGTTAGTATAATCTATTTTTACATAATTTCAAATTATAAAAAAATCGCAGAAAAAAATTACTTAAAATATTTTATTTAGATAAAAATTTTCAGAATAACGAAATATAATACCATATTACCAATATATACTTAATTTTAATAAACAAAATATTGTTTCTTATAAATTTTAATATATGTTAAGTAATATTTAATAATAAAATAAAGGATTATCAAAAAAAAAAATTGTGAAGTTTTGTATATTAGACAAAAAGTATAATTTTCATTGTAAATAATATTTTTTTATATTTTACAATTATTAATAGTTTGTGTAGGTGTATAATAAAAATTAGAGAGATTCTCAAAAATAGCACCAATTTAGGTTTTTCTTTCAAACTTAGCACACATTCTCCTAAATTCCAAAACTAGCACACATGCTCTAATTAAATATTAAAATTAAAAAAGAAAATTATTAATTCTTTTATTTACTATCATTCTTCTACGCGTTTTTCTGGACAAAGTATAATCACGCGTCTTTTCCTCCACTAACCATCATCGTCTCGTTGTTGATTGCTTACAGGAGATCGGAGTTTCGACAAAATCGCCGGCGATCTACAAGAGATCGATGAAATCCGCAGAAGATGGGTGACACCCACATGAGATCGATGACACCCGTAGGAGATCGGTAACACCCGCAGGAGATCAAAAATTGCCACCGGTTTCACCTCTTTTCTCTCTCTCCTCCATCGCCATCTAAGGCTATGTTAATTGAAGCACTTTGTGTTTGAATCCTTCTTGTTATTCTAAAACCTAGCTTGTAAAATTGGGCGTTTTTTATTCAGTTGAGGGTTTAGGTGTTTTCTTTGTTTGCTAGTTTGATGAAGTTTAATTGAGTGAAAATGATTTTTTTTTGTTGTTATTTGAGCTCGTTGGTGAAGGTTAAGATGTGATTGGTACTGATGATTCATGTAGCAAAGTGATTGTTGATGATTGTGTGATTTTTCGCATTAGAGGTTGATTAGTTAGTATGTCTTTCAGGTTGATTGGTATAGATGATTCGTGTAGCAAAGTGTGTTGTTTGTTCCTCTTGTATTGATGTGTTTCTTTGTCACATTTGAAGATTAAGGAAGCATTGTTGAGAATTCATGAAAACTTTCCTGAAACTTATTCTCTGATTTCAATCGCAAGAAATGGGGTTGAAAATTTCTCTAAGCTACGTGATATATCTGCATATGACACAAGATGCAAGTTTAGATGTGATGTGGTGTGATGGGTGGCATATAGGTTCAATAAAAAAAAGTCATTGTACTTCTTTTTAACTCTTGTTCTAGTTGATTGTTATATATACTTAAGAAAGAAGAAAAAGAAAAGTTCAATGAAGCTTTTAGGGAATGGCACAAAGATCCGCAAACTTCAGCATTGATGGCCATCATCCAGTAATAGAGTTATAGTCAAATAAGCTCTACTCTTAGAATGATGAATCGTTGTGTCATTCTTATTGGCTTAATTGGAGGAGTTACATGCTTGATTTGAAAATTTAGGAAGAACTTCATAATACTACGGACGACCTCCCTAAATCAAATATTCAGGAAGGATGCCAAAAAATTTAAGAAGGATTTCTTGAATTTCATGAAGACCTTTATCAAAAATGAAAAAAAAAAAAACAGAGCATACAACCCCTAGAAATATTCAAAAGCATGACCATTGAGTATTGTATTAGACCAAGGTAGCTTTTGATAGATTATTACTCTCATTAATGGAGTAAGTTGTGATAGATTTGAGGCAAAACATGAAAAAGAGATTATAAGAACATTTATTTAAATTCATGAAGGATTCATTGAATATTAAGAAGGATTCCCATATATTTAGGAAAGATTTTTCGAGTTTCAGGAAAACCTTCATGAAAAAAGGTTACCCCTTACTAATAATTTAGGAAGAACTTATTGAAATTTTGAAATGCCTTCATAAAGTTAGGACATTGGTGGGTCTTTGATACATTACCCTTATTAATGGAGTAATTTGTGATACATTAAGAAAAAGATAAATAAAGAGATTTTAAACATGTTTTTCTAAGTTTAGGAAAGATTTCATAATGTTTAGGAAGACGATCTTGAATTTTATGAAGGTCTTCCTAAATATATGAAACCAACATTTACATGGGCAACTTTGGATTTGCAAGTTGTATGTTCTATGAAAAATTGTAAGCATTAGATGCAGAAAGAGTTGAGAAACGAAATAAAATAAGCTTGAGTAGTCTTAATCAAATCAATCCTTCTAATCTCCATCTCTTATGATTAAAAAAAGTTCACATTGCGTCTCTTAACACTTTTTTTGTCTGCAACAACAACTATATCATCATCTTTTGTTTTATTGGCTTAATTAATAATCTGTTCTAGTTAGAAAGAATAATCAAAGGAAGAGTTGAGATACTGAAGAAGTTGAGCTTGAGAAGTTTTAATCAAATCAATCCTTCTTAAGTCCATCTATTTACAAAGCTTCATTGTCTCCATCGCATATTTCATCATCTTCTTCTCCATTACCATAACTCTCTCAGCACAAGCTCTAATCTCCGCTGCTACGGCTCTCGCTCATTTCCTCCGCCTCTCACCACCATCTCCATCTCCATCATTGTCTCAGCACCATCACTCATTTCCTCCGCCTCTCACCACCATCTCCGCTGCTACGGCTCTCGCTCATTTCCTCCGCCTCTAAGCTTCGTTGTCTCCAACGCTAGAACGAGCTGAGATGGCGATGGTGGCCTCTTCCCATTGGGTTGATTTGAGAGGACCACGATCAATTCCATACCCTCTCTCTTTGTATGATTCGATTAGGAGGAGAGTCTCGTCGTGAATCCGAAGTACATGTCGGGTTATTCTTGCAACGGCGGAGGTTGTAGCGGCTAAAGCGGTGGAGTACGGTGAATTGAACAAACGAATCGTTCTGGCGCGTCTCTTAGAAATTGATGAGGATGAACTTAGAAACTGAGATCTCATATCGGAGGACTCAAAACAAGGTTCGTCGGAAAATTTTAAAATCGTGAATTGAATTTTTAAAATAATGAATTTTAGTATTTAAGTTAATAAGTTAATATTCAATATCACAAATGATATATTTGGAAAGACTGAGTATGTGTATTAGTTTTAGAAGAAAAACTTAAAAGAGTGCTATTTTAGGGTATTTCTCTAAAAATTATTATGTAAACTAACAACATATAATATACTTGCTTATTTGTATAATAAGTTTTTATATTTTTATGGACAAATCCAAATCCTGCATTTTTTTTTTATAAGGTGAATATTTTTTTTTTATAATCGTATTAGAAAACATCATTATGCGTATTACCAATAAAATTGTATGATAATTGATAAGTGTTAGAAGAATATTTATATTAAAACTAAATAAGTGTATGAAATGGGAAATGTAATGTACATTTATATAACTTACTCCAAATTTCTAACATATACATATGTATAAGAAAATAAATTAAAAATAAGGTAATTTCGGGAAGATAAGTTATAGTCTTTATAAAAAATAAAAGAAAAATAAAGAGAAAGAAAAGATAACTTATAGTATAACCGTTGAAGAGTATCTAAAAATCAGAAAGAAAACAAATGTGTGCGCAGAATAAAGGGGCAAATTTGGAAGTTAGCATTTTATCTTGGGACGGACAGAACATAACACAACAACAGTGAAGCTGAGAGATTCACGCGACTCATTTAAGCCACCAATAATGAGTTTTTTTTTTTCCTTTTCTGATTGAGCAACCAAAAAAGCACACATTTGAATTTTTAACAAAAAAACAAATCATTTTACACTAATTTTCTGGTTTTTGTTTTTTTTTTTAAATAAAAAGTTAAGTACTCTACTGCAAAACTAAAAGAGAGTGGTGAAAAAGATAAAAAAAGAAAAAGGAGGAATCAATTACAGACATTATTGAGGTTTTTTTTTTGTTCTTTTTTTTGCTCATCCGAGAAGACGATGATGTCGTTTTGATGAGTTCACATGTTGTTTTCGCTAGACAACCTTAAAAAGAAAGAAAACAAGCTTTCCTCCTCTTCTTATTCTTCTTCTTCTCACTCAGAGTTTTTCTTTCATAAAAATAAAGAAGAAGAAAAAAAAAATGGGAATGGGAAGGTATCAGAAATCTACAACTTCTTCTTCTTCTTCTGGTGTTTCAGCGAGATGGGTTTTTGTTCTCTGCGTTTCCAGCTTCGTTCTTGGTGTTCTTGTCGTTAACAGGTTCTTTCGCTCTCTCTCTCTCTCTCTCTCTCTCTCTCTCTGATTTGTCAATGCTGATGCTGCGGATTCTTGGTCTTGTTTTTATGGGTAACTAATGCCTAATGCTTCAAAAGGGGGTTTTATGTAGATGTAGCTTCAAAATTCTGCAACTTTGTCACTTCTACTGTATCTTCTGTCTTCACATTGGTGAATCTGGAACATTCTGATGCTGAATTATGTTTACTCTAGTGAAAAGATTATGTTTTTTTTTTTTTTTTTTTTCTTTTTTCTTTGTTGTGGTTCTACCCTTTTGTGCAAGTAGCTTTGTCAAGTTAGGCAATTGTTATTTAGCTAGTGATCCAACTGGTTCTATATCGAACTTGTAATCCCTTTTTGGTTGATTAATAACGGTTTAATGTCCTAGCTTCTGATCTTACTTACATCTCTTTCTTTCTTTTAGGCTTTTGGCGACATCTGAGATATTAGATGGCATTGAGAGAGCTTCACCAGTGCAAAATGATCAAGCCAGGTCACTTCATCCTCTTATTGATTGTGAGAGCAAGGCAAGTAGATGATGACATATTGTGTGTGTTTTACATCACCTGATGATCTGTTCCAGTTTATTGCAAAATTAAATCTTGACTTTGGCATTGTACTTCTTCTTTTAACCAGGAAGGTGACATTCTATCTCGAGTTTCGCATACTCATGATGTTATCAAGTAAAGTTCCTTCTTTTGTCTCACTGAAACATGATGTTATGATATTATATATTAGAGATAGGCTTTGTAGTACATTTTAAATTGATTTTGCTATTTCTTGTACCAGGACATTAGACAAGACAATTTCTTCACTTGAGGTAGAGCTAGCTGCAGCTCGAGCAGCAAGATCTGATGGTGGAGATGGATCCCCAGCTGTTGCAAAATCAGAGGCAGACAAATCGAACAAGATTCGGCCTCGGATGTTCTTTGTGGTGGGAATCATGACTGCTTTCAGTAGCAGAAAACGAAGAGACTCGATAAGAGGAACCTGGCTTCCTAAAGGTCAACAAGAACGAACCAGCTCTTCTAAATCTCCATATATAGCAAGCAGATGATGTGACAAAAGTGTTTAAAAACAAAATTGATTGTTGCTTTACTTTTTGCAGGGGAGGAATTGAGAAGATTAGAAACCGAGAAGGGAATCATTATGCGATTTGTCATAGGTCACAGGTAGAGTTCTTAATTTGGTTTCCAAAACATTTACTAAATAATACTGGCAGTTGTTTGATATGCACAACTATAATTCTAAATAGTTCTTCTCCTGGAGGAGTCTTGGACCACACCATTGAAGCTGAAGAAGAACAACATAAAGACTTTTTTCGCCTGGTAGCTTTGATTTGTAGCGCTAGCTCTGTCAAGTCCTTTTTCCGTTAGTTAATATCTAATTAATAGTGAAATATCTTGCAGAACCACATAGAAGGTTATCATGAATTATCAACTAAAACCCAAATGTACTTCTCATCTGCTGTTGCAAAATGGGATGCAGACTTCTACGTCAAAGTGGATGATGATGTTCACGTAAATCTCGGTTAGTTACATTACATTACATAAAATGCATACTAAAAATATTTACTGTTCCAAGAAAAGCTTAACTAAAGTTTAAGTTATAATTATTCAGGAATGCTTGGTTCTACATTGGCTCGCCACAGATGGAAACCGCGAGTGTACATTGGTTGCATGAAGTCTGGACCTGTCCTTGCTCAAAAGTAAGCAGTCACAAGCTCTCTCATGTTTCTACACAGATCAGGAGTTGACTCTTTTTTTCTTCTTCGGATGATATATATATATATATATACTGTGCTGCAGAGGAGTCAAATACCATGAGCCAGAATATTGGAAGTTTGGTGAAGAAGGAAACAAATACTTCAGACACGCTACTGGACAAATCTATGCTATCTCCAAAGATTTAGCAACTTATATCTCAGTGAACCGGTGAGCTCTCTCTCTCTCTCAGCTCACAGACTCTTCTTTACAATCATCCTCGAATCCCAAATTGACTCATGTCACGGTCTCTTTTCAGGCGACTACTTCACAAGTATGCAAATGAAGATGTCTCTTTAGGTTCTTGGTTCATTGGTCTCGATGTTGCACATATCGATGATAGAAGCCTCTGCTGCGGAACACCCTTGGGTAAAGGGCTCGTAACACATCAAATTAATGGAGATTCATTCAAGAATCAAGTTGGTGGTAAAAAAGGTTTATTAATTACTACTGTGTGTGCAGATTGTGAATGGAAGGGTCAAGCAGGAAACCCTTGCGCAGCATCCTTCGACTGGAGCTGTAGCGGAATCTGCAAATCTGTGGATAGAATGCTTCAAGTACACCAACGTTGTGGAGAAGGCGATGGAGCAATTTGGCACACAAGTTTCTAATTATTTTTTTAAACTTCGTTCTTCAATGTATAGTTTCGGCCTCTTCTTATGGATCAATTAGTATAGAGGTTCGCATGATTCATGGTCATGTTCAGCATCACATGCATCATCTAAGCCTCAATTTTTGCCTCCTAAACCCTAAAAGTTCTTGCAAAAGTTTGATCCTTTTGGAGGATATCGATTCTTGAATAACAGGGAAAAGAAAAAGAAAAAAATCATTCTTTTCTTTAATACATATTCACAAATTCATGAATTAATAGAACGAAAGCAGGGAAACTTGAAATCAAACGAATGAATCAATCAGTATATATGAAGGATGATTCTAATCACGAAATTGAATAATTCCAAAATTGTATTTACATACGAAAATTATCGAAACAAAACCAAAAAAAAAAAAAGAAATCGTAATTAAAATCTTGATTCGTGATCAAGAACGAACTATGGTCTCGAAGCAATGAAGGCCATCGAGCTCAACAGCAAACCTCGGAGTCTTGGTCGCCAAATCCATGTTCTTGGAAGCTTTTTCATCTTTCTTGACAGAGAAAGACGCGTTTTGACCGCCGCCACGGCCACAAGAAGAAGCAGCGTTGCGTTCAGAGCGGTGGACATAAGGATCAGGGGTGACTTTCTTCCCCATAATCTCAACACACATGGCGTCAAAGGCACTAAACATCGAATTCATTATCGCAACGAGTTGTTAAAAAAGAAAGAAAAAGATCTTTTGATGGGTTTATTATGTTATGTTTATGTGAAAAGGAACAAAAGCAATATAAAGTGTTTATATAGAAAGTCTTTTTTATTAAAGACGCGACGAAACAAGACCGTGTTGGATAAGGAAAGAGAAGAATCCTAGTTGGATCCGAGTTAGTTCAAAGTTAGAAATTTTCCACTTTTTTTTTCGGCGAGTTTGACCTAATTTTCTCAATTGGTTTAGCGTGAGATGTGGCCACTTGACAAAGACGACCTTACATATTTTTTTAGATTGGACTTAATTTACAATCCAATTAACTAATGGTAAATTGGTAACCTTATAATAGAAGAGGAATGTAATTACTAAATATTAATTAGTTTGTGTGTGTGTGTTTTTATTTTGTTTTAAGATTCTCTCAGGGTCAACTTTTAAAATTTTTGACCTTGAGAGAATAAAATATATATTCAATATTTATTAACACCTTACTTAAAAAAAAAAAAAACTAATTTTAACTGATAAATACAAAAAACTTTAATTTTGTATATGCACCAAACAAACAAAAATATACTAACCTACCATATATCTCTATATTGTTATACAAAATAAAATATGTATAAATATTTATATACTATTCCATAACAAAAATTAAATTAAAAAAATTAACAAATTTTGTTTGGAGCCTTAAGAAGTACAGAGTAAGTTCATTAAAGAAAGAAGAAAATGATAAATCATGAATGGATTAGTAAAGTCTCAAATCATAAATCTGCCATGGATTTAGGAAATGGGCAAACCACCAGCCAAAAAGATAATCTAAAAGTGAAGTGACTTTAGTGGAGTGGCAAAAGGCACTATCAAACCAAGAATCGAATCCCACTTCCTACTTTGCTAGTTCTCAGTTAAAATAGATTATAATCGTGTAACACCCTTGATGCAAGTTTTCTCTATTTGCTAGTTTTGATTCTGGGATTGATAAAAAAAATAATATCTATATATAGATGTAACATAATGTGTAAATAAACGGCAAAAATGTAACCATGGAACTAAGTTCATCAAGTAAGGTACACTACCGAACCTTATTTCTCTTTTGTTTTGGTTTTTAACTTTTAACTGATTAGTTTTATTTCAGAGGTTCTTAAATTGATGTATTTCCAAGAATCCGAAGTTTGAATAATCCAGAACAAAAAAAAAACAAAAAATTGAATTTTGTTATTTCTGGTTCGAGTTTATTCAAACCGAATTGGCACCCCTTCATCATCTAGCTCCCACTAGCATGTATGAATCCTCGGTCATAACCATTACCAAAAGGAAACGACATGTGTCATCCGAAATAGGAGAAGGCGAGAAGAACACAACAATATAAAGGCATTTCCAATAGTTCTCTATTTTTACCTCTATAATAGAGGAGAGTTTTACTCAATAGTCCTCTATTTTCATCTTTGAAATAGAGATTGCTATTTTTTTCTTCTATTTATAGAAGAACCCTGTTTTTTTTTTATAAAGGTTCCTCTATAAATAGAGGAATCTCTATTTTAGAGGTGAGAATAGAGAACCATTAGACCATCTCCAATGGTTTTTCCTATTTTTACCTCTAAAATAGAAGAAGAGTTAATTAATGAAAATGCCATGAACAGTAACTTTTTATAGTCAAAATGCCACTTTTTTATTTCCTCTTCTACAATGCCACAACCTTATCTTGAAAAGACGTAATTGCCCCTCGATGAATGCTATGATGTTGATAGACAAAATACGAATGATGGACAAAATGTGGATGATAGACAAGATGACGATGATGGACAAAATGTGGATGATGGACAATATGCCGATGATCAACAAGATGTGGATGATAGACAATATGCGAATGATTAACAAGATGCGGATGATGGACAAGATGCGGATGATAGACAAGATGATATGGAGAAACCCAATCCTCCACATCATCTTTTGGTCCACCTCTCATCCACATCATCCTCTTTTGGTCCATCATCCTTTTTTGGTTTATCATCATCGACATCTTCTTTTGGTCCACTATCTCGACTATTTTACCTTTTTTGTCTAATTATCTTTCATAGACAACTTATCTTTAATAATATGGATAACTAGTTTGAACTCGTGGACAACTTCGTTAATATAATTCTCGTAGACAAGTTATAAAAATGAAATTCGTGGACAAGTCTATGATTTCCTCTAATAAATTGTCCATCAAATCTTGTCCACGACAATCACTCTCTTTCATACAAGGGTATTTTCGTCTTTTAATCACATGTGAACAGTAAAAATGTGGCATTTTTAGAAAGATGAAGCAAATGTGGCATTCCCCAAAAGTTTTTATAAAAATGTGGCATATTTGGCAAAAATCCCATAGAAGAACTCTATAATAAAACTGATTTTTGCTTCAATGGATACCTCTATTTTTTTCTCTAAAAAAAAATATTTCGTAGAGATTTCTTTTTTATTTTACTATTAATACATTTTACTTATAACAGTTGCAAACTAAACCATTTATTTTAGTATTTGTGAAACTTTCATAAAATTATAATATTATTTAATTTTTTAACATTCATAAATATTATTTAAATATCACATTTATTAAAAGAAATACATTGCATCATATAAAATAATAAAACATAGTAGATTGGACAAATTTTTATGGATATAGGTGGATCCGGAAGTAATTTACCAGAATATTAAATAATTAGTCTTTGTTGTATTAAAAATAATATTATGGTGTGAATAAAAACTAAAATATTTAAGTTATTTAATAAGATTTTATATAAATTTTCTTTGTAAATAATAGTCTCAAATTTTAAAAATATTTTTCTATACAAAAACCTTTAAAATTTTTCTTTACGAAAACCTTTAAAATTTTTAAACTAAAATATTTAAATTAGTCAAATATAACTTTATAATCAATTATCCTATTAATATACAAATTAAATTATTATTAAAATATTTAAATTATTATTAAACTATTTAAAATATATATTTTATTTATTTTGATCATAAATATAAAAGTGTTAAAAGTTCAAGGACTATTTTATAAATAAAAAAGTTCAACTCTATTATAGAGGAAAAAATAGAGTTCCTCTATGTATGGAGGAAAAAATAGAGATTTCTATTATAAAGGTAGAAATAGAGATGGGTTGGAGTAGATTTTACTCTTAAATAGAATTAAAAAGCAAATATAGAGGTGAGTTGGAGATGTTCTTAGACTATCTCCAATGTATTACTCTATTTTTTGCTCTAAAATAGAGTAACTCTAAAATAGAGTAGGGTATCTCTCCAATGTACCACTCTATTTTTTACTCTAAAAAGGAATATTCTAAAATATATTCTATTTCTATTTTATTCTTTAGTACTTTTTATTTATAAAACTTACAATTAGACCCATTTTTTTATGCTCAACCACCTAATTAAACAAAACATATTTATTGTCTTGTCATGTTTGGATTCCCTATTTCTTTTCTCTTTGGCATTTTCTACTTGTAGTTTTTCAATATTTTATTTAAAGATTCGAACATTTATCTATATTTCACATTAATTTCACTTTTATGTTGAGAATCAACCAAACTAGTATGCATGCATTGGTCAGTGAAAGTCTATTATACAACAGTTGTCTACGATATAGATCATCCAACAAATACAGTCACATGAAAGTCAATTCTAGAGTTTTTTTTTCACTCACATAGTCACATAGGTCATATGATCTATAATAATAATCGTGTAAGACCAAATAAAGACTAATACGTATTAACATGCACTGGCTGGATAAACGTGTGAACAGTAAACAGAATTAGTTAAGAAAATCACATTAAATAGCACAACTGTAAACTTGAGACATAATTTACATGTCATTGTTGTATCTATAAATATCAACACATATAACTACGTTCATATCCACATCCTTTAATATATCACTAGGTAACAACCCGCACTATATGCGGGATGAATCGATTTAAATAAACTTATCATAAGTAAAATTATTATCCTAAAACTGATATCTGTTTGTGTCAAACATAATATGTAACTTAAGTTTTTTTATTTATTTATTCAAAACTGCGTTTTTTGTGTAAGAAATACATTTCACCCGTGAAATCTTTGAATGTATAAGAGGTTTTATGGTAGAGAAAATATTGATAAAATATTACTATTTATTGCAATATGTCTTTTGTGTGGTTTAAAAATTAAATTCATATCTTTTATGTTTTATTTTGTAATCATAACAATTTTGCATGTTTTTTATGTAACCATAGCAACATATACTAAATTACTCGGGTAATATACTTCTTTTTATAGTGAGTTATTTTAATGAATTAGATATATTTCAAGGGTAATATACTTCATTATAGTCCATTTTAATAACTATTGAAAGCTTGTTATTTAAATTATTATGGTAATAATACTAACATAAAAAATAATATTTCATTTTTATATGATTATTTTAATAAGTTATATGTTTAATAAGTTATATATTCTTTATTTTATTAACTTTATATTAATTGATATGTTTCTATAGCCTTTTTAGAATATTTTACTTTTATTGAATTAAAGAAATTAATATTTATATTAATTTTCAGAAATCATTATAATTTTGACTTGTATATTTGTAAGTAAATATAAGTGAAATTGTGCCTTACTATTAAATTTGTGTGAGAAATGATGACATATCTAATTATTATTCAGTTAATTGTTTTTAAAATAAATACAATGGCATAGAGCTGTAATTAATTAGAAAATTTAAGGGTATTTTGCTAAAGAGTGTTCTGAGCCCTCTGGCGGCGGCACATCAGCTTTTTATCAAGTGTGCTTCTCTATTAATATATAGGAGATTTAAATTATTATGGTAATAATACTAACATAAAAAATAATATTTCATTTTTATATGATTATTTTAATAAATTATATGTTTAATAAGTTATATATTCTTTATTTTTATTAACTTTATGTTAATTGATATGTTTTATAGCCTTTTTAGAATATTTTACTTATATTGATTTTAAGAAATTAATATAAATCATTATAATTTTGACTTGTATATTTGTAAGTAAAATTTAGTGAAATTTTTCCTTACTATTAAATTTGTGTGAGAAATGATGACATATCTAATTATTATTCAGTTAATTGTTTTTAAAATAAATACAATGGCATAGAGCTGTAATTTATTAAAAAATTTAAGGGTATTTTGCTAAAAAGTGTTCTGAGCTCTCTGGCGACGACACATCAGCTTTTTATCAAGTTTGCTTCTCTATTAATATATATGGGATTTTATAATATACACACTTGATTATTAAAAATGTCTCGTTCTTACGGATATTCTCAAGAAGAAGATAAATTTTTATGTCAAGTTTACATGGATATTTCTCAAGATCCTATCAAAGATGTTTATCAATCATCTGATCATTTTTGGGCTCGTGTGATGGAAGCATATGAGAAAGGGAAAAATGCAAATTGAAGTGAACGTACAAAAAAATCAATTCAATGTCGTATTCAAGCTATAGAGAAAGCAACAAAAAAATTGCATGCATGCATCAGACAATGTGAAAACCGACGTCCAAGTGGTGCTTCAAATGATGATATTGTAAGTATATATTTATATAGAACTTTTATGTTATTTATATTTCTTTAACTAAATAAATTTTATTTTTAATGGTGTGTAGTTTAATCAAGCTAAAGCAATGTTAAGCGAAGATCCAAGCTGCAAAAGAGGTTGGAAATTTGAGCATGTATGAAGTATTATTAAGAACTCTGAAAAGTTTAAAGATGGTGTCAACCCTGCTAAACGCATATCAATTCCATGTGATTTCGATTATACATCTTTAGAGTCAGAAAATCCTACCATTGATTCTCCTACGCCAACATTTACAGGTTTGTCTTCGTTTTCTCTTAATTCTAATGAGGAGGAAATTCTTGGCGAATCACCCTCTCCAAGACCAAATGGGGTAAAGAAGTCTAAAATGAAAAGAAAACTTCTTGATCAAACAACATCGGTTATCAACACTTTAGAATAAGGAAATAAACAATTTTTGGAGCAATTAAAGAAGACAAGCGCACAAAGAGAACATCATTTGGAGATTCAAAAAAAAAATTATGCTTTGAATGAGTTGAAAGAGGAAAACAAAATTTTATTTTGCGATTTGAATTCCTTTCAGAATCCAAATGTTCCTGAGTATTTTGAGAGTGAACAAGCAAGGATTTTACAAAAACCACGTGGTCAACAACAAGATCAGGAAGCTCCTCCTCCATCTATTCCATTTGAACAATATTTTAATGATCTTGGTCGACCATGAAGCAATTTACCAATATATTAACTTGTTAGTTTTTTTTTTCTGTTTTACTTTTATCCTATGTTGCTTATTTTTAATTTGGTACTTGTTTGTTTAGTTAATTTTATAAAACTATGTATATTAAGTGTGTTTCATTCTGGTTATATTAAAATTTTATTGAAAAATGAGTTACATCACGTAGATGTGCATGTGTTAGCAATATTAATTCAATATGCCGATAAAATTAATTAATTAGTATACATAATATTAAAAAAATGAAGAACAAAAGAAACAACTGAAGTTGCTGCAGAAAAAAAAAGCAACTAAAGTTATCTTCAGGGTTGGCCCATAATTTTCTATGATACGATTCAAGTTTGTTGATGTTAGTAAATTGTATACGTTGTTCGTGAATAACGTACCGAGTTATTAAACAATAGAAATTCAAATTTGAGGGACTAAAGTATAAATAAAAAAGTTCACCACTAAAATAGAGGAATAAAATAGAGTTACTCTAAATATAGAGCAATCTTAATTTTTCTCTATTTTAGAGTAAGATATAGAGTGGGGTTGAAGAAGATTTTACTCTATAATAGAGTTTTTGCTCTAAAATAGAGTGGGGTTGGAGATGTCCTTCGAATAAAATTTACCTCTATTAGGGCATCTACAACCCACCTTATATTTACTTTTTAACTTTTAGAGTAAAATCTACTCCTACTCATCTCTATTTCTATCTCTATAATAGAGATTTCTATTTTTTCCTCTATATATAGAGGAACTCTATTTTTTCCTCTATAATAGAGTTGAACTTTTTTTTTTATAAAATGGTTCTTCAACTTTTAACACTTTTATATTTATGATCAAAATAAATAAAATATATATTTAAATAGTTTAATAAATACATTTATATAGAGGAACTCTATTTTTTCCTCTATATATATTTCTTTAATGTATTTCTTTTTATGTATTTCTTTTTCTCTATATACACTTATATATTTCTTTTAAAATATATATTTAAATAGTTCCTCTATATATAGAGGAACTCTATTTTTTCCTCTATAATAGAGTTGAATTTTTTATTTATAAAATGGTTTTTGAACTTTTAACACTTTTATATTTATGATCAAAATAAATAATATATATATTTAAATAGTTTAATAATAATATTTAAACTATATATTTAAATATTTTAATAAATACACTTTTATATGTATTTCTTTTAATAAATGTGATATTTAAATAATATTAATGAATGTTAAAAAATTTAAATACTATCATAATTTTATGAAAGTTTCATAAATACTAAAATAAATGAGTTGGTTTGCAACTTTTATAAATAAATGTATTAATAGTAAAATAAAAAATGAATCTCTACGGAATATTCTTTTTTAGAGTAAAAAATAGAGGTATCCATTGGAGTAAAAATCATCTCTATTATAGAGTTCCTATTTTAGAGGTAAAAATAAAGAAAACCATTGGAGATGATCTTATATATATAAGATCCTCTATTAAAAGAAAAATGAGGAAAAACCATTAGAGATTGTATTTTGGAGAGACCATGTAAAGTAGTAACCTATGTGAAAAGAAAAAAGGAACACAACAATATAAAATTCAGTTCAATACAAAGATTTTGGAGAAGCCATGTGAAAGTAACCTATTTGGAAAAGAGAAAAAAGAAAAAAAACAAGAACACAACAATATAAGATTGAATTTAATACCGACCATCCAATTCCATAGATAATTCAATAATTCAACCTCAACTTGGACCCCCAAGATCAGGCTGCACTCAGCTTCGGCGCGTGACATACACGCTCCAAATTTTCTTATATTAAATGCAAAATCTGAAAAAAAGAAAAAGCCATCTCTACTTCTTTTGGAAGTTTCAAACTAGATGATAGATTACACGTAAAGAAACGAATTGTGCATAACTTTGTTGAGTTTGATAATCGATTCTCTTCTAGAACCTTCTCAATCTTTCGGTGAACTAAATTGTAAAATTTCTATGTCACCGTTAAATTCGAGAAAACGAAAAAAAAGTACACACTACTTATACAATCATAATCATGTAAAATGTTCTTTTTTTTTTTTTGTTGGATGTCACATGTTCTATCTCATAAGTTTTTGCAACTTGTCATGATTTTCACGATGGAAAAAACAAAGAAACCCATAAAAAATAAAAACTTAAGCGCGTGAAATCGAAAGCGTTATCCCTAACGTAGCAACTTGGAAAATTAGAAAAAGTCACACACAAAGTCAAATTCCTCACGCTTTCCTTTTCTGTGCAACACGGTCTCGTTTGTATATATATTATACACAGAACTCTTTCTTCTCGTCATTGTAAACTTAAAAACAAACTCACCACCAAAACCAAGATCTATTCTAAACTATCTCTACAATTTCAAAAAAGTCTTCTCTTATTATTATAGTTCTGATCATGAACTCGATGTTCAGTGCCTTCGACGCTCTTTTCGCAGAGCTCCTGGGTAAGAACCTCATGACTTCTTCGTTTAATGCTGCTGCTACTACTACTACTACTACTACTACGGCCACCGCCGCCGCACCACAAACGCAAACGCAAAAGGAGGACAACGCAAGTAGCAAAAACATGGGTTTGATGATCAAGAAGACTCCTAGGTACGCTGTGGAGTTCGACGGTCTTCACTGCTTCGAAACAATAGTCCGTTCTTGATTTGATTTGTTCTTGGTGCGCTAGCTTGGCTTCAAGATCAGAAACTTTGTTCTGACTTTTCTTCTTTTTTTTTTTTCTTTTTTTTTTTTAATTTAATTGAATTTTATTCTTTTTATTCTTTATAACATGTTCTTGTCAATACGTTTTGTGGAATATACATCGATTTGATCCGGTTACATACTTTCTTGATTCTCCGATTTGTCTTCATATTCCCCCGAATCCCCGGTTTCAGGCCCAACAAATTCAAACTAACTCGGATCCGTAATGGATTTTAAAGATGCCTTTACTAGGTAGTTGATTCCACAACCACATTCAAAACTTTCTAAAACTTCCATATTTATAAACCTAAAGTTATATATTGGGTAAGTTTCTTATCTAATCATCTATCTTTTAAGGGATTTGCGATGCTTGATTTTGTTTTAAAAAAATCTATACTCTTCTTTCAATTTCTCAATTTCTAGTTTCCAATTTATTGTTTTGTTACTTCAATTAACTCTTGGAATCTGATATATATATATATATATATATATATATATATTTTTCAAATATGTGTTGAAAATTTGAGTTTTTAGGTTCACAAAGAATCTAAGATCTTAAACTTGCATATGTGGTTTTAGTTCACCTCAAGTAATTGACTTGTTAAATTGGTGAAGATGGGGGTGAGAAGGTCAAGGTTCTTCACTATTAGATACTACATTATTTGCGAGAAATTTGGGCATCAAATATTAACACCCCAGTTTTAGTTAGAAGTTTAACATAATTGTTTTGACCACTATTTTACCTACTAAAGTACACTAATCCTTTTTGTCAATACACTCGTAGTTCTGGGCACTAATACCTGTTACCCGTATTCGATCCATTACTCGGTTGGTACTCGTCTCAAAAAAAGGGTACCCGCAGTTTTAGGGCTTGAGTAAAGGGTATTATAATTATATTATCGTGAATAAGGGACAAGTATAGGGTATTAGTTTAGTTTTCAATACCCGTCCCGTTACTCGTCTCTTTACCTGTTTTGTTACCCGACCTAGTCCTGGGCGTTCGGATTTCAAATTTTTCGGATTTGTAATTCTAAAATCCGTTCAGATATTTTTAAATTTCAGATTCGGATCGGATTTTTCGGATTTGGATTCGTTTATCCAAATTACTCAAAAATCTAAAATTTGTGTCCAAATCAATTCAAACTACTTACAATGAACAAAAATATTTAAAAATTACGCTTATTTTTTACCTAAATATACTCAAAAATATTTGTAATACATGAAAATATTTAAAATATCCAAAAATTTAAACTTTTAGATACCTAAATTATTACAACTTGTAAGTATTACCAGGATATTATTACTATGTATTTATATTTTGGGCATGTTCGGATATCCATTCGGATTTCGGTTCGGATCGGATTCGAATTCGGATTTTCGGATCCTTAAATTTAGAATCCGTTCAGATATTTCAAAATTTTTGGTTCGGATCGGATCAGATTTTTAGACCAGGATTCAGACCGATATTTTCGGATTCGGATAATATGCGCAGGGCTAACCCAACCCGTAAATACCCTTAAATATTTTGTATTATTATTATTTATTATTAATTTATAAATATATTATAGATTTAAAGTTAAGCCTAAGTTTAACTTAGCCTAATTGAAATGATATATGCAACGTCCAATTGAATTAATATTATTTTTATTTTTGAAGTTTGTAATTTTATATTTTTTGAAACTATATATTGTATATATTTATGAGTGTTTCCTTTTTTTGGATTTCATAATATGAAATTATTATTACAATTAGACCGGAGGTACTCTCCGCTTGTTTTTGGGCTCCAAAATTTGAATAAAAAATCTATTTCAGACCCAATTACCTGAGAATCGATCCTTTGGGAAGGAGTTTGAGCTAACCCATGGGAACTGCTACATGGCTAATTGGAATTGGCTGATGAATAAAGATAAAAACTATTTTGTTTTTTCTCATTTTTCCTTTCTCTCTTCCCCAACTCTCTCTCTCTTCTCTCTCGACACGACTCATGGCGATTGAGATCGAAACCGGAAAATCAGTGGTTCGTCTTCAGTTAAATTCGATTTCACTTAGGGTTTCTAATTAATTGCATCGTTAATTGTGTTTGTCTTACTAATTGAATTTTCACTTAGGGTTTCGCTTTTTTTTTTTTGTTGATTTAAGATTTTGTGAGAGTAAGTATGATCCCTACGAATCTTGATCGGTGATGGCTTACATTGAAGTGTTTTTTACCCCTATTCTTAATTCATATATGTAAGCAATTTTGTTGATGTATATATCTTATCTTCTTTTTCTTCTACCATCATTGATCTGTTTAGGATGTAAACCAAGTCTTCAGCACGACTTGTAGTCAATCTGTTTCTTCTGAGTGAGTGGATGAACGAGTAAGTACTCCAATTGCGTTCAACACAAGAAGAAGAGCTAGGTTGTCCAAGAAGTTTAAAAGCCAGTGTCTGGAGGAGAGGAGTTTTAGCACCAAAGTTTACCCACCAGTTCATAGGTTCCATATTCTCCATCCCCAAAATGCATATCAGATCCTGAAAATGACCACTCTTCGTCGAGAATAATGCATACTCATTCATCACTTTAGTATGATCTTCACTACTAGGAAACAATCTCCGGAAACATTTCATCCTCTCAGTTGAGATTTCAGCATCCTTATGAGGACTAATTCTGGTTTCATCTCCAAGTAGCCAAGCTTCACTATAAAATCTACGACATACAAAAAATATGTTATATTTATATAACATGTGGCAAGGTAACAAGAATCACAAACATTTATTTTAAATCACATACCTTGGATTTAGAGAGTGAGCTAAACAATGTAGAGGAGTGTTATTCTTTGCCCAACGAGCCACCAATATATCATAAACAACATCATAAAAGAGACTATATTCAGATCCTTGAAGTCCTTCTTTCTTGTATATCTCAGCTTTCACCTTCTCAATCATGGAATCCCACATCTCATATACCAAGTGAAGGCATGGTTTATCGGTATCACAAGATCTAATCATATCATAGATTGGCCTAGTGAAAATCGATAATATAAGTGACTTTGTCCCACCAGTCATCATCCAAAAGCTTCTCCTTAACAAAGTTCGCTTTTCCTATGTCATCATCTCTATAAGTAGACCACTGCTCACTTATAACCATGGACTGGAGGCCAGTTTTGATAAGCTTCAATCTCTTAAGCATCACAACAATGGAAGCGAAACGAGTATCAGCCACTGCAAGTAACTTAAGAGGAGAGAACTTACTGAATATTGCTAGTATCATGTTGTGGTTCATGATAAAATGTTTGATTGCAAGAGCATCCCCATGAACATTTGTTATCCAATTGCATGCATCATATGTTTCAGAATTTGATTCCACATTCTTTGCCGCACAGATATTCTTTAAAGCAAGATTAAGAGTGTGTACCACACAAGGTGTCCAAAAAATGTGAGGATAAGTACACTCAATAATCTCTCCAGCCGCCTTACAGTTTGCTGCATTGTCAGTGATGATTTGCACAATTTTTTGATGACCCACTTCATTTATAACTTCTTTCATCAGATTAGAGATGAAGAACTTATCTTTCACTTCCCCAGCACAATCCACAGCTTTCATAAACAGAGGAGCATTTCGTGAAACACTAATAAAATTAATAAGTGGATTTCTTGTAGGATCACTCCAACCATCTGACACAATTGTCACCCCTTTTTCATTCCATGTTGACTTAAGCGGTACTAATAAACTCTCAACATGGTTTCTTTCTTTCTGTAGCAAAGTCGTCCTCAACTTGTTATAACCAGGAGGCACATAACCATCAATGTTAGTGGCAGCAGCAAACTGATATGACCTATGATAATGTGGATTCCTTGCTAGATTAAAAGCCACACCTCCGGTGTAAAACATTCTGGCGATTTCTTGATCCAACTGGTCTCTGGCTGCAATTCCAAATGCTCTTTCAATAGGTGAAAAGGTGAAAAACTAGACTTCCTCTTCTTGAAAGCAAAATTCGTCTCACAAGGCAAAGACACTTCTTTTTTTCCAGACTCTTTTTTCCTCTCCTCAAACCCGTTTTCCAGCCTTTGCATGTCAACCTTTTCACTCATTCGTACTTTCTTACATACAGCGATTCCAACATTTTTTATTCCAAGCAAGTGAGCTTTAACCCTAGAATATGAACCTGATCGCTGTTCATCACAAAAGCTACACTTGAATTTCCATGTTCCTCCAGTTGCTCCTACTTTCTCTATTTTCGTCACATAACTCCAGAGTGGAGCCTCATCACTTTCATTCGTAGAACTTGTAGATTCATTACCAGCGGCAGCACTACTACTACCAATATTCTCACTCGGTCCTTGAGAATTGTTCATCTGATTAAACAAAGAAAGTAACCAAACAAAGTCGATCAACAATCACACACATGAATAGCAAACAACGATCACATACATGAATAGCAAATAATCAAACAACGATCATTGAATAATATTAGTCAAAATAGAAAAGAGAAGAAGAGACGTACTTGTTCTGGTTTTGACGTTTCGTGAAGGAAAGCGGACAACACTCTGGTTTCGTGAAGGAAAGCGGAGAAGACGTCAAAGACTAGTACACAACTACACGAACGTGAAGAGATCAGTTAGTCTATCAACGATCACACACATGAATAGCAAATAATCAAACAACGATCATTGAATAATATTAGTCAAAATAGAAAAGAGAATAAGAGACGTACTTGTTCTGGTTTTGACGTTTCGTGAAGGAAAGGAGAGAAGACGTCAGTGAATCGTTTATATAGACTGGGGTACATAGCAGAGCAGTGAATCGTTATATATAATATAAGCCTTATGCCCTAGAATATGCCCTATAATTCCTTTTTTGTTTGAGGTTTTCTATTAAAAAAAAGTTAAATTGCCTATTCTAAAAAGGGGACACTTCAATTATGTTAAGAATGACTCGGAGACGTACCCGTATCTGTTTAGTCCCGTTTCCATTTTTGCTTGCCGTCTCTGCATTCTCTGAAACGGCTGAGAAACGTTTCAGTGTTGTCCCCGTCAGGTATCCGTCCCCGCAACGAATTCGGGACAGGAGACGTTAACCAACAGGCGTCCCCGTGCATCATAGTGAGTTTTATCAGAGACTTGCCATTAATTGTTGGTGAGGTATAAACGATTTTTTCTTACACGGAGGATGTTTGTCACTTATGTGAATTAATCTTGTCTTGTCTTTTTTTTTTTTTTCTTCTTGTTCCTTACATTGCTTTCTTTGCCTTGCAGGTCTTTTGGGGGAGCAAATTTATATCTGATCATCGCATATTCCTTGCAGGTCTTTGTGTCTCTTGTTCGCTTCCTCCAATTTACTTTTTGTGACTGAGATTTGTTTCATTGTTTTCTTTGTTGTTTCACTAGATGATTGATATGGTTCACTCTTTCTTCGCATGTATGATTTTAGGGATGGCCGGCCAAAAACAAGTCAACTACAACAGCAACAGTGGGAAACATCCTCTGTAAGTTAACACCTAAGACCCTTTACCCATGTTTTTATGATCCTTCTGTTTCAAGTTTTTATGATCCTTCAACTATCCAATACTAATCTCTCTCTCTTTTTTATTTTCTGTTCATTTTATCACAAGGGATGCTGCTGACTAATATATGGAACTCGACAAGGCACCAGAGTTTTCTCAAGCCAAAGAAAGTAATTAGAAAAATCTATAAGGTACATTGTGTTTTATTTGTTTTGTTTTCTTTCTTCAACAAGGTAGCAAGAATCTCAGGTTTATGTTTTGTTTTCCAGATTTGCAGAAATTGTATGTGTTTGAAAGGCTTGAAGCCAAGTATCTCAGGTATATATAGGGATGCTGCTGACTAATATATGGAACTCGACAAGGCACCAGAGTTTTCTCAAGCCAAAGGAAGTAATCAGAAAAATCTATAAGGTACATTGTGTTTTATTTGTTTCGTTTTCTTTCTTCAACAGGGTAGCAAGAATCTCAGGTTTATGTTTTGTTTTCCAGGTTTGCGGAAATTGTATGTGTTTGAAAGGCTTGAAGCCAAGTATCTCAGGTATATATAGGTCTTTGTCTAATTTGCTTTCTATTTGTTAATTTTTTGTTTTGTTTTAATTTTAGATGGCAATGTGACTGAGGCTCTGTTTTCACTTTAGTTCAGACCTAAAAAACAAAAAGTTTTTGGGTACATGTCTTACTGAAGTTGGTCTCTTACTATTATCTTTTAGATGTTTGATCATTAGCTTTATGTAACTCAATGTCTCATGGATGTGATTATAGGCCGGAGTAACGAGCTTTGTCGTCCATATGCAGAAGCGTTGTTAAACTTATGCAGAGAGATTAATGTGAAAGGTGTTGAACAGAAGCGTTGTTAAACAGAAACAAGCGGTATGAGCCAGACACCGTAAGCATTTGTGACCAAGACTTAACCAGAAACGAGCAGTTGGAGTCACCACCGCCTACGGCCCGGTTGTAAAGCAACACTTATTTAGAGATCCCTTTTTTAATAAAAGGGAAGTACACAACATTATTTTGGTAGACTTTATAATTTTAATAAATGGTTACAAATAGGTTATACATAGGTTATAGATTAATCCATATATTAATTGGTTACAAGTTGATAATTCATATATTAGTGGTAACAAATAAAACCTTAACTGTAACCGAAAATCTTAAACGGAATATTCCAAATTAATAGTTCATAGATATTCCAAGTTTTATTTTCGGAAAATCACGTTGTTTCCAAAGATCTACAATCACAATATCACCAATTTATTTTTCTGAGATTTTATTGATAGACCACAACGTTAACCAAGTTATTAAACGGGATAAAAATATACTCTCAATCATACAAAGAAAGTACACAACTTTTTTTTTGTATAATAAAACGGAAGTACACAACTTTGTTTTGTAGAATATATAATTTTTATAAGTTGGTTACAAAATAGATAATATATTAAATATAAGGTTGGTTACAAAAAAAAAAGTTAATAGATGAAATCCGTGGGCTATATGAATTACAAAGACACTTAAGAATATCTCAAAGAATCCTCTTAAAGATAATATTCCAATGATTTATACAATTTCAAAAAAGAAAATCTTAATTATTCCATATATTGTTACACCATATATAGTGTTAGGCATAAAAATTTACTGTTAGACATAAAAAGGAATAAAATCTTGGAAATTAACCACACTTAATCGTGATTTCCGAGATTTGATTGTGGATTTCAAAATAAAATCTGACCTAACACCCTTCCAAGCTTTTAATATAAATCAATGTCTTTAAAACCGGAAGTCTTTCAGGTCACTGCGTCAACAAGTCAGACCGATTGAACTACGGGTCAATTAGTTTATTAGTTTGATTACATTTTATGAATATAACATCTATTTTTCTATAAATATATGAACAAAACATACATAGTTAAATACTAAACAACTAAAATTAACCTTTTAAATGATTAGATAAAATAATTAAATGATTCTTTTATAAATAACAACATTCATTTATAATTTAGTTTGAGTTTAAAGTGTGACAAAAATAAAATATTATAATGTGAGACCGACAACCTGGTCCGACCCGTCGGTTCAACCACCGGTTCATGGGTTTTTAGCGGGTTTCTCTGATTTTTTTGCGGGTTTTATTTGTTAGGTATTTAGAGGTTATCCAGACCGGAATACCTATCGAGTTGTGGTTAGATCGAACCGGCCGGTCCGGTCCTGGTTAAAAAATATTGATATAAATCATTCAGATCTCCATTCACCAAAATACATCTCTCATATTCATACAAAAAAATAATAAAAAAATAATAACAATCGTTTCTCAGTTTACAATACTAACCGTCTTATAAATTATATTTTATTTTGAGATTATAATATAGATAAAAGGAATTTCAACGCGTGCTCTAGCATGGATCCAAATCTATTTATGCTATTATATTGACATCTCGGTGGTGTTACCAGTTTCACTGTTGACCAGCTTTGTTATATATCATTAGGTTCATTGGGTCGTCGGATAATAACAATCAATCAATTCTCACTAGTTTTTTTTTTTTTTTTTTTTTTTTTTGAACAAAACAATCAATTCTCACTAGTAAGCTTCATAAACACAAAACAAAACTCATTCAAATTTACAATTGGTTTGGTGAACACTAGTGGTGGTCACTTACTCAGCCAATTTACTACTACTTCATTTCTATACTCATCCGATTCTTCTTCTATCATTTCTCCTCTTCATTGCTTCTTGTTTAATATTCAGCAGCAAAAAAAAAAAAAAAAACTTGAGCCTCGCAACAAATCCAAAGTGTCATAAGTCAAAACAAATTTTAGTTAATCCCTTACAACAAAAACCCAACTCCATTTCAAATTATAAAGAATTTAAATCATTCTTTTATAATTTTAGATAATTAATAAACAAAAATTTTAAAAAATATTATTTAAATGATTGAGCAACCTTATTTGGGGTTTTCTAGTGGAGGGATAATTTTATTTAAGTTTTAAATGAGTTGCTTTAATTAGTTTATTATTAATTATATGACTAATTAATTTCTGAGCAATTTAGGTGGAGGACTGGAGTGGAGATGCTCCTATTGACAATTTTTTTACCAAGTATTTTTTTTTTTCCAGGTAATAGTAAAGGGTCGGGTATTTAAAAAGTCAACTATTTGTTATCTGGTATCCGTCATTTAAGAGTTAAGTACAAGTAATTTTTGTCTATTATTCGTTAGGATCGGATCGGATAAAAGGTATAAGAAAATTCAAGGGTAGCCATCCCCTGTCGAGCCCTAGAATTGACTCGATATCATACCTTGTCAATTTCTAAATTTTATTTTTGTTTTGGAAATTATACTTGTGTGGTAAAAAGTTCGGCCCACTGGCCCACTAATGAAAGAACCATCTGATTTAACAATTCGGTGGTTTTCGTCTTAAACCCTATTCTAGTCATTCATTTCTAAGACTATTGACCACAGTGAGAGCTTCTTCAATGGCGAAAACCCTAGCTCGCTCCACCGCGTCACGCATCACCAAACGCTTCTTCACCACCTCCGGAGCCACCGCTCCTTCTCCTTCTTATCTCCTCTCCCGTCGTTCCACCGCAGCGATCTCCCATGCCGTCGGATTCGTCTCTTCCTTGAATCGTTTCACAACGGTTCGAACTCGCATGGACAGGTCCGGTGGATCGTACTCTCCGCTCAAATCCGGCTCCAATTTCAGCGACAGACCTCCCACTGAGATGGCGCCGTTGTTTCCTGGATGCGATTATGAGCATTGGCTTATTGTAATGGACAAACCTGGAGGCGAAAACGCCACGAAGCAGCAAATGATTGATTGCTATGTTCAAACCCTAGCTAAAATTCTCGGAAGGTTAGGGTTTCTTTTCTAATTTCTATCGAATCTTTGAAATTTCATGATTAGTTATTATTTAGTGAAGAAGAATAGCATTTTAAAGTTAACTTTATTGTTGTTGATGATCAGTGAGGAAGAAGCTAAGAAGAAGATATATAATGTGTCGTGTGAAAGGTATTTTGGATTTGGCTGTGAGATCGATGAGGAGACATCGAACAAACTCGAAGGTAATGTAATTTGAAAACACACATTTTCATCTCTGGATCTTGTGTTTTGTGTTTAGGACACGAGCGATGTAATGAATGGTTCTTGATTCTTGTGTGTGTGTGTGTGTGTGTGTGTGTTTCAGGACTTCCTGGTGTTCTCTTCATTTTACCAGATTCGTATGTTGATCAAGAAAACAAAGATTACGGAGGTGAGTTAAATAAATGTTAACTCTGTTGTTACTTTGTTAGTATTTGATTTAATACAAAACCATGTTTCGAATTCCAACTTCTCTGTTTTGTTCTGTCCTGTGTCATAATCCATCAAGACTAAGCTTAGAACTAGGAGATATTTCAAACTTCTACTCTTTTGTTTAAGCATTATAAATCTGATTTTGATCATGTTTAACACTTTGGAAGTAGGATTCAGTTCCTGCACTCATCTAGATATCAGAATATTGTTTTGTGCCACCTTTGTGTGTTCCATGAGCTGTTCTAATAGGGTAGCCAAAACAATTTGATTCCAGGTTCCGGCCTTAAAGCTTCAGTCTGTTTGTTTGTTAGAGTAGCTGTTTGTGGAGCTTGAGGGTTGAATCTTTAAACTAGCTTCTGGCTTTAGAGATTAACATGTAAAAAAAGCCACTTTGTGTGTTCCATTCCATGAGCTGTTCTAATAGGGTAGCCAAAACATTTTGATTTCCAGCCGTCAGTGTCATCTTCGACAACGAGCTTTAGTCTGTTTGTTTGGTAGAAGAAGCTGTTTGTGAAGCTTGAGGGTTAAATCTTGAAACTAGCGTCTCTGTTTGATTATATTCTATGTTGTCGACAGAGGTTAACTTGTACTAAGCTCGTTGCTTTGTAATCCAAAATCTTCATGTATGTATTGCAGCTGAGCTGTTTGAAAATGGAGAAATAGTCCAACGTCCTCCAGAGAGACAGAGAAAGATCACAGAGCTAACGACCCAGAGAAGCTCTGATAAACCAAAGTACCACGACAGGACTAGATACGCCCGAAGGAGAGAGAACATGCGTTGAAGTCAGAATCAAGAGAACATGCGCGTTGAATCTTCTGATATCAGACTGTAGACCTTGTTGTCCAATGTTGGTGTTTGCAAGCAAACAGAGCTTGTTTCTGTTTTCTAGCTCACCTCATCTTTGTAGCTTTGAGTTTATTAGAATTTGGATTGGAACTTTCATTGGCATATACATTATATATATAGTTTGCCTTGTGAACGATGTCTCTGTTTTATGAAAATAATTAGTGAAATAATCTTTACCCACTACTGATTAATGTCCAAATGGTCTGGTTTAAATGAAACTGAAAGTGAAACATCCAAATTGGTTAACCTAACTCCTTTGTAATAAGGGGAATACCGGTTCTTTTCAGTTTTATAACTTAACCGGATTGAGAAGTCCTTGCCGTCATTTAAACCGGTTCAGCGGTTCTATCCTATAAACTCTCTTCCACTCAACAAACTGTAGTTTTAGGATTGGCCGTACGCCGTTTACAGAGAGAGTTACTCACGAAACAGAGATATACGGATTTCGATTTAATCCATGCCGATGACGAGTTCGTCGAGGACGAAGAGCCCTATTCATCGGAAAAGGTAAATCCTGTAACGGTTTCTTGGTGCCAGCAAATTACCTCCTTAAAGAGATTTTGATACTCGTGTTTGTTTTAAACTGTAATTGAGTTTAGGCGATGCTCTTATATCAGTTATGGACAGGTTTTGATGTTTTGAGCTATATGGATTTCAGGATATACGAATCAGCTGGATCTGTAAATGATGAGAAACTCAAAAAATTCTCTTAGCGTAATCTTTTAAATTGTCTTGGGAAGATTGTTTATGAGAGTATTATAAGTCACTGCGTTTTGGTTAGCATTGGAGTTTGCTTCCTAGACGAAGTGACTTATAATAATCTCTCATGAATTGGATTTTGCTACACTTTAAAGAGAGAGAGTAGAGAATGGTCAATGCATAAATAAGAGCAGTGAAGTGGATTCTTGGCTTTTAAGTATACACTATCATCTTTTGTCTTTAATGTGGAATGCTTTTTTTTTTTTTTTTTTTTGTGTTACCTTCTGGTGGTACACTGTCTTTTCTTGGGTAAGGGATTAGAGAGAAAGTGAGCCCCTTTCCTCAACTCAAGTGAAGGGGGGTAACAAACTAAATAAATCCCACGCATCTTCCACCTTACCAGCCCTGTAACCTCGCAAGTCTAGTAAAATGGAAGATGCTTGGGATTTATTTTGTAGTCACTCCTTTCTACATAGTGTTGCCTAAATTTTACAATATACACCAGGTTTCCGTAGGAACATATTCTTTAGAACAATGATTCGCTATCGGTTTCTATGTCAACAACTCTTTATTTTTTTCTAAACAAGTTGTAACTGTTTTCATACATGTTATAAGTGAGTCGGTCTTTACTCCCACTTCATGTGGAACAACAACCTTGTTTAAAGACCAAGTGATCAACCAAAGTCCTGGGGTATTTGACATTATCTTGAAACTTCTCCAAACATAAAAGATGGTTGTAGAAGAAAGTCAAAAACATTGTTTAATTTGAGACCTTATCTTGTTGTTGTTGTTGTTAATCTCGAATTTTTATAATTTCTCTAATATACTGATGGTAACTCTTGGAAAACAAGAGAAACTTCATGATAAGTCAAACAAACCAAATCTTATATACATCTCTCTTTAAACCTCTCTTGTTCTAACAAGCTCTTTTCTTACTATACAATAACCCACCCTCCTCTTTGGACTAGGTCTAGAGAAGAAGACCACTTACTCTATACCTGCTATATTTTTCCTGCCTTTGCTCTCTGTAACTATTAAAAGATTTTTGGAAAATGTTGAAACTTGGTTGACTTGTTATAATTCTCTACTTCTTGTAAACAAGGTTGGTTTGGTTTCCAAATTGTGATAACTCTCATTTACTGATAGGTATCTCATTACGGTTCTGTTTAATTAATGACTTCAACTACTTTTTGTCAGCCCTTTTTTCGAAACTTATTAACAAAATTTTGGTAATAGTTATGTTTCTTCTGAATCTCGAGGCAGATAGATTTTGAGATGAAACAGGGTATTGGTCCATACCCTTATGGAAGAAGCAGCAGACATGCATGCAATCGCAAACTTCCATTTCTTAAGTTTCTTCTCTCAACTCTCTCTACCATGCATGTGTATTATACTCTTGTATAAAAAAACGTCTCCATCTAACTAGAAGAGAGAAGAAGCCGTCCACATATTTTGGTCAGTGCATGAGAATGGAACACATCTACCAATTCCAACACTGGCTCTTCTTCATAGTTCTTGGAATGTTTCTGTCTCTTGCTCTGTGTAAGTTCTTATCTATAATATTCATCTCTCTCTCTCTTTTCTTCTTCTTACCATACACCAATTCTGTCTTTGTCAATGTTGCAGGTGTGAAGGCCAATGAATTTGAAGGCTCCAATGATAAAAGAGGCATTGCTCTCAGTACAAGAAGCTTCGTTTCCATTTCGACAAACCGCACCGCCCTTTCTAGAAAGCTTCTGCTCTCTCCTGGTACTTCATAGACACTATTGGCTTCACCTATCCATTAAGTTTAGTCTCTGTTTTTATGTTTTAGGAACCAAAAAAAGGAAACATGTTCTGATAGACACTGTTGGCTTCACATATCCAATTTGATTATTGTCTCTGATATTATGTTTTAGAAAGCCCGTAAGCCCTTAGAAAGCTTCACATATCAACTGAAAGATCAATCTTACTGTTTTTATGTATAAAGAACCTAAAAAGACACATCTTCATATACATTTTCAGACATTGGCGACGGGACCAACAGGATCGGACAAGATTGCTCAAAAGATGATATTGTTCTCTTTCAAGGCACAACAAACCCACTTCCAAGTGGTGTTCCTGCATACACAGTTGAGATCTTCAACGCCTGTGTCTCGGATTGCAATATCGCGGAGATCCACGTCAGTTGTGGCTGGTTCAGCTCAGTTAGACTGGTTAACCCTAGAGTTTTCAGGCGACTCTGCTATGATGATTGTCTGGTTAACGACGGTCAACCTCTTGGTCCTGGACAGACACTCTCCTTTCAGTATGCTAACAGCTTCTCTTACCCTCTCTCTGTTTCTTCAGTCTCTTGCTTCTAATTCTAGATAAAATACCAAGTTTGGTAGTTTGGTTTCCACTAGTTTGTATGCAAGCAAGACTCAGCTAATGAGATATATTTTTTTTTCGAACTGTGCTTCAATATCATCAAACCAAGAATCTTGGATTGAATTTGTGTGTATATAACTCTTTGTAAGCCAACTTGTGTCCGGTTTTGTTTACAACAAGACAGAGATACATGAAAAGAGAAGGATCAGGTTCTAATTAAAATTTATCTAACATTTCTATGATATGTAAAATAAGGAAAATATAAAGAGTAATATTTAAAATTTATTATTCACGATAGGGAAAAGAAATTATGAATTTATTTCGTATGGGACATCAAAAATCTCATCAAGACTAATACTGTCTAGATCCGGACCAAAACCTCCAGGTTGAGTCATAGACGAAAATGTGAAGTTTAGTGGTTGTGGATAATCAACTCTTGTTGATTGTAGTAAGGAAGCATCATGCTGCATATGTTGGGGCGAGCCATTGAACCAGGAAGAGGAGAAAGTATTACTATTAGGTATGATGACCGGTTCAAAACCATTGCACTGTGGCATTGATTGCGTAGGAGTTTGAACCAGCATGTGAGATTCGTACTTATCATCATCAAATGGTTGTTGGAATTGGTCTCCAATATTATTAGATCCAGATGATTCTTCGAGTAAGCAGCTTTGAAGATAACGCATATACAATGAGACATCAGGATCCTCTTGGGCCGCCGACATTGCACTTGGAGGAACCGATGAGGTCCGGTTTATCGGCTCTGGTATAATCTTCTGATGGTTTTGAGGTAAACGCTCACATGATTCTGAACTCGTTAGTTTCTGAACAAGGCTCTTGAAGTCGTTCTTGTCTATGATGTACACTTGTGTCTGAGGTTGTGGTTGCGGTGGCTGAGCAACGGCGATAGAGTTAGCGTGTAGTAGGTCGAAGTTACTCTTCCGCATGTTGTTCACTCTCGAGTAATCATTTCGTGGTCGCTGCTGATACATAACTTTTTTTTTTAGCAAAGAAGAAACTGTCACTAAGAATTTACACACATTTACATTATATATATATATATATATATATATATATTTCCTTTGTCATATACATCATGATTGATTTTAAATTCCTGATTTTTTGCACTTTTAGTTCTTGATTTATTTCAATAATAAAAACGCATTCAAATTTAATGCATGGATGTTTTCCTTCTTTTTTTGTTCTGGACAAAATGTATGTATGTGTATCTACCTGTTTTCTACTTTTATTTCAATTATAGTGAAAGGTATTTATATATTTTATAAAAAAAATTCTATCTTTCTGTCATTTTTACATGTTCTCTATATATATATATATATATATATATATATATATATATATATTGTATGAGTTTGTTTCCATTTTATCATGTAAAATATTTGTAGATTCATCAAACCCCTTAAACTCTTATTTTCTAGGATTTTATGCATTTAATACCTTTTTTTTGCATATGATATCATTTTTAATACAAGAATTTGCTTCCATTTGACACTCAAAATATTAACCATCGAAAATCTTATCTTTTTTTTTGAATATTTATATATAAATGAGTATTAATAGTAATACTATTATCGGAAGTATCTTTGGTGATATGAATTACACGTTTCGACAAAGTAGTTAACGGTGCTAATGAAAAAAGTGTGGGCATGCTAAAGTTTAGGTGTTTCAAGGAGAGAACTATGCGTTATCTATCAATCACTACCCAAGTCTAGATGACGATTTATGTGTACGTCGCCCGAGAAATTAGAAGAGGCAAGAAGATCATAAGATGAAATGGGGACCCCGTCGATCAATATAGCAAGAAAGGATGAATTATATATAACCCGCTGTTGATGTTAGGTTCTCGTGCATTGCAAGAAATGATGCAAGTCTTCGCAGTGGTACAATGTCGTAGTGAAGCAGAAGAGGGTAAGTTTTTTTTTTGGTGTACAATAAGGAAGAAAACGAGTTGATTGAAGTTCCATTTTCTAGTCATTTCAACCCCTTTCATAGTACAACTACTAACCTAAAGAGTAGAATGAAGAAAAGTTATCTATATCTTGGACTAGAGTTTGGGAAAAGCCCATACGGTGATGATGGGAACACAAGACCAGAAGATGCAGGATGCTGAGAAATAGAGCCCGGACCAAGAATTCCAGGTTGACCCATGGATGAGAATGTTGAGCCTCCTCTTGTAGGAGTGGGTAATATCCCACGACCGCTGAATCTTGGACTTGGAGTGTGAAGACTATGATTATATATCTGTTGTGGCGGACTGTTGAACCTAGGAGGAGTAGGCAAAATGGGCTTGTCGCGTGCAGCACCACTGAAACGTGGCGAGTAATGAGTATGCGTTTGTGGTGGTTCGTGCGGTTGATGGTATTCATGAGATGACTGCATTTGGTTTCCATTAGGTCCTGAATCTTCTAGTGACCTTTGAAGACAATGCATATACACCGAGACAGGGGACTCAGCTGTATTGGAAAACAATTGTCCTCCATGACCAGTCATTGGTTGTGAACCCTGATACATATAAGGTTGCATTGGTGGTGGTCTCACTGCAACTAGCTCATGAGTTGGTTGTGCCACAACACGAGGTGGATCACGGGGCCAATTTATCTGTGTTTGAGCCGCTGGTCTAATCTTCTGCTGAGGCTTTAGTAGATTCTGAGGAGGCCGAGGTAAACTTCTAAAGCCATTCTCACCTCCTATGTTATAAACTTGCGGTTGCGGCTGTTGAGACCTTGCCGAAGCGATACCAATACCATATGAGAAATCGGGATGGTGTAAAGGACTCTTCTTTATGTTCTTCCCAATCTTATTCACACCTAACTGATCATTATTATTCCAAGACCTATCCATCTCACAAAACAGACTAAAACTCACAAATTCTGATCTAAAACCACAATGTCTGAACCACAGAGTAAGAAACACAAACAGGATCCGGAGATCATCCTGAATCAGCTAAAGACTCACTCTTTCACAGCTTTGCACCTTAAAACTAGTGAATCTAGAGATCACCCTTTCTCCAAATATGAAACTAAAACCGTATCAGCAAGTGTTCCCCAACTCATAAGCATCTATAATCGAACGAACTAACAATCAAATTCACGCCATTTTCACCTGAAGAAAAATCGAATGATAAAGATCTGATGATTCTAGGTCAAATCGCTCAGTTAAACTCAGTGTAGAGAGAAACGAATTGAAGTGAAGAAAAAGCTTTAATTTTTGTTTGATCGAATGGGGTTTTTTGTGAAATGGTTCATAAAAATAAGTAAAAAGATATGGGGTGAGAGAGGCTCGAACTCTCGACCTCAGGATCACTCAGTAGCTATGAGACCTACGCGCTAGCCAACTGCGCCACCACCCCATTTTGTTAGTTAAGTTCACACTTACTCTATTAATACGAAATTTATCTTAGTATTCGTCAAGATGCCTCTATTTTTCATCAATTTTTAGACAGAGAGAGAGAACTCATAAACAACAATCTCTCTCTCTCTCGTTCATAAGCTTCAAAGCAGAAGAACCGAATCGCTACTTTTAGTATCTTTGTTCACCGAGAGGCACATAACAGTTCGAAAGGTATGACCTTTATGGATTTGGTTTTCGCTTTTATGGTTCTTCTTATTGTAGATCAATCACTGAGATTTGTAATTGATGGGTTTTAGCCCTCCCTCTTTAACCTAATCATCGATAGGAGTGTCTTTGATTGAGTATCGAACTTCTCTGTTTTCTCAACTTGAAAGCAAATAAAAAAAAAAAAAAACACAATCTTTACTAGTATGTATAGATTTGCTAATTTTGGTTGATTGCTATTTCAACGAATCTAGAGAAAAAGTTTACTTTTTTTTTTTTTTTTTTTGTGTGTGTTTTGTGCCTTAAGCTTTGTGGAATTAATCTCCTAGGGTTGGTTTTATAGAGTTAAAAGATTCGTCCTTTAAATGCATTACCTTTTAAGATTGATTATAGTAATCAGTTTTTTTTTTTTTTTGTCAAGGTTTTGAGTAAAAATGGGAATTGAAGGAGAGATGAGTAATGGTGGGATGCAAGATGAGAAAGATGAAGTCATGATTCGTAGAATGAAGAACAGAGAAAGACAACGTAGGTATAGAGCCAGGAAGAGGATGAGGGAAGAAGCGGGTATAAATGGGAGTCTCTCGTTTGAGACCATGGGACTACATGAAGAAGAAGAAGAAGAAGAAGAAGAGGACGAGGAGGAAGAGCTACAGTTTAATGGACTTAGTGGTGGTGGTGGTTATGTTGACAACTTTGTGCGTCGTGTTTATTGCGATAGAGATTGGAAAAAAGAAGCTAGAAGAGCTCATTTGTTTGTGAACAAGGCTCAAGATGGTTCTTGTGACTTGGTTAAACGGAAGATAAGGCGGCATCAAAGAGATTGGAAAGCTGATGCTAGAAAGAAGAAAACTTGATTTCTTGAGGAAATGATCAGGTTGTGCTAGAGGATCTTGCAAGGGTGATTGAGGAATAGAGAAATTCCACAAACAAAGCAGATTTGAGATTACAAATCTTTTTTCAATATTTCTGTTTTTGTAGAAATTGGAAATGGTCAAGCAAAAGTAAAGTGATTTTGCTCTTTCTTGTCTGTTTGAGTATTTTGTATTCGAAAGATCCATGTATGTAGTATACGAAGGTTTTATGTGTGTTGTGTTTTATTGATTAGCCAAGACGAAACATTATCGCACTGAGATTAAAGAACATTGTATACAAAAAGTGAGAAACTAAAAACATTACAAGTACATAAATCGTTCTCACAGTTCTTATAGAGGTTTTAATGTATTTTCTTTTTTTTTTTATTAGCACCTACAAATTATTGAACTTAACGTTAAAAAGCAAAAGTAATTAAGTAAAATGATGGAAATATACTAGTGAAAATATAGTTTTAGAAGTTTTTAGAAAAACTATCGATTACAAGTTAGGCAAATAATAAGCAAAACATAAGAGTATAAGTATAAGAGTACAAAACATCTTACCACCAGATGTCGTTTAACATTCTGGCGAATACTTGGTGACTGTCTCCACTCTCCGCTTCACACACACAAGTTAGAAATTTCTTTAAAGCATCTTTACCTAAATACTCTCAATATTTATACAACATCAAGTCCTATCAAGTTAACAAGAGATTGACATAGACTAGGCTATTATATATTATGATTTTTATCAGTTACCGTATTGGGTCTCTGAAGTTGGTTCATTGAAGAACTTTAACATCACAAACTGTAAAAAGCTCTCTATACCTTTAGAACTTTAACATGCGATCTCCTCTCTCATCTCTATCTGAAATCTCAATACGATTATTCTTTATTTCTCAATGAAGAACAAATTACAAAGCAATAATTAGAGCATCATCTTCTCTGAATCACCACTCTCAAATCTCACGCAGGAGAAGTCTATACAACATTATTCATCATAAAGATCTCTAAACAATGAGAGTGAGTATTTATACTAAGAGAGAGTTTGTTGCAGATATTTTGAGTTATCAAAATATCTTCTACTTCTTCAACTAAACTCCTCATGTGCCTCCTCACATGTTCTCTTATGCCTCAAATAGATTATGAGCCTTATCACCCACCTTCGTAACAAGTACGAATTATTAGCAAACCTAGATGAGTGACGAAGGGTGTCAATTTGTGATATATATTGGCTAATCTGATCTTAGAAGCCAACCCAAACTGTTATTTAAGAGTTTAGCTATTTTGGATGTCAGTGTGACTACATGTACGTATCATGAAGATTAATTCCATTATTCTCAGCTATGTGATATGACTGAGACGCTTCTTTCTTTCCTTCTTTATAATTTCTACGCATTTTATTTAATTTGGATTGGTAAAGAAAGATGAAGCACTTTCAAAAAATACAAAATGGCTTTTGGTAAAGAGGTTTCTTGGCTGCAAAGAATATTACTGGTGGCACTGTACTAGGAACAAGCAAAGAAACTTGAGCATCAAATTAAAGAGTTTCCCTGCCAGTCTCTTACTTGAACCAGCCTTTTTCTTAAAAAACTTTTCGTAGTAAAGCCGAGGAAGAGTTTGAATTTAATCATCCAATGGATGGCTTAAAGTTTCTTGCTGTAACCCATGCGCGCGAATACTCCTCTTTTGGCGAGTCGATGATGTTGCTTGGTGTGAAAGAAACAACATGATCGTTCCACTCCAACGTAGTCAAGTTAAACAATCATCGGATTGAAATTGAATACAAAGGCCAATATGGATATAACATATTCTGAAGCTAAATGCGAATTCTTTCATCCCAAATAAAAAATACTTGAGTATCATAAATCACAGTTTTGTCTTCTTGATCAGAAGAATAATCACCTTGATGGGACTCTAGCTCCACCGTGTGTAAACTTAAGCGGACACAAGGCTTTAATTTCTGCTTCTCCACGTACATGTTTCAAACATACTCCATTTGTGTTGAACCCCTTAGGTTGATATGGTCAATAATGTCTCTCCCTCCCGACTTAACTACTTGCTTACGATTTGTCTCTCTCCTAGGGTTAATGTGTTACGAGAGACATTGTAGCCCATATGTACAAAACAAATAAGTGATCATGGACCATTTGTAGTAACTAACACATAATTACTCATATATATATATATATATACACGTTTACACATTGGGGAGATACAACAACAACGATACAGACACTCAAGAATAGAGCAAAAGAAACTTGTTGCTCTATTTTTAAGTTCTTGCTTACCAAAAAAGAACTAAAATCTACAAAATTACTGAACCCACTAAAACGAATATAATTATGATTTGACCCCATAACTTTTCTAAACTCCCAAAACACACCCTTTTTAACCGATTTTAGAAATCAAACTAGCTCGGAGCTGTTCTTGCGTATAGATCCTAAATCCCATCTTCACCGTCGCTTGCTGAATCATCAGATCGTTAACCACCGACATGCTCGCGTGGTTCACCTCAAGCTCCAAATCCATCAACGCCGCCATCAACCTCGCTGCTGGATGATTCCTCTTACTAGATTCAACTCTTATCATCGCGTCCCAACCAATAATCTTGACTTCAATCTCCATCCCCACCGGTTTGATCGAAGAACACGTCGACGACGACATATCTCCACAACCAGCGCTAGCTTTTCTTCCGGCGAGCTCTAGTTTCACTTCCTCGAGCTGGTTCTTGATCTGTAGTTTCTCGGACTCTGTTTTCACCACCTTCGATTTCAGCTCGTTGATGTAAGCGATGGCGTCGCCGAGCAGAGAAGCTTTGTCCATCTTAGAAACGTTTGGTACGACCGCTCGTAACGCGTAGAAACGCTGGTTTAGCTTCTCGCGTCTTTGTCTCTCTGCTTCGACGTGGTTGAGTGGCTCTTCTCTACCGTTCGCTGGCTTTCTTCCTCGTTTCTTGGGACGTTTCTCTGCCGCTACTTCTTTCACGACGGAGGCTTCGAGATCGGAGTGATCTGATTCTCCGGTGGTTTTGTCTCCGAAGGATAAGACTTTGTCTTCGTTCGGTGACTTCTTTCTTTTGTTTTCGAATTGTGTTTGACCCGAATAAGAACTCGGATCCGGGTTTCCGGAGCCCCGTTTACCGTCGTCTCCGAAGCTTAATATCTCGCCGGATCTTGGTTTCACCAAAGTGGAACTCGACGTCGAGAAGTTAAGTTCTCGGGAGAAATTGTTACTAAATTTCGGATTCTGGGTCTGAGAATGAACCGGACTCGGAGTCGGATCCAGGTTCGGGTTTTCGGTTATGGTGCTTGAGCTACCGTTCTCGAACTGTATAGACTTTGAAAAAAGCTGGGAGCTAGAACTCGGAGCTCCGTTACCCGGTTCGTTAGACCCAGGTGCTCCAATCGGGTCATTAATCCACATAGACGGGTCGTTTTCGCCTTGATCCGGGTCAAGGTTCCAATTAAGACCCGACAAATCTCCAGCTCCGCCGTCGAAGTTGAATAGAACCCGAACCTTGTTAATAAGATCCGAACTCTGTCGGATCTGCTCCGTTGACCCGACTTCCACAACTCCGTTCGCCGAAGGAATACACGCAATAGTCTGCATCCCAAATACTCCACCTTGCTTCGCCCGCTCACAACCCGACCCGGATAACTGATCCGACCCGGAAACCCAAACCGCGTTGCCCGTGGAAAACGCTCTACCCGCCAAACCCGCGCCGCAAGCGAAGCTCTGAGTCATCGAAACCAAGAAAAACCACTCCGTATCCGTGACCTCCTCATCAACGGCGTCATCGGACGGAGCAACACCGCCGGAGATCAACGAATTAAGCTCTCTCAACACCTTCTTACGGTACTCCTGATCCGCCGGAGTAGAAAACGGCGGCGAACTCGATCTCTGTCTCGGCTTTGCTTTATCCTCTTCACCTTTGTAATAACCATCTCCCCATCCTAGCACGGAGGCGCCGGAGAAATCGTACGACGGCTGCCAGAAAATAGCGTAGGTCCAGCCTTCGTTTGTCCCTTCGATCAAAGCTTGTAGACGTTGCTGGAGTGTCTCCTGGTTAAATCCCGCCGGCGCCGGAATATCCATCGTCGTCGCCGGAGCTGTTGTCGTCGTCGTCGTAGTTGTTGTTGTCGTCGTCGTCGTCGCCGCCGCCGGTGGCCATAAAGTCGAGATATCGGAGGAGCTCATGAAAGCTTCCATCATAGAAGCGTTGTCGTCGGTGGTCCAAAGATTCATCGTTGGTTGTAGCCGGTAATCAGTCATTCCATAAACCGGTGACCGGTAAAACACACGTTTTTATTGAGAGAGAGAGAGAGAGAGTGAGAGAGAGAGAGATGAGAAAGTCTTCGTAGTGGAGAAAAAATGGAGTGCGTCTGCGATTATTATATGTGTAACCGATCTTGAGGGTGAATTGGTAATTTTCGTGTTGGTGATATTACGTGGAGTGCTGTGATTAGGTCACGTGGATGGTTGTAATAGAGAGAGAGAAGCTTCGGTGAACTCACCATCCCGATTTAACCCCATCGGCTGTTGGATCGACGCGGTAAGAGTTAAGACCAGAAGTGAGTGAGATCGTACGGTTGTTGTTGGCGCGTATACCGTACTCTCTGTTGATGATTTTTTTCAACTGATTGCTTCTTTTATAACCAACAGAGTGAACTGTGAGAGCTCAGTGGAAATGCACTTTACAATAACTTTTCAACATTGTTAGTTTGTTTTTAGTTTTAAAATTATTTTTTTTTCCAATATTTCAATTATTAGAATTCTATCTACTTTACATTTTTAAAAAAATTTGAATTAGGGTTAATATTTTTAACACAAGGTTATATTTTTTTGAAAATAAATTGAGATATGAAGAATGTTTTATATATATTTTGAAAAACACTAACTAAAAATCATTCAGGGGTACCAGATCATCAAGTGTATAATTTGTAATCTAAATGATCAAAATGCACACTAGTTGTCCTAGTTTAATTATTTTTGAGATTTACATATCTGTATAACGTGATCCGTGGCTAATTTATAAATCAAAAATTGTGTTGTCTCTATTATTATTTTTCTGTGTATGTGTGTTTGTCATATGTCAAAAGGGTGAAATGCAAGGGAGATCGAATCTCAATCTCCAAATAATGATTCTTGTCTGCTTAACTAATTAATATGTTGACGAATACAAAACAAAATTACTAATTTATTTATTTATTTGACCAACGCTATATTATTAGCACATGCTTTATGAAAGGACGAAACTTTTTATAATATACTATTTAGTTACATTCACATTTCACGATGAACACATGCTAACCGAGTTATATTGTATTGTTTTATTACAATATTAAAAGTGTAATCTTTCAAGTTGAACAATAATTCAAGGATTAGGTGATTGAATAACATAAATCATTTGGCATCTTTTCATCTATGCATATATAAATCACAATAATACACCATGTTATCATGGTCCCATTCCTAAGTCCTAATCCATCAATGAAAACAAAACGAAAAAAAAAAAAAAAATCAAACAACAAATTAATATCAAAGAGATTATCTTTTAAAAATTCTTTCTTACGACGCCATTATTCTTACTAACCAAAATCTTAACTTATTTTATTTGTACATCCGGTTTTGGGTAAACTCGTTGATGAGCGGTTACATTCAACAAATAGGGAGTAAACAGTTGGTCGCAAGTCGACCGTTAAACATGTTTAGTATTCACTGTAAAGTCATTTTGAGAGTATGTATTTACACGAGGTTTAGCTTAAATGATTTGTGATATTAGAATTCATATGGGCCTTGGGGAACACTACCATGAAACATTAATGCATGCTAACGTATATAAGGAAAAAAAGTGCCTACAATACCTAAGCGAAGCCTCCTTACAAACGTACTTGGGACATCTAGGTTTCTTTTGTTGATTAAGTTACTCTACGCACAAAAAATTCACTCCTAATTTTCATATATAAATTACATAAAGTTTTCGATTCAGCTATTTTTATTAAGGGACTTTAAAATGATTTTAAAACATGTATAACACAAATATTGTTGGACTAAGCTTCAAGAAATCTTAAAGTAGAAAGTAGTCCTAGTCCCATCATGTTTGTATTCATAAAGAGATAAGGATCAAATGTTTAGGAGTTATCTAGATATGTGAGGATTCCTATTAGAACTAGGATTAGCAAAGTAATATATAAGGAGGTGTTGAGATGTAACACAACTTATAGGGTTTGAGAGAGAAAGAGAGATTGAGAGCTTGATTTTTTGAGATATTTTTCTTAAGCAATTATAAAGGGAGTTATACTTTATAAATTTTGTGTTCTTAAACAAACCTAATTTCTATATTTGGTATCAGAGCCTAGGTTGAAATAAATGGACCTAAGAAGTGGGTATGGAATTAATGATTGGGATGGGAGAAGCCCCTCAATGTGACACGATAAGAAGGGTACGTTGCGAATAAGGAAGCACCGAGTCAATGGTGACAAGATTTCGCTGAAGGAGAGACCTAAGGTTTGTGGTCCTTTGTTTGAGAGGGAGTATTGTTGGGTACAAACCAACGTCCCACATCGGAAGATTAGAAAATAAGTTTCTAATATATAAGTCAAGTCCAAACCTACTTAGTATGAGGCCTTTTGGGAAGGAGCCCAATAACAAATCCATGCGGGCTTTGCCATCTCGGCCCAAAACGGACAATATCATACTAATAGAGACTTGACTTGGGCTTAGAAAACCCAATAATTGGTATCAGAGCGGACAATCAAAAGAATCATGTCCGAACTTGCAATACCACCACCACCACCCAAAGAAGGAGGAGGTTCTTCCTCCATTGTCTGTCCTATGCTTAACACAAGCAACTATACTTTATGGGGGATGAAGATGAAGATCGCACTCAAAGTTCATAAAGTTTGGGATGCCATAGAAGCAGAGACCGACCAAGTCAACGAGGATCATAACAATATAGCCATGGCTTACTATTTCAATCGATACCCGAGAGTTTAACTTTGCAAGTTGGAGACCATGGTACAACAAAGAAAATATGGGAAGCAATCCAGACTCGAAACGTTGGAGCAGAACGTGTTAAAGAAGCAAAACTACAAACTCTGATGGCTGAGTTTGATCGATTGAAGAAGTAGGACTCTGAGACAATTGATGACTTTGTTGGAAAACTTACTGAAATCGGATCGAAGTCAGCTGCACTAGGAACAATCATAGAAGAACCAAAGATTGTTAAGAAATTTCTTAACAGTCTTCCTCACAGAAAATTTATTCATATAGTTGCTTCCTTAGAACAAGTTTTGGATTTAAATACTGTAAGTTTAGAGGATATTGTTGGTCGCTTAAAGACTTATGAAGAACGAATCAGTGCTAAAGAAGAATCTTAGGAGGAACAGAGCAAACTTATGTATGCGAACATATATCAACAGGAAAATCAGAACCAACAGTACAAGGAATACAATGGAGACTTTGGGGGTTACAGAGGAAGAGGTCGTGGAGGTAGATTTGGATATAGAGGATGAGGAAGAGGACGTTTTGGTGGAAGAGATATGTCACAAGTTGTTTGCTTTAGGTGTGACCAAACTGGACAATTTGCTTCTCATTGTCCTGATCGACTACTCAAGCTGCAAGAGACACAAGAGACTAATAACAAAGACACGCAGGATGCAGATGAGCTCTTGATGCATGAGGTAGTTTTTCTGAATGAGAAGCGTGTTATTCCAAGTAAGTTCGAGACTAGCACCGATGGAGATAATATCTGGTACTTGGATAACGGTGCCAGTAACCACATGACCGGTGATGGAAGGTATTTTGATCAGCTTGATCTAACTGTCACTGGAAATGTATGCTTCGAAGATGATTCACGGGTTGACATAAAGGGAAAAAGAAAAAATTGCTTTTATTGATCAGAATGGCAAGTCGAGAGAGATGACTGATTTTTACTTCATTCTTGACCTAAGAAGCAATATTATTAGCCTCGGTCAAGCTACATAATCGGGTTGTGACATACGACTAAGAGGTAACTACTTGACAATGAAATATCGAGATGGAATCTTCTTGTCAAAATAGAGAAATCAAGGAATCGGTTCTACAAAGTTCAGATGGGGTTGCGATACAATGGTTGCTTATATCTTACAGAGATAAATAAGTCAAGAAAGTGACATGCGAGGATGGGGCATGTGAATTACACCACATTAGAGACAATGTTAGATATAAAAAAAACTAGTCTTAGGAGTACCATAGTTTAAGATGGAAAATGAAATCTGCAGTTCATGCTTACTTGGGAAACATACCAGACAGGTGTTTCCTCAAGAAGCTAGTTGTCGAGCAACAAAGAGACTAGAGCTTCTACATGGTGATATTTGCGGACCAATAACACCAAGTACTTCAGCAGGAAATAGATATGTGTTTTTGATCATTGATGACTTCTCTAGGTATATGTGGACTATGCTTTTAAAAGAGAAAGGGGAATCGTTTCAAAAGTTTTAGAGGTTTAAAGCTATCGTAGAAAAAGAAGTTGGAGAGAAGATACAAGTCCTAAGAACGGATAGAGTAGGAGAATTTGTGTATCAAGAATTCAATTCTTTTTGCGAAATCTCAGGTATACAGAGACACTTGACAACTCCATATACACCACAACAGAATGGTGTTGTAGAACGTCGCAATAGAACTCTAATGGAAAATGGCAAGAAGTATTTTGAAGCACATGCACATGCCAAATTATCTTTGGGGAGAAGCCATAAGACATTCTACATATCTTATAAACAGAGTTGTTACTCGAGCCTTAAAAGAGAAAAATCCATATGAATGTTTTTGAGACAAGAAACCAACTGTTGAACATATTAGGTCTTTGGATGTATTGGTTTCGCAAAGGTAGAGAAGCATAATCTCAAGAAGCTAGACGACAAGACGAGAATGCTTGTTCACTTGGGAACAGAGCCAGGATCTAAGGCGTATCGTTTGTTAGATCCACAGTAAAAAAAAAAAATTTTGTAAGTCGTGATATTGTGTTTGATGAGACAAAAGGATGGCATTGGTCTCGAGACAGTTCTAAGGAAGGAAGTGATGAAAGCTTTGTAGTGAAGTTTGATGTGTTTGGGAATCATGGTCTTCAAAATTTTGATGACCATGATGAAGCAGATCGGGATATTGGAGACGATGAAGGTTTAAGTGATGAAGAGCATAGTGATAATGCTGAAAGTCGGAGTTCTTTGCGAGAAGTTAAAACAGAGCCTCACCAACCTGCAACTATTGAGACACAGCCTGCAGCTACAATTGCAGAACCTGAGTTACGAAGGTCCCAACGAGTGAAAGTTAAACCAAAGCATCTTGAGGACTACATATTACTTGCTGAAGAAGAAGGTGAAATCTTGCTCTTGTGTCTTAATAATGAGCCTAGAAATTTTTATGAAGCTAAGGAGTCTTAAAGAATGGATAAGAGCTTGTGAGGATGAATTAGGATCAATAGAGAAACTAAGAACTTGAGATCTTGTTGATCTCCCAATGGGAGCAAAACCAATTGGCCTCAAGTGGGTGTTTAAGTTAAAGAGAAATTCTGATGGGAGTATCAACAAATACAAAGCTCGGCTTATAGCAAAATGATATGTGCAGAAGTATGGTGTTGATTTTGAGGAGGTTTTCGCACCAGTTGCTAGGATTGAGACTATAAGACTCCTAATTGATCTTGCAGCTTCATATGGATGGGAAATTCATCATCTTGATGTAAAAACAGCCTTCCTTCATGGAGAACTCAAGGAGACTATTTATGTTAGTCAACCTGAAGGATTTGAGATGAAAGGTAATGAGGAAAAGGTCTACAAGCTCAATAAAGCTTTGTATGGCCTACGACAGGCTCCTAGAGCATGGAATAATAAGCTGAATCACATTCTGGAGGAGTTACAGTTTCTCAAGTGTTCCAAAGAACCCTCGGTGTATCGAAAGAATGTTGGCAAAGATCTTTTGATAATTGGGGTTTATGTTGATGATCTGTTTGTAACAGGAACTAGCTTGGTTGTTATCAAAAAATTTAAGGAGGAGATGGCTAGTAAATTTGAGATGAGTGATCTTGGGAGGTTGACATATTATCTTGGAATGCAAGTACATCAACATCAAGGTGGAATTACTTTGAGTCAAGCTCGGTATGCTTGTAGAATTCTGGAAGACACTGGGATGTCAAGATGCAATGCGGTTCTTATACCTATGAAACCGGAACTGAAGTTGTCAAAAGCAGAGGATGAAGAAGAGATTGATGCAACACTATATAGAAAAAAATGTAGGATGTTTGCGTTATTTGTTGCACACTCGGCCATATCTATCTTATTGTGTGGGGATCTTGAGCCGTTATATGCAGAGTCCAAGACACTCACATGGAGTGGCCATGAAACATTGCTTAAGATACTTAAGAGGAACTACTCATCTAGGATTATCTTATGTTAGAGAAAAGGTGCCGAGATTAATTGGTTACAGTGATAGTAGTCATAACGTCGACCCTGATGATGGGAGAAGTACTTCAGGGCACATATTTTGTTTCGGTGAGAGTCCAATCACATGGTGTTCACAAAAACAGAATGTTGTAACATTATCCTCTTGGGAAGCAGAGTTTATGGCTCGAACTGAGGCTGCAAAACAAGCAGTTTGGCTCCAAGATTTGTTAGTTAGATTACTGGCTCTGCAGAGGAGAAGGTTGTCATTAGGATCGACAATCAATCCGCTATAGCTCTTACTAAAAATCCTGTTTTTCATGGTAGGAGTAAGCATATTCATAGGCGCTATCATTTCATAAGGGAACGAGTCGAGAATGGTCAGGTTGAGGTTGAACATGTCCCGGGTACAGAGCAAAGAGGGGACATACTTACTAAAACATTGGACAAAAACAAATTCAAGGTTACGAGAGATCTCTTGGGAGTACAAGACTTGTCGAAACAGAGCTTCAAGCTTAAGAAGGAGATTGTTGGAGTAAGCTTGAAGAAAGCTTAATGTAAAAACTAGTCCTAGTCGAGTTATGTTTGTGTTGATAAAGAGATAATGATCAAATGTCTAGGGGTTATCTAGATATGTGAGGATTCCTATTAAAACTAGGATTAGGAAAGTAGTATATAAAGAGGTGTTGAGATGTGACAAAATTTATAGGGTTTGAGAGAGAAAAAGAGATTGAAAACTTGAGATTTTGATATATATATATATATATTTTTAAGTTATTTTAAAGGGAGTTATACTTTATAAATCTTGTGTTCATAAACAAACCTAATCTCTATAAATATTTCGATCATATAAAGTTGAAAATGTGCGATATTAGTTGTACTTCCCTTCATTTCCCTTTTGAAAGTTTTAAAAGTAAATTTTTCTTCTTCTTCTTAAAGTGTTAAATTGTATATATCCTAGCTTAAAATGGAGATTGAGTGCAGATGGAGGAATCCCACTAGTTACGCCTCAAAAAAATTCAATCTTTTTTTTAATTTGTTATGCTTATCTTCAATTAGCTGGCAATCGTATTATTTATCTTAACCTTAGGTTACACCAAAATCATTAGAAATATTTTAATAGTAACTGTTTCTCGTGAGTATTATTTTATAGTAAATGAACACTGGACTGGGTTGTCTAACTTTTACATAATTCATAATTTAGCATCAACTCAAAAATCAAAATCATAATTTACGTATAATTGTAATCGAGATAATGTGAAGTTGATTTTTATTCTATTGGACGGCAGGTGGGACAGTTCATCAATTTATTTTTAACAATTCACATGGACCACGTGGTATTACTATGCTTCTCTGTCCTCTGTTTTTTTCGATCTTCTTTGTTTCCTTTCAAGATTTGATTCCCTACCATTTCTAACAACAAAAATATACCACCAATATGTCAAATACGTACTTACGTAAACATTTGTCTACCTAGTAAATAAAATGTTGATACATCATCCCACCCGACACCCGTATTGAAATAGTTACCGTCGATTAAGAGAGGAGTCAGTATTTAATTACCAACCTTACGATGTTAGTGCACTTCCAGATAGTTACGAGATTAGTATTACTACCATGATTCTCTAAATATCATCATATTTGTTTTATACTTTAATTAAATGCGTCATCGTTATAGTTTAAACATATTATTGTTCGAATCTATAAATTTTGGACTAGAAAGAAGGCGGAGATATATTGGCGGAAAGAACTACAGTCTACAAGTGCATGAGCTCATTGCTCAATCACTCGTACAGTGTTTTTACACCGAATATAGCCATTTATTTAATTGTTATACTACCCTCTAGTCTTTTGCCATCTCAACCTTTTCCAAGATATGATATTTTTCATGAATAAGATAGTATCAATAGTTATGATCAGGTTTCCTTTTATCATTTTATAATTTTTATGTTTCGTCAACTTTTACCACTATTGGAAAACTAAAAAGGAATCCGTTAGATTCTAAATCGAGGGCATTCACAAATTACAAGTAGTTTCCTTTAGAATCAGAGGTATAGCAGCACCAAGTGTATACAAATTATGGAAAAGTTTGATCATTCAGGTTTATCAAAATTGAGGGTACATAAAAACTAAGATTTCGATTTGAATTCTTCGGTGATCGAAGGTTCAATTTTAAATACCTTTTCTAAAAAAAATATAAGAATATTATACCGTTTTAGTTTTGTTGCTAAATGATTAAATAAAGTAAACACATAAATTGGGTGATAAATTTTGGAACCAACATTAAAATTTGGTATTGGGAAACATAATACAAAATTATATTTCCATTGCTCTTTATATTTCAATCACTCTTAAATTTGAAGTAATATATATAAGATATAACCATATTCACTTATTGTCAATTAGTTTTATGTCGAAGTCCATAATTTAATATAACAATATTATGCTGGAGCATTTTCAAAAATATATATATTTTCTATGTTATTTTTCAAAAATACAATTTTTTATTGTCAATTTTTAAAAATACCCTTTTTTAATATACAAGTAACTAAATACTAAACTCTATTCATCAAAACTATACCATAAATGTAAAATAGAGAACTCAAATCTAAAAAAAAGTTCTAAAAATTAATTTAACATATTATAATAGAGTAAAAGAGGACAATAATAAAATATTCAAAAAGAGTATTTTTGAAAAAAATATTTCAAAAGGAGCATTTCTGACAAATTCTCTATTCTGTTGCATATGTTAACCACCGTAATACATTCCTATAGTTACGTTACAATTAATCAAATTGTGTGTGATTTCATTATGATATATATATATATATATCTATAAAATATACTATGAATTTAATAAATACAGGAATAGATAATAAAATTTATATTCATATCATCATGTATTGGCTATTATACACCACAAAACAAGATAAAGAAACACATCATTTATGTTGCAATTACAAATATAGGTGACTCAAAAGTTTAGGAGATTCCTCAGCTTCACCTTCTCCATTAGAAAAAAGTATTTATAGGAAAGTTTCCAGTTATATAGATTCGGAGTCCAAAGACTTGGGTCCGAATATGTCGATTTGCTAGGTAGGGGAGTCGATGTTCATTGGGTGGTGGAGAGTCGAAGGATTGGCCTATTTCGAAAACTTTGTGGTGGGTTTGAATCGCCGTTGGAGATGGTTGTGCGACGGGATCCAAAAACTCCAGCCAAAGAACCGGATCCAGCGTCAAAGTCACAAAGCTATGGCGCTTGTTTTCGTCGGTGTTAGTAGGTCTGACTCTTTGCATCCGTTTAACTGCCCGGAACCAACTTTATTTCTCTGTGTCTATTCACCGAATTTTTTTTTCCGTTTTGTAACTGTTGTCATATTGTAACTGCAGGCCTAAGCTAAATTGGAACGGCCCATTACTAATAAATTTCGTTTAAAAAATAAAAATAAAAATAATAATATTTTTAAAATTTTATTATATTTGATGTCATTAATTTACAGAAAATTTTCAAAAATACATTTTTTCTATGTTAAGTTTTAAAAGTAACCTTTAATGTTATATATTTTTAAGAATATTTTTTTTCTGTGTATAAAATAATTAAATTCTAAAATTAATTAATAGGTTTTCCGTTTTTGCCATATTATTTCTTTCAATATTTTGATAACGATCATATTGTCGTCTTCTGAGGGTCTTGTTACGGCGGCCCATACGGAAAACGACTGTGCATTTGTTTTCATTATTTTTGTATCTATTCCATTATATTTATAGCACGTTGTGAAAACTATTTGACACAATTGACAATTCTATCTACTCCACACTTTTAAAGATTCCACTATTTTTTAACAAAACTTTGTTTCTTTTAAAGTCAAAAATACATTATCACGTATATTTTTGAAATGATAAAATATTATTTACTGTATATGATAGAAGAATATTTTTGGAATTATATGGTGGAGAAAATTATTGTAATTAAAACAAACTAATTAATTGAAAAAACGTTTTTTAGTCACTGTTTGACAAAAAATAATAATTTAAGTTTTTCTTACTTGGGTTAATCAACCATATATATAGAAGAAGCGCATTCACCACTTATGCTCAAGTTATTCTTACTTGGGTTAATCAACACACCGAAAACTAATATCGTTATTTTCATTTAGCACAAGTTACACAAGTTAGACTGTAACCGGTACGATGCTCTCTTATTATCAATTTAATTTGACCCAGCCAAAACTTAGATCAAACCTTGTATTAATAAAAATGTTTTTTTCAAACACGATTGGAGGAATTCCTTAATACTTGGAAAGACGCTTTTAGTTACTAAGGAGAATTAGGAGAATAATGACCTAGAAGACCAACACTGTAATCAAATGTACGTTATCCCTCCCTCCTACTGTACACTGTAGGAGATTAATCCTTTCACATGTTTTTTTAAGAGATTATCGGCATCCCTTAGCTACATAATAATTATGTAATGCTTCCGCATAATTTTCTTCGGTTTGAGCATCTCTGCATTATTCAGAATCCGTTCAGCTTACTTGATTTGGGGTTAAAACAATGGAAGGATTCAAAATTGTGAGGACATTTATAACTTTTGTACAAAGTCAACTCATGTCCTAACCATTTTTCTTAAGATAACCTAATTTTCATCATATGGATATTCGAATACACCTATTTGGAGTGGAATATATATAGGTTCGCTCTCTAGTAGAAGTGTCTTTCACTCTTCCAGAAAAAAAAAAATCATTGACTATTTCCAAAACATTAAAAATCCAAAAATATAGTTCTGACCAAAAATATATAAATGGCTATATACATATATAAATTGTCATTATTTTTTTTTTTTTGGAATAAATATAAAAATATATTCAGCTCAAAAAAGTTTCTTTTTACATAGAATGCGTCCTTAGTTTAAAAGGGTTTAAAGAGGTAGAAAAGAAATAGAAAGCTAAGTGTTAAAAGGTTTGACCGAGACGCAAGCCAGACTTGCAGACTATCTGCAAATTTGTGGGAAGTAGACATCGTCGAGAGGAGAATATTTCGAATCAGGCGATCAAGGAAGCGGATGAGTTGTGAAGCAGAGCTGGAGATATCCCCATGTCGTCTGCGATTTCGTTCAAGCCAAATAGTGTGCACTGTTGCTTGCAGAACAAGCCGCACAATAAAGCGAGTAATACCTTGTAAGGCTATGCCCGAGAGCAACAAAAGGAGCTGGGAGAAGCGAGTTGAGTAACGACTGCGGAGAATCAGATGAACTAAATCACTCCAAATCCGCGAGGAGTACGAGCAGGTGAAGAAAAGATGATCTAAAGTCTCCAGCAGAGCCCCACAAAAGACATAAGAGGGATTAACTCCTCTGTTCCAAGACAACATACGGTCACCAGTAGTTAACCGGTTCCTTGCTGCAAGCCAAACCATGAAAGAATATTTCGGGACAGAGTGCGAAAACCAGACCCCAATAACCAGCTGACTGGCGTTCCCACTCTCCAAAGCTGTGACCATGTCTCCGAGGACCTGAATTGGGCCATATAACTGTTATCCGGACGCTTCCACAGAGCAATATCCGGGTGATTGCAGGGTCCCCCCGCCCTGATTGTACGTATCTCGAGTTCTACCTGGTTGAGCAATACATTGCGACGATGCTAACTCCGATGAGACTGAAGCACAGAGGCGGCAGTAGCACTAGCAGAGATCCCTAGAGCAATAAAACCCCAATCACCCAACATATCATGAAGACAGCCAAGAGGACACCATCTGTCATACCAGAAAAAAGTTTGCACCGCACTTCGAACCTCCATCATGAAAAAATTCTTCGCTTGTGGTCTATTCTTAATAAGCTTCTTCCACATCCAAGACCCCAAAGTTGTCGTATCTCTGACTGACAAAAATGAATTTGCTTGCGACAACTCCGCTTTAACCCACTGCACCCATAAGGAACTTTGGCTCGAAACTATTCGCCAAATGAGTTTGAAACAACTCACCTTATTGACCTCCACCAACGATTTCAGCCCCAAAACACCCTCCTGCTTAGGAAAACATACATCGGTCCAAGCCAACTTGTTTTTCTTGGAATTCAAGTCTGGCCGGACCAAAGGAAAGCAGCACAAATTCGTTCAATCTCCTGAACACAAGCACTCTGCTGCAATCCAGAAATTAGTGATACTCAAAATCACCGATGTGAGAAACTGCTTTAAAAAATTTTCCTCCAAACTTGCTACATGTTCCCAACGTTTATAAGTAGCTGCTTCTGCTGCAACTTCTTAAGGCGAAGGGTTAGCAAAGGAGCTCAACTGCTTGGCACAAAGATCCGAGTAAGCTTCAGATGATCGCCATGAAATATCAGATAACTTACGGCGGCTTAAATCACGCATGACCGGTTTGAGTTGCTTCAACTTCTCAGCCGAAACAAAGAAGAAGTAGAGTGAAACAGAGTTGGGGTTGCACACCAATAATCTTCAACATTAGGGATAAATTCCGGTTAAGAGGCAATCAGATTAGTGAACTTGAAAGGCCCTCTCAGTTTTTGAATAGCGGAAACGAGGTAAATTTTCCCCCGAAGATGGTAAGAGCATCCTCCTGTTTCCATCACATAATAAGAATGCAGAAAAGAGGTTGGCCAAGTCACGTTTTAAAGCACTCTATCCAACTTCTTACAAATAAGACCCCTCTCTTGTTTATTCGACCATGTAAAGACCGGACCATGAACCCTCATATCAGCAAAAGAACAATACCGCATTACACCCTGGAAGTCTCTCATACCCAAAGTGACCAAAGGTTGGACGTCAGAGCCGGAATGCTCCGCCAAGTCAATTGTCTAATTGAAATCTCCAAACAATACTCATGGCTTACCTTGGAGCAAAGCAAGGTCATGATATTGCTTAATTTTCTGCCATAGCTCCCGACGTTCCTCAGCAGTGTTCCGCGGATAGATGAAGGAGCACCAGAACTCCGCATCGACTCCAACAATCCAAACAGAGCAAGTAATCATTTGGCTGCTTTTATACAACCTGCACCTGTGTGCTTTTATTCCAAGTCACCCAAATCCTCCCCAGTCTACTAAATTCGTAATTAGACTCCAGAGTCCAATCACCAAACACTTTCTCCATCATTGCATCTGCTGATGCCTCTTGACCTTTGTTTCCAAAACACAACCAAACTGGAAATTATTTTTCCGCACCCAATCCCGAATAATCTCTTGTTTCTTTGTCTTATTTAAACCACGGATATTCCAGAAGAAACCCGGCATTAATGTCTTGGCTTAGTGGTCATCTTGCTTAAAGTGCCAGGAAAGGATTCCGTCGCTTTTTGAGAGGATTGAGCTTAAAACTTGTGAGAGCTTTTCGAGCTTCTAGCCTGTTGTACACGAACAACAGTAGAATCCCACGAAGGAGGCGGCAAGCGAGCATTCTCAACCATCATTTCCTTCTCAAGGTCAGATACCAATGGAGCATCGAATCTCTCAACTTCCACACGATCTATATCCGGAACAAACTAACCCTCCTCATCATCCACTCGAAGAGCATCATAACGGGTAGGCGAGGCTATGCAAACCTGACCATATGACAACTGCTTAGGTACAAGTTTGGAACCTTTTCCTCCCGAGTTCGTGACTTCTGTCCAACCGTCCTCCTGGTGGAAGTCCTGTTTTGCATCCCCAGAACCAGAAAGTGTAGTAGCAACCACAATAGTCGTGGGACCAGCATGGTCTCCTACCTCCAAAGAAGGTGACTCCCGCACTGTTTTATTGGTAGTGTCCAAAATAGCCAAATCTTGCTGCAAAACAGCTGGGACGACCGGGGCAGAGAGAGTGACTGTGCTGTTCTCCAAAGAAACTGCAGACGGACGCAAAGCCTTAGACGGGGAGGTTGATTTCCCAAGTCAAAGCAAGCAACCCTCAGTGGCATGCCCCCACTTCGAGCAGAAACCACACCACTGAGGTAACTATGGATAGTCATATTCAACACCAAACTCTTGACCCCGGATGCTGAAAAAACATTTCTTAGGTAGCTCAACAGAGAGGTCCACCTCCACAAAAACTTTGGCCTCATCAAAGTTTGTTACAAGCTCTGTGTCCGGATGTAAGCGCTTAGGCTCACCGACAGGACTAGCAAGGAAACTAAGTCTCGACCATGTGAACAGAGAGTGTGGAATGTTCTTAATAACAACCCACAACGGCATAGTAGTGATCGCAGGCTGAGACTCTTCCACAGTTGGAGACCATTTGGATACAACCATTGGCAAAGCACAAATGTTCCACATTTCCCTTCGCAGAACACGCAACCTGGCAGAGGCATGACGAATTCGAAATTTAACAGAGGTATCGTTAATAGCGTAAACATTAATTTTAATAATTTAATTACGATTGCCACGTCATCTACGGAGGCGACTTTTTGTTCGATTAGGATTTCTCTCTTCCACTGCATGTAAGAGCCCTTCCGGCGGCCAGCCGCCAGGGATTTTTGTCGATGGTAGAGGCTTCGGGTGCTGCTACTGGTGATGTTTCGAGTCTGTTGGAAGAGGCTTCGCTTTCACAATCCTATGCGAATGTTGTTGGAGTTCGGCCAAGCCTTTCTAAGTTTGATTTTCAAGTTTCGGTGGTCGATGGCAAGCCCACGGTGGCTGTTCCCGATACCATATTGGATTATTCTGTTCCTCTGTGAGAAAACTTCCTCATAGGACGTTTTTTTTCTTCTGTTTTTCATGTTGCCAAGATTCATGTCATTGTGAATAAGATCTGGAACTTGGGAGATAAGAATAAATTATCATTATTTTATTATTATTAATATTTGTAATATAATAATATATAAATGTTAAATAAGTGCACACTAAAAATTTATACCAATGGTCGATATATAAAGATAAGAAACAAAAAAAAAAAAAAAGACGAAGAAACAAAAAATCTTGTGAACACCATAACACCTTTTTCCTAGAGATATGTCCATTTCCTGGTTTCGTCGTCAGCTAGTCAAGATTTTTATGTGTTCTATATTTGGCCAAATATGTTATCTCTTTTAATATATTTGTTTGCCTTGGTTTGTCATTTTATCTTCTTAGTTCGTACCCAAAAAGTTATTGTCCAACATCCAAAGAAATCTAATAATTCATATATATAGTTCGTTTCTTTATACGTGTAAATATACATATATATATTGTAAATATAAACAATATGTATATATATACATATTGTTTCAACAAGTGTAAAAATATTATATTATTACTCAAACTTTCTACATATGTTAATACCTTGATGCCTGATAAAAAAAGAAATACATGTATTAATATGCTGCAATTAGACAGATTAGTCATTAAAAAAAACAATTAGGTATTTTTGTAGCTTTAGTGATTAGCTAAGTATATAGAAAATAAACAAAAATTACACTATTTTTGGCTTTGGATTTTGGAAAACCAAACTAAAACCAAACACCATTTGGTTTGGCTTGATATAGTTTTTGTTTCAATTCAAATGGGTTTTCACTAAATAGATAAACGATTGTCAAGTAAAAGGAATTTGGTGTTAATTCGTAACTATTTCTCCAGTTGCTCTAGTGCCTTCTGCTGATATTGACCGTATTCATCAGTTATTACCTTACCATTGTTCAGAAAGTGTACTTCAAGCCTTGGTCGCTAATGTTACAATTCAAGATATCAAGAGAGAGATGTTTGCTCAACCAAACAATAAGACTCCAGGTCCAAACGGATTCACATCTGAATTCTTCAAGTGTGCCTGAAATATTGTTGGTAAAGACCTCACCAGTGCTGTCTTGGAGTTTTTCACAAATAGAAAGATTCTAAAACAGTGGAATGCTACATCCATCTCTCTTATACCAAAGAAGATAGGTGCGGATCGAATCTCTGATTTTAGACCTATCTTTCTTTGTAATGTAGCCTACAAAGTGATCTCCAAACTGTTGGCAATAAGGATAGAAGCGTTTTTACCAGACATGATCTCAAACTCTCAGTCTGTGTTTGTCAAGGGTCGTCTTCTAGTGAAAAATGTTCTGATAGCTTCGGAGTTGGTTCAAGGTTTCAACAAGAAGCATACAACTAGCAGAGATCTCCTCAAGGTTGACCTATGGAAGGCGTTTGATTCGGTCAAGTGGGAATTCATTATTGAAATCCTTAAAGCAACTTCTCTTCCGGGTCAGTTTATAAATTGGATTGAACAATGTCTCAACACAACCTCTTTTTCTCTCAACATAAATGCGAGTCTGTGTGGTTACTTCAAAAGAACAAAAGGTTTGAGACAGGGAGATCCCCTCTCTCCCTACCTCATTATCATGGCAATGGAAGTTTTTGCTAAAATGCTAGAGGCAAAATTCAACTCTGGATCTATTGGCTTGCATCCAAAAGGGAAAAACCCGGTTATTACTCACCTATCTTTTCCTGATGATGTCATGATTGTTTTCGATGGGAAGCCTAGCTCATTGTAGGGAATCATGGAGGTTCTCCAGGATTTTGAAAGAATGTATGGTCTCTCGGTGTATAAAAACAATTCTGATATATTTACAACAGGCTTAAACCCCCAGGAATCTGAGGCCATCTCTGCCTTCGGCTTCCGTAGTGGTTCTCTCCCCATGAGGTATCTTGGTCTCCCCTTAATGCATAGGAAGCTCAGAAAATCAGATTGTGGTGCCTTGTTGGACTCCATCTCTAACAGGTTCTCCCACTAGACAACTAAGGCTCCATCCTTTGATGGTAGACTTCAACTTTTTTCTTCTGTGATTTACAACACAATAAATTTCTGGTTATCTGCCTTTGCTCTCCCTAAAGGATGTCTCAAGACAATAGAGCAGATGTGCAACAGATTCTTGTGGTCTGGAAATGTCCTTAAGAAATCGGGTATCAAACTATCTTGGAGAGTCATCTGCCTCCCAAAGACGGAAAGTGGTTTGGGTTTGAGAGATTTTTGCATTTGGAACAAAGTTTTGAACCTTCGACTTATTTGGCTGCTTCTTTCAAAGTCTGGCTCTTTATGGGTAGCTTGGAACCGTGAACATCGTCTTAAAGGTAGAAGCTTCTGGAGTTGTGATCACCAGCTATCATCCTCTTGGTTATGGAAAAAATTGATCTCCCTCCGGCCTCTTGCGAAAGAGTTTTTTAGGGTATTTGTGGGTGATGGTTCTCACACAAGTTTCTGGTTTGATCATTGGAAAAGTGAAGGCCCTCTAATCGACTTTTTGGGTCAAGATGGTCCTCAGAAATCAGGGATATGCCTGCACTCAATGGTCAAGGAGGTTACTGGACCGTTAGGTTGGAAGCTTCCATCAGTCAGGTCAAGTTCGGCTCAGACAGCTCCTTCTGTCCATTGATCCACCATCAAGTCATAAAGGACTTGATGTGTACAGTTCGAAGTCAGGTAACGTTTCTAAAACCATATTTACAACATCTCACACTTGGACTCACTTGAGACCAACTGGCTCTCCCCAACCTTGGGCAAAAGTTGTATGGTATTAAGGAAACAATCCCAAATTGGCTTTCACCTTCTGGATCTCTCATTTGGATAGACTTCCGACAAAGTCGAGACTTCACACTTTGGGTATCACCACTGACGCTCTCTGTTGAACCTGTAGTCTTCATAGCGAGACTCGGGATCATCTCCTATTTCACTGTGATTTCAGTGAACAGATTTGGAAGCTTGTGCTTTGCCAGCTCGGACAACCATCTCTCATCTTTGTCAACTGGTCTGTCCTAATTTCCTGGCTAGCCTCTTCATCTGCAAATGTGTCTTTAACTCTCAAAAGGGTTGCTTCTCAGGCCACAATCTACATGATATGGAAAGAGCGCAACAATCGTCTTCATAACAACATCTCCTTTATTGTCTCCTCCGTCTTCTCACAAATAGACAGGAACATTAGAGAGCACCCAGCTTTTACCAACCTTCTGCAACAATGGTTTGCTTATGAGTAAACCTCTGTATCACGTTTCCCTCTTTTTTCATTAGGCTTTTTTTATTTTTATTTCGGGTCTAACTAAAACCACTGCTACGCCAAGCTCTTGTAAAAGAAACTGTTCCTTTTGGTAAATAATATTCACATATTATCAAAAAAATAAAAATTCGTAACTATTTTGGTTACAATATGGTTATAATTTATGAAATAAATAAATTATTCGAATTTGCTCTGCTCTAGCGTCCCCTCTGTCTGAGCGGTTGGGCTAACCACCACGGCCTGCTCCCTCCGATCGTCCTCGATCTCAGCTGTGGTCTCCACAAGCTCGGCGTGGCGTAGTTTCTCCCACTGCAGTGGATCCTCAAGTCCTCACGAAGCACCCTCATGAACCTCCTCACTTGAGCCTCCTCAAACTCCATCCCTCGGCCCCCCATTCACCAAGAGCTGGCGGAACTCCACATCCAACTCATGAACTATCCAAATCTCCTACGACAATTGTAGAAACTGCACCTCCATAAGGGCTAGCTCCTCCCGAGGAAAATACTTGCGGTTGAACTCTTCCACGAAATCAACCCAAGTCATCTCACTCTGCGCCCTCGTAGCAACCACCAACCTCCACCACAATGCGCATTGTCTGCCAGGTGGTGGACCCCTATGTCTACCCAATACTCCTGAGGACATCTGGGAGACTAGAAGTTGCGTTCCAGCCTTGTCCTCCATGCGTCAGCCACAATACGATCGGTACGATCCAAGACATGCACCGTATCGATCCTACCCATCTCTCTTAACATACTGACATTTTGAGAATGAGCTCCGCCACTGAATACGGCACCTCCACTGCCACAGGAGGCACCTCCGCTGTCACAGGCAGCACCACCTGTGCCTGTGCCGGTACAACTCCCGACAATCGCTCCAACAGCTGCGTCAACAAGCTCTCAAGATTAACACCTCCACCAGGGCTCCACCTACTAGAACACCCACACCCGGAACTACAAAACCACCGGCGAACCTGGCACTGACACCGCCCACACCGACTCCACAGCGCCTACAGTCTTATCGGCACCACCACCGACCACACTCACATACCCCTCTTGGAAGCCCTGCGACTTGCCGACGCCCTCTGCTATAATACTCTGATCAACAGTATCACTAACCGCATGGCCTCTGCCCCTGCCATGACCACGTCCGTGTCCACGACCATGTCCACATCCCGTAACTGCACCACCTCTAACCATCTGCACTACCAAGATAGAAGACTAAACACACAAATGAAATCGCATACCCAAACACACAACTTACCGTAGAATCTCATTGAATGCTCGAAAAAAATGATACTAGGAGTCCATACCACCTGAAAATTGACTAACTACTCATAATCAATTCCTTCACAAAATAACAGACATCAAGTAACAAGAAAATAATTCAACCAATTAGATTCATAAACCGCTCTAAACCGTCTATTAACCCGCCTTAGAACCGTAAGAGCTCTGATACCAAACTGAAACAAACTGACCTATTTTTTTTTATAATATATAATTAAGCATCCCATACTACTTAGTTAACTAACAACATGAACATAACTAACCAACCATAATACCAATAATAAACCAACATCCAATAACATGCACAGCGGAAACATAACTCATAACCAACTCCAATGAAAGATCAACACGATACCATTCCTAACCATTCTATCCAACAACCTAGCACACTTCTACACAAGGTCCCAAAAACAGATAAATATAACCACAACACAATAACCGAGATCCTAGATCATTCTCCTCCTCATTGCCATGATTCCACATACATACCTCTAAAACAAGCAGATCTGACGAAGAACAGCGGGATTCAAGCCTTCCAATGACCCCTACTCGCCACACACGCTCAGATCTCCTTCTCCACCGTCCAAAAACACCAAAACCAACTTAAAATCCCTAGAAACTCACAGAAACCTCTTAGGACGTTTTAGAACTTTTCTCTTCTTTTTCTTCATCTAGAAACGACAACATCGAGTTCTCCCTTTAAATACTCGATCCCTAGGTTTCCATCCTCCAACCCAAAACAAACCGGAGAAAATAGAACTAGCCTGAGCACAAACCGAGCCTTGCATCGACCGATGTACATACTGCATCGATAGATGCACTCCCTAAACCGGGATTTTGGTTCACATGCGTTACAAGTGTTTACAGGAACAGGAACAGTCTTCAACTGTGTCAAATTCTGTAAATGGTACCTTCCCTCATTTGCATTATGTGCAGTTTATCTACAATGAACATGAGTTTCCTCCATTGATGCCTTCAGTCTCACCTCCTGTGTGATTGATAGGGAGAGTCTGGGTGTACGACACGCTATAATCATGTTCCTATAGGCAACAACTCGCTTTTATCTTCACATCCAGAGGATAATTCTAATGATGAATCTCCTTCTGTGAATGCTCATAATGTTGATAATGTTCCATAGGAATCAACTCAGATCACCGTACAAGTTGAAGACTCCTCTCCTTCACCTGCAGTTCAATCTGCAACAGATCACAAGATGGTTACAAGGGAAATCGCATGAATAAGAAAAACCAATCCATGATATGCTCTACTTACTTCCAAAATTTCTTACCCTGAACCAAAGACGATTAGTGCTGCTCTTCAAGATGCATGATTGAATGGTGCCATGGGTGAAGAATATGGAAATTTTCAAGAGGCTGGCACTTGGACTCTTGTTCCCCGAACACCTAACATGCATGTATTGGACAGTAAGTGGGTATTCAGGACAAAACTCAATGCTGATCGTACACTAGATAAATTAAAAGCAAGACTAGAGGCTAAAGGTTATGATCAGGAAGAAGGAATAAAGTACCTTGAAACTTACAGTCATGATATAAGAACAACAACAATAAGGAATTTTCTTCATGCGGCGACTGTTATGGGCTGGGAAATCAAGCAAATGGATGTAAAAATGTGTTCTTTCATGGTGATTTGATAGAAAAGTCTATATGTCTCAACCGGCTGGCTTTGTTGATCATGCAAAACCATATTATGTATGTCATTGACAAATAACACTCGACGGTCTAAAAAAAGCACCGAGAGCTTGGTTTGACAAGTTCAGTACCTCTTTCTTGGACTTTGGCTTCTTCTGCAGCAAGTCTGATCCTTCCCTATTTGCTTACTTCAAGTGAAAGGATATCATTTTTCTACTCCTCTATGTTGATGATATGGCCATAACTAGAAACAATTCACAATTGTTAGCAACACTACTCATTGAGCTGAATAAATGCTTTAGAATGAAGGATTTGGGGAAACTTAGCTATTTTCTAGGGATCCAAGCTCAGTTTCATAATGGTGGTCTGCTTCTCTCACAACAAAAGTATGCTGAGGATCTACTTGTTGTGGTAGGTATGATTGACTGTGCCCTAATGCCAATTCCATTGCCTCAAGCGTTCAATAAGGTTCCACATCAATAACAACTCTTTGAAAATCCCACTTACTTTAGAAGTTTGGCAGGCAAACTTCAATATCTTACTCTGACGCGACCATACATCCAGTTTTCTGTCAATTTTGTCTTCCAGAAGATGCACGAACCGACTATCTCTAACTTCCATCTCCTGAAAAGAATACTCAGATACATTAAAGGGACAGTCACAATGGGTAACTCTTTCAACAAAAATTCGGATTTCAAACTACAAGTTTACAGCGATAGTGATTATACAGGCTGCAAAACTACGAGTCAATCTGCTGTTGCTTTTTGAACATTCTTAGGCAATAACATAATCTCATGGAAATCTCAAAAGAAAAATACTATCACTAAGAGTAATACAGAGGCATAATATAGAGCTATGTCAGAAGCAGCTTCTGAAATTACCTGGTACTACATGATTATGAAAGTGTTGGGAATTCTTCTCCATCGCACTCCAGAGCTCTACTACGATAACCTCTAGGCTGTATATCTCTCGGCAAATCCGGCTTTCCACAAGCGCACCAAGCACTTCTTGACCCATTATAACTATGTTCGAGAACAGATTGCTCTCGGTAATATCAACGTGACTCACATACCGAACTATCTTCACATCACAGACATCTTCACCAAATCGCTACCTCCGGGTCCGTTTGCTGCTCTTCGCTCCAAAATCGACGTCGATGTTCCACCCACTCCAAGTTTACGCGGGGGGGGGGGGGCATATTAGACGATCTGAGACTCATCACTCGGACAGCTTGAAGAAGGAGGAAAGAGAATCGAAACTGAAGAATGAAGCCCTAATCAATTTTGTTTCCGACAACAACAAGACAAAGCCAAAAGATAATGGACCAAAGATAATTTGGAAGCCCAAGTCCATTATGAAGAAGCCAGAGTCCATTAAGCAAGCTTCAGGCTCACCTGCAAAACAACACAAAGATAAGAGTCAAAATAAGAAGGAGGTTACATGTAAGAGGATTATGTTTAACATGTAACATCATCCTCTAAACATTTGAACAATCAAGACATTATGTTGACCAATATGTTCAAATGTTTAGAAGATGAGGTTACATGTTAAACCTAATCCTACTAGTATAAATATGAACAGTGTTGTAGTCAAGAAGGTCATGGAGAAATAATAATAGAGTTATGAAGTTATCTTCTTCATTTAAATGTTGATACCTTGATCTCTGCAAAGACATTCAAAAGAATTATTTGCAATGAACTCGTTTTGTTTAACATCAAGTGAAGTTTAAGAGACAGCAAATGTGGAGTTTGCTACCTATCTTCAGCTTCACTCGTTGGGGTGCAAACTTGTGTCATGTTTTTAAATAATTTTTGTTTTCTTTTATGTACGTAGTTTTTTTGGATTGTTTTATGTCTAATTGAATTGTACCACCTGTGAAATCTGAGAAACGAGACAATGTTTATGTGTGATATTTATTGAATGGAGGAACTAAAATTTAAGAAAAGGAAACATCAAGTAATTAAACATTGTGAGTTGAAGTCAAAGCTCTAGAAAACCGAATAAAAGGCTTGGTGACATTGGCGTTTTCCAAGTTAAGGATATATATCTTGTTCAAATTTTTTCATAAGACATGCAAATCTTAATACTGTACTTAAAATAGAAATGGATCTATATATGAACGTTACTAGGCTCTTTTTAAAAGTACACTTACACAAAGACTAATGTAAGTAGTAGTAGGATAGATTAACGTTATATTTTTTATCTATATAAAATATCTAAATTAATTAATAATCAAACGGGTAAACTAATTGATGTATAAGCCACTATAATAGTTGAACAAAAATCAAGAGTGTAGATGGTTTTGGTCGTTTAAGTGTCTTACAACTGATTTTTGTAACATATAATATAGTACATTATGTTACTTTCTATTCCACAAATATTTTCTTTTTATAACTTAATTTTTTATCACTTTACTTATACATTTAAATTTTTATTTAATATGAAAATTACAAAAATTTGATTTATATATTGTAAATATTTTAAATTAACTTTCATTTAACTTTTTACTAACGTGGCCATCCTAAATAAAAATATGTCTCATATTACATATGTGAGTACAAAATTTACTCTTAATACAAATTCTCTGACTTCACGTCCCACAAAAAGTATAATATCTAAATGGGATTACTTACTATTTTTAAGATGATAAGATTATCGTTTTAAACTCAATCAAATGCCTACACGTAGGAGTAGAATGGATACGATATCTGATAAGTCAACCAAATCTAAAGCTAATCTGCGGGCAAGGAAATAAAACCCTAATGGGTAAAAGCACCTTTCATGTCCTATATAAACACCTCATGCCAACAAACAAAACACACATCAAAGATAGTTAACATGAAAAGAAAAATGAATTATTCGCTTATAGAAAATGAAGCATCAAGAAAAAGAAGCTTCATCAAACGCAAAAAAGGGATGATGAAGAAACTTGCTGAGCTTTCAACTCTCTGTGACATCAAGACGTGTGCGGTTATCTACAGTCCGTATAACCCAGACCCTGAGGCTTGGCCATCAAGAGAAGGCGCTGAGAAAGTGATATCAGATTTCATGGAGGTTTCGATGGACCATCGGATTAAAAGGAAATTGGATCAAGAAGGTTTTCTGCGTATGAGGATTGCTAAAGTGGAAGCAAAATTGCAAAAATTGCGTACTACGAACCAAAATTTTGAGATGCAAAATTTTATGTTTGGTTGTCTTAAAGGAGAGATTGATGTGCATAAGCTTGGTGAAAAAGATCTTCAAGATTTAAATTCTTTTATTGATATTTATATAAACAAGCTTACTTGCAGGAGGCAAAACCTTATGGAGAATGGTGAATCTTCTTCTCGTTTACCTCCTTCTGTTGTTTCAGATGCAGTTGCTGTCCCAGATGGAGATTATGATCACATGAATCAAAATCAAATTCTGCAGAAATCGATTCAACGCCAAAGTAATTTTCTTATTGAACTTTTTCGACAGATTCCTCAGAAAATTCATCAATTTAATATGAATGTGAATCTGGATTTGAATCTGAATCTGAATTTGAACCAAAATACGATTTTGGATTTGAATCAAATTCCTAATGTTGAAGAGGATGGAGACCCCATGGACTGAAACCATCACCAACCTAAAACTGATGGTCTCGCTATCACCGCTGCTGATATTGGTGCTCCCAACACCACCAACAATTGATTTTTTTAAAAAAGGATAAATCAATTCCTTCTACAAAATATTTAACATCAAGTAACAAGAAAATAATTCAACCAATTAGATTCATAAACCGCTCTAAACCGTCCATTAACCCGCAGAAACCGTAGAGCTCGATACCAAACTGAAACAAACTGACATTTTTTTATAATATATGCTTAAGCATCCCATACTACTTAGTTAACTAACAAAATGAACATAACTAACCAACCATAATACCAATAATAAACCAACATCCAATAACATGCACCGAAACATAACTCATAACCAACTCCAATGAAAGATCAACACTGATACCATTCCTAACCATTCTATCCAACAACCTAGCACACTTCTACAAAAGGTCCCAAAAACAGATAAATATAACCACAACACAATAACCGAGATCCTAGATCATCCTCCTCTCATCGCCATGATTCCACATACATACCTCTAAAACAAGCAGATCTGACGAAGAACAGCGGGATTCAAGCCTTCCAATGACCCCTACTCGCCACACACGCTCAGATCTCCTTCTCCACCGTCCAAAAACACCAAAACCAACTTAAAATCCCTAGAAACTCACATAAACCTCTCAAGACGTTTTAGAACTTTTCTCTTCTTTTTCTTCATCTAGAAACGACAACATCGAGTTCTCCCTTTAAATACTCGAGCCCTAGGTTTCCATCCTCCAACCCAAAACAAACCGGAGAAAATAGAACTAGCCTGAGCACAAACCGAGCCTTGCATCGATAGATGCACTCCCTAAACCGGGATTTTGGTTCACATGCGTTACAAGTGTTTACAGGAACAGGAACAGTCTTCAACTGTGTCAAATTCTGTAAATGGTACCTTCCCTCATTCACATTATGTGCAGTTTATCTACAATGAACAAGAGTTTCCTCCATTGGTGCCTTCAGTCTCACCTCCTGTGATTGATAGGGAGAGTCTGGGTGTACGACACGCTATGATCATGTTGCTATAGGCAACAACTTGCTTTTATCTTCACATCCAGAGGATAATTCTAATGATGAATCTCCTTCTGTGAATGCTCATAATGTTGATAATGTTCTATAGGAATTAACTCAGATCACCGTACAAGTTGAAGACTCCTCTCCTTCACCTGCAATTCAATCTGCAATAGATCACAAGATGGTTACAAGGGAAAACGCATGAATAAGAAAAAGCAATCCATGATATGCTTTAGTTACTTCCAAAATTTCTTACCCTGAACCAAAGACGGTTAGTGCTGCTCTTCAAGATGCAGGATTGAATGGTGCTATGGGTGAAGAATATAGCAATTGTCAAGAGGCTGGCACTTGGACTCTTGTTCCCCAAACACCTAACTTGCATGTATTGGACAGTAAGTGGGTATTCAGGACAAAACTCAGTGCTGATGGCACACTAGATAAATTAAAAGCAAGACTAGTGGCTAAAGGTTATGATCAGGAAGAAGGAATAAAGTACCTTGAAACTTACAGTCTTGATATAAGAACAACAACAATAAGGAATTTTCTTCATGCGGCGACTGTTATGGGCTGGGAAATCAAGCAAATGGATGTAAAAATGTGTTCTTTCATGGTGATTTGATAGAAAAAGTCTATATGTCTCAACCGGCTGGCTTTGTTGATCATGCAAAACCATATTATGTATGTCATTGACAAATAACACTCGACGGTCTAAAAAAAGCACCGAGAACGTGGTTTGACAAGTTCAGTACCTCTTTCTTGGACTTTAGCTTCTTTTGCAGCAAGTCTGATCCTTCCCTATTTGCTTACTTCAAGTGAAAGGATATCATCTTTCTACTCCTCTATGTTGATGATATGGCCATAACTAGAAACAATTCACAATTGTTAGCAACACTACTTATTGAGCTGAATAAATGCTTTAGAATGAAGGATTTGGGGCAACTTAGCTATTTTCTGGGGATCCAAGCTCAGTTTCATAATGGTGGTCTGCTTCCCTCACAAAAAAGTATGCTGAAGATCTACTTGTTGTTGTAGGTATGATTGCTGTGCCCTAATGCCAATTCCATTGCCTCAAGCGTTCAATAAGGTTCCACATCAATAACAACTCTTTGAAAATCCCACTTACTTTAGAAGTTTGGCAGGCAAACTTCAATATCTTACTCTTAATGACAACTGCGGCATTGTCATCATATCGTATTATCGTCCCATTGTTACGTTTGAGTTCTTTACAAGTACGTACAATTACAGCTCTAATCACTTCTGATATTTCTAGAGGAGTATTTGGTATTGCTTCTTTGATTACAGCAACATAACGTCACCAATATGAGCATATCGGCGATTACTAGCTCCTATTATTCGAATACACATCAATTCTCGAGCCCCCCGAGCACACGCAATGGAGCCGTAGACAGTCAAGTGAAATCCAATCCACGAAATAATTTGATCTATGGGCAGCATCATTGTGGTAAAGGTCGTAATGCCAGAGGAATAATTACCGTACGCGACCATACTTCCAGTTTTCTGTCAATTTTGTCTGCCAGAAGATGCACGAACCGACTATCTCTAACTTCCATCTCCTGAAAAGAATACTCAGATACATTAAAGGGACAGTCACAATGGGTAACTCTTTCAACAAAAATTCGGATTTCAAACTACAAGTTTACAGCGACAGTGATTATACAGGCTGCAAAACCACGAGTCAATCTACTGGTGGTTTTTGAACATTCTTAGGCAATAACATAATCTCATGGAAATCTCAAAAGAAAAATACTATCACTAAGAGTTCTACAGAGGCATAATATAGAGCTATGTCAGACGCAACTTCTGAAATTACCTGGTACTACATGATTATTAAAGAGTTGGGAATTCCTCTCCATCGCACTCCAGAGCTCTACTACGATAACCTTTCGGCTGTATATCTCTCAGCAAATCCGGCTTTCCACAAGCGCACCAAGCACTTCTTGACCCATTATAACTATGTTCGAGAACAGATTGCTCTCGGTAATATCAACGTGACTCACATACCGAACTATCTTCACATCACAGACATCTTCACCAAATCGCTACCTCCGGGTCCGTTTACTGCTCTTCGCTCCAAAATCGACGCCGATGTTCCACCCACGCCAAGTTTACGCGGGGGGGGGGGGACATATTAGACGATCTGAGACTCATCACTCGGACAGCTTGAAGAAGGAGGAAAGAGAATCGAAACTGAAGAATAAAGCCCTAATCGATTTTGTTTCCGACAGCAACAAGACAAAGCCAAAAGATAATGGACCAAAGATAATTTGGAAGCCCAAGTCCATTATGAAGAAGCCAGAGTCCATTAAGCAAGCTTCAGGCTCACCTGCAAAACAACACAAAGATAAGAGTCAAAATAAGAAGGAGGTTACATGTAAGAGGATTATGTTTAACATGTAACATCATCATCTAAACATTTGAACTATCAAGACATTATGTTGACCAATATGTTCAAATGTTTAGAAGATGAGGTTACATGTTAAACCTAATCCTACTAGTATAAATATGAACAGTGTTGTAGTCAAGAAGGTCAAGGAGAAATAATAATAAAGTTATGAAGTTATCTTCTTCATTTAAATGTTGATACCTTGATCTCTTCAAAGACATCCAAAAAATTATTTGCAATGAACTCGTTTTGTTTAACATCAAGTGAAGTTTAAGAGACAGCAAATGTGGAGTTTGCTACCTATCTTTAGCTTCACTCGTTGGGGTGCAAACTTGTGTCATGTTTTTAAATAATTTTTGTTTTATTTTATGTACGTAGTTTTTTTGGATTGTTTTATGTCTAATTGAATTGTACCACCTGTGAAATCTGAGAAACGAGACAATGTTCATGTGTGATATTTATTGAATGGAGGAACTAAAATTTAAGAAAAGGAAACATCAAGTAATTAAACATTGTGAGTTGAAGTCAAAGCTCTAGAAAACCGAATAAAAGGCTTGGTGACATTGGCGTTTTCCAAGTTAAGGATATATATCTTGTTCAAATTTTTTCATAAGACATGCAAATCTTAATACTGTACTTAAAATAGAAATGGATCTATATATGAACGTTACTAGGCTCTTTTTAAAAGTACACTTACACAAAGACTAATGTAAGTAGTAGTAGGATAGATTAACGTTATATTTTTTATCTATATAAAATATCTAAATTAATTAATAATCAAACGGGTAAACTAATTGATGTATAAGCCACTATAATAGTTGAACAAAAATCAAGAGTGTAGATGGTTTTGGTCGTTTAAGTGTCTTACAACTGATTTTTGTAACATATAATATAGTACATTATGTTACTTTCTATTCCACAAATATTTTTCTTTTTATAACTTAATTTTTTATCACATTACTTATACATTTAAATTTTTATTTAATATGAAAATTACAAAAATTTGATTTATATATTGTAAATATTTTAAATTAACTTTCATTTAACTTTTTACTAACGTGGCCATCCTAAATAAAAATATGTCTCATATTACATATGTGAGTACAAAATTTACTCTTAATACAAATTCTCTGACTTCACGTCCCACAAAAAGTATAATATCTAAATGGGATTACTTACTATTTTTAAGATGATAAGATTATCGTTTTAAACTCAATCAAATGCCTACACGTAGGAGTAGAATGGATACGATATCTGATAAGTCAACCAAATCTAAAGCTAATCTGCGGGCAAGGAAATAAAACCCTAATGGGTAAAAGCACCTTTCATGTCCTATATAAACACCTCATGCCAACAAACAAAACACACATCAAAGATAGTTAACATGAAAAGAAAAATGAATTATTCGCTTATAGAAAATGAAGCATCAAGAAAAAGAAGCTTCATCAAACGCAAAAAAGGGATGATGAAGAAACTTGCTGAGCTTTCAACTCTCTGTGACATCAAGACGTGTGCGGTTATCTACAGTCCGTATAACCCAGACCCTGAGGCTTGGCCATCAAGAGAAGGCGCTGAGAAAGTGATATCAGATTTCATGGAGGTTTCGATGGACCATCGGATTAAAAGGAAATTTGATCAAGAAGGTTTTCTGCGTATGAGGATTGCTAAAGTGGAAGCAAAATTGCAAAAATTGCGTACTACGAACCAAAATTTTGAGATGCAAAATTTTATGTTTGGTTGTCTTAAAGGAGAGATTGATGTGCATAAGCTTGGTGAAAAAGATCTTCAAGATTTAAATTCTTTTATTGATATTTATATAAACAAGCTTACTTGCAGGAGGCAAAACCTTATGGAGAATGGTGAATCTTCTTCTCGTTTACCTCCTTCTGTTGTTTCAGATGCAGTTGCTGTCCCAGATGGAGATTATGATCACATGAATCAAAATCAAATTCTGCAGAAATCGATTCAACGCCAAAGTAATTTTCTTATTGAACTTTTTCGACAGATTCCTCAGAAAATTCATCAATTTAATATGAATGTGAATCTGGATTTGAATCTGAATCTGAATTTGAACCAAAATACGATTTTGGATTTGAATCAAATTCCTAATGTTGAAGAGGATGGAGACCCCATGGACTGAAACCATCACCAACCTAAAACTGATGGTCTCGCTATCACCGCTGCTGATATTGGTGCTCCCAACACCACCAACAATTGATTTTGAGTTTAAAAAAGGAGTTGTTATTTTTTTCTAAGTAAAAGTATTTAATCATTTGTAATTGTGTTTTTGTCATTTGAAAAAATAAAACTTCTATGTGATATCTTTTTGGTTTTTTTTTTTTTTTGTAATAATAATTAAAATTTTTGCTTTTAAGGTTGTTGTTATATTATTTTGATTACTAGGTATATGTATTTGCTTGGAAAAATCTTAATTTTATTTTAAAATTTTTAATCATATTGAAGAAAAGAAACTAGCCAGTAGTTACGTTTCACTGGTAAGGTTCGGTTCATCAATTCAATGTGAAAACAAAAATAATAGAAAAGATTTTTTTAGCAAAATTAGCTACTGATGTGATTCCTATATATTGTAGAAAACTACATTCTAATATCATATAAATAATATGGGAAAACAATCTGTATCCCCCAGGAACTTGCATATAGCACCCCAAACCCATATATTCTAAACCTCGATCTCTGTCCACACAATTTGGAAGTTGTAATCCAGTTTTCCCCTAATTCGAAAGTTTGAATCCGTGTTCTCCCATAAAGGTTGTGAAACAATCCGACCCTTTTTTTTTTTTTTAATATCCTCATATCTAGTGATCTCATACTCACTAACCCCAAACAATAACAACAGCGGATAACAAACAAACAACTCCAATAACCAATAACAATTGAAGAAATAACATAATATCAATTCCAACAACAACCTAGAACATGAAACAAATCATAAAACCAGCATATCTAGTGACCTGGTGGAGGTTCGCCGGCACCTCCGCTGTCACAGGCAGCACCACCTGAGCCTGTGCCGGTACAACTCCCGACAACCGCTCCAACAGCTGCGTCAACAAGCTCGCAAGATTAACACCTCCACCAGGGCTCCACCTACTAGAACTCCCGCACCTGGAACTACAGAACCACCGGCGAACCTGGCACTGACACCGCCCACACCGACTCCATCAGCGCCTACAGTCTTATCGGCACCACCACCGACCACACTGACATACCCCTCTTGGAAGCCCTGCGACTTGCCGACGCCCTTTGCTGTCATACTCTGATCAACAGTATCACTAACCGTTGGGCCTCTGCCCCTGCCATGACCACGTCCGTGTCCACGACCATGTCCGCATCCCACAACTGCACCACCTCTAACCATCTGCACTACCAAGACAGAAGACTAAACACACAAATGGAACTGCATACCCAAACACACAACTTACCGTAGAATCTCATTGAATGCTCGAAGAAAATGATACTAGGAATCCATACCACCTGAAAGTTGACTAACTACTCATAATCAATTCCTTCACAAAATATCAGACATCAAGTAACAAGAAAATAATTCAACCAATTAGATTCATAAACCGCTCTAAACCGTCCATTAACCCGCCCTAGAACCGTAAGAGCTCTGATACCAAACTGAAACAAACTGACCTATTTTTTTATAATATATAATTAAGCATCCCATACTACTTAGTTAACTAACAAAATGAACATAACTAACCAACCATAATACCAATAATAAACCAACATCCAATAACATGCACAGCGGAAACATAACTCATAACCAACTCCAATGAAAGATCAACACGATACCATTCCTAACCATTCTATCCAACAACCTAGCACACTTCTACACAAGGTCCCAAAAACAGATAAATATAACCACAACACAATAACCGAGATCCTAGATCATCCTCCTCCTCATCGCCATGATTCCACATACATACCTCTAAAACAAGCAGATCTGACGAAGAACAGCGGGATTCAAGCCTTCCAATGACCCCTACTCGCCACACACGCTCAGATCTCCTTCTCCACCGTCCAAAAACACCAAAACCAACTTAAAATCCCTAGAAACTCACATAAACCTCTCAAGACGTTTTAGAACTTTTCTCTTCTTTTTCTTCATCTAGAAACGACAACATCGAGTTCTCCCTTTAAATACTCGAGCCCTAGGTTTCCATCCTCCAACCCAAAACAAACCGGAGAAAATAGAACTAGCCTGAGCACAAACCGAGCCTTGCATCGACCGATGTACATACTGCATCGATAGATGCACTCCCTAAACCGGGATTTTGGTTCACATGCGTTACAAGTGTTTACAGGAACAGGAACAGTCTTCAACTGTGTCAAATTCTGTAAATGGTACCTTCCCTCATTCACATTATGTGCAGTTTATCTACAATGAACAAGATTTTCCTCCATTGGTGCCTTCAGTCTCACCTCCTGTGATTGATAGGGAGAGTCTGGGTGTACGACACGCTATGATCATGTTCCTATAGGCAACAACTCGCTTTTATCTTCACATCCAGAGGATAATTCTAATGATGAATCTCCTTCTGTGAATGCTCATAATGTTGATAATGTTCTATAGGAATTAACTCAGATCACCGTACAAGTTGAAGACTCCTCTCCTTCACCTTCAATTCAATCTGCAATTGATCACAAGATGGTTACAAGGGAAAACGCATGCATAAGAAAAAGCAATAAATGATATGCTTTAGTTACTACCAAAATTTCTTACCTTGAACCAAAGACGGTTAGTGCTGCTCTTCAAGATGCAGGATTGAATGGTGCTATGGGTGAAGAATATGGCAATTGTCAAGAGGCTGGCACTTGGACTCTTGTTCCCCAAACACCTGACATGCATGTATTGGACAGTAAGTGGGTATTCAGGACAAAACTCAGTGCTGATGGCACACTAGATAAATTAAAAGCAAGACTAGTGGCTAAAGGTTATGATCAGGAAGAAGGAATAAAGTACCTTGAAACTTACAGTCTTGATATAAGAACAACAACAATAAGGAATTTTCTTCATGCGGCGACTGTTATGGGCTGGGAAATCAAGCAAATGGATGTAAAAATGTGTTCTTTCATGGTGATTTGATAGAAAAAGTCTATATGTCTCAACCGGCTGGCTTTGTTGATCATGCAAAACCATATTATGTATGTCATTGACAAATAACACTCGACGGTCTAAAAAAAGCACCGAGAACGTGGTTTGACAAGTTCAGTACCTCTTTCTTGGACTTTAGCTTCTTTTGCAGCAAGTCTGATCCTTCCCTATTTGCTTACTTCAAGTGAAAGGATATCATCTTTCTACTCCTCTATGTTGATGATATGGCCATAACTAGAAACAATTCACAATTGTTAGCAACACTACTTATTGAGCTGAATAAATGCTTTAGAATGAAGGATTTGGGGCAACTTAGCTATTTTCTGGGGATCCAAGCTCAGTTTCATAATGGTGGTCTGCTTCCCTCACAAAAAAAGTATGCTGAAGATCTACTTGTTGTTGTAGGTATGATTGCTGTGCCCTAATGCCAATTCCATTGCCTCAAGCGTTCAATAAGGTTCCACATCAATAACAACTCTTTGAAAATCCCACTTACTTTAGAAGTTTGGCAGGCAAACTTCAATATCTTACTCTTAATGACAACTGCGGCATTGTCATCATATCGTATTATCGTCCCATTGTTACGTTTGAGTTCTTTACAAGTACGTACAATTACAGCTCTAATCACTTCTGATCTTTCTAGAGGAGTATTTGGTATTGCTTCTTTGATTACAGCAACATAACGTCACCAATATGAGCATATCGGCGATTACTAGCTCCTATTATTCGAATACACATCAATTCTCGAGCCCCCGAGCACACGCAATGGAGCCGTAGACAGTCAAGTGAAATCCAATCCACGAAATAATTTGATCTATGGGCAGCATCATTGTGGTAAAGGTCGTAATGCCAGAGGAATAATTACCGTACGCGACCATACTTCCAGTTTTCTGTCAATTTTGTCTGCCAGAAGATGCACGAACCGACTATCTCTAACTTCCATCTCCTGAAAAGAATACTCAGATACATTAAAGGGACAGTCACAATGGGTAACTCTTTCAACAAAAATTCGGATTTCAAACTACAAGTTTACAGCGACAGTGATTATACAGGCTGCAAAACCACGAGTCAATCTACTGGTGGTTTTTGAACATTCTTAGGCAATAACATAATCTCATGGAAATCTCAAAAGAAAAATACTATCACTAAGAGTTCTACAGAGGCATAATATAGAGCTATGTCAGACGCAACTTCTGAAATTACCTGGTACTACATGATTATTAAAGAGTTGGGAATTCCTCTCCATCGCACTCCAGAGCTCTACTACGATAACCTTTCGGCTGTATATCTCTCAGCAAATCCGGCTTTCCACAAGCGCACCAAGCACTTCTTGACCCATTATAACTATGTTCGAGAACAGATTGTTCTCGGTAATATCAACGTGACTCACATACCGAACTATCTTCACATCACAGACATCTTCACCAAATCGCTACCTCCGGGTCCGTTTACTGCTCTTCGCTCCAAAATCGACGCCGATGTTCCACCCACGCCAAGTTTACGCGGGGGGGGGGACATATTAGACGATCTGAGACTCATCACTCGGACAGCTTGAAGAAGGAGGAAAGAGAATCGAAACTGAAGAATAAAGCCCTAATCGATTTTGTTTCCGACAGCAACAAGACAAAGCCAAAAGATAATGGACCAAAGATAATTTGGAAGCCCAAGTCCATTATGAAGAAGCCAGAGTCCATTAAGCAAGCTTCAGGCTCACCTGCAAAACAACACAAAGATAAGAGTCAAAATAAGAAGGAGGTTACATGTAAGAGGATTATGTTTAACATGTAACATCATCATCTAAACATTTGAACTATCAAGACATTATGTTGACCAATATGTTCAAATGTTTAGAAGATGAGGTTACATGTTAAACCTAATCCTACTAGTATAAATATGAACAGTGTTGTAGTCAAGAAGGTCAAGGAGAAATAATAATAAAGTTATGAAGTTATCTTCTTCATTTAAATGTTGATACCTTGATCTCTTCAAAGACATCCAAAAAATTATTTGCAATGAACTCGTTTTGTTTAACATCAAGTGAAGTTTAAGAGACAGCAAATGTGGAGTTTGCTACCTATCTTTAGCTTCACTCGTTGGGGTGCAAACTTGTGTCATGTTTTTAAATAATTTTTGTTTTATTTTCTGTACGTAGTTTTTTTGGATTGTTTTATGTCTAATTGAATTGTACCACCTGTGAAATCTGAGAAACGAAACAATGTTTATGTGTGATATTTATTGAATGGAGGAACTAAAATTTAAGAAAAGGAAACATCAAGTAATTAAACATTGTGAGTTGAAGTCAAAGCTCTAGAAAACCGAATAAAAGGCTTGGTGAAATTGGCGTTTTCCAAGTTAAGGATATATATCTTGTTCAAATTTTTCCATAAGACATGCAAATCTTAATACTGTACTTAAAATAGAAATGGATCTATATATGAACGTTACTAGGCTCTTTTTAAAAGTACACTTACACAAAGACTAATGTAAGTAGTAGTAGGATAGATTAACGTTATATTTTTTATCTATATAAAATATCTAAATTAATTAATAATCAAACGGGTAAACTAATTGATGTATAAGCCACTATAATAGTTGAACAAAAATCAAGAGTGTAGATGGTTTTGGTCGTTTAAGTGTCTTACAACTGATTTTTGTAACATATAATATAGTACATTATGTTACTTTCTATTCCACAAATATTTTTCTTTTTATAACTTAATTTTTTATCACTTTACTTATACATTTAAATTTTTATTTAATATGAAAATTACAAAAATTAGATTTATATATTGTAAATATTTTAAATTAACTTTCATTTAACTTTTTACTAACGTGGCCATCCTAAATAAAAATATGTCTCATATTACATATGTGAGTACAAAATTTACTCTTAATACAAATTCTCTGACTTCACGTCCCACAAAAAGTATAATATCTAAATGGGATTACTTACTATTTTTAAGATGATAAGATATCGTTTTAAACTCAATCAAATGCCTACACGTAGGAGTAGAATGGATACGATATCTGATAGTCAACCAAATCTAAAGCTAATATGCGGGCAAGGAAATAAAACCCTAATGGGTAAAAGCACCTTTCATGTCCTATATAAACACCTCATGCCAACAAACAAAACACACATCAAAGATAGTTAACATGAAAAGAAAAATGAAATTCGCTTATAGAAAATGAAGCATCAAGAAAAAAAAGCTTCATCAAACGCAAAAAAGGGATGATGAAGAAACTTGCTGAGCTTTCAACTCTCTGTGACATCAAGACGTGTGCGATTATCTACAGTTCGTATAACCCAGACCCTGAGGCTTGGCCATCAAGAGAAGGCGCTGAGAAAGTGATATCAGATTTCATGGAGGTTTCGATGGACCATCGGATTAAAAGGAAATTGGATCAAGAAGGTTTTCTGCGTATGAGGATTGCTAAAGTGGAAGCAAAATTGCAAAAATTGCGTACTACGAACCAAAATTTTGAGATGCAAAATTTTATGTTTGGTTGTCTTAAAGGAGAGATTGATGTGCATAAGCTTGGTGAAAAAGATCTTCAAGATTTAAATTCTTTTATTGATATTTATATAAACAAGCTTACTTGCAGGAGGCAAAACCTTATGGAGAATGGTGAATCTTCTTCTCGTTTACCTCCTTCTGTTGTTTCAGATGCAGTTGCTGTCCCAGATGGAGATTATGATCACATGAATCAAAATCAAATTCTGCAGAAATCGATTCAACGCCAAAGTAATTTTCTTATTGAACTTTTTCGACAGATTCCTCAGAAAATTCATCAATTTAATATGAATGTGAATCTGGATTTGAATCTGAATCTGAATTTGAACCAAAATACGATTTTGGATTTGAATCAAATTCCTAATGTTGAAGAGGATGGAGACCCCATGGACTGAAACCATCACCAACCTAAAACTGATGGTCTCGCTATCACCGCTGCTGATATTGGTGCTCCCAACACCACCAACAATTGATTTTGAGTTTAAAAAAGGAGTTGTTATTTTTTTCTAAGTAAAAGTATTTAATCATTTGTAATTGTGTTTTTGTCATTTGAAAAAATAAAACTTCTATGTGATATCTTTTTGGTTTTTTTTTTTTTTGTAATAATAATTAAAATTTTTGCTTTTAAGGTTGTTGTTATATTATTTTGATTACTAGGTATATGTATTTGCTTGGAAAAATCTTAATTTTATTTTAAAATTTTTAATCATATTGAAGAAAAGAAACTAGCCAGTAGTTACGTTTCACTGGTAAGGTTCGGTTCATCAATTCAATGTGAAAACAAAAATAATAGAAAAGATTTTTTTAGCAAAATTAGCTACTGATGTGATTCCTATATATTGTCGAAAACTACATTCTAATATCATATAAATAATATGGGAAAACAATCTGTATCCCCCAGGAACTTGCATATAGCACCACAAACCCATATATTCTAAACCTCGATCTCTGTCCACACAATTTGGAAGTTGAAATCCAGTTTTCCCCTAATTCGAAAGTTCGAATCCGTGTTCTCCCATAAAGGTTGTGAAACAATCCGACCCTTTTTTTTTTTTAATATCCTCATATCTAGTGATCTCATACTCACTAACCCCAAACAATAACAACAGCGGATAACAAACAAACAACTCCAATAACCAATAACAATTGAAGAAATAACATAATATCAATTCCAACAACAACCTAGAACATGAAACAAATCATAAAACCAGCATATCTAGTGACCTGGTGGAGGTTCGCCGGCACCTCCGCTGTCACAGGCAGCACCACCTGAGCCTGTGCCGGTACAACTCCCGACAACCGCTCCAACAGCTGCGTCAACAAGCTCGCAAGATTAACACCTCCACCAGGGCTCTACCTACTAGAACTCCCGCACCTGGAACTACAGAACCACCGGCGAACCTGGCACTGACACCGCCCACACCGACTCCATCAGCGCCTACAGTCTTATCGGCACCACCACCGACCACACTGACATACCCCTCTTGGAAGCCCTGCGACTTGCCGACGCCCTTTGCTGTCATACTCTGATCAACAGTATCACTAACCGTTGTGCCTCTGCCCCTGCCATGACCACGTCCGTGTCCACGACCATGTCCGCATCCCACAACTGCACCACCTCTAACCATCTGCACTACCAAGACAGAAGACTAAACACACAAATGGAACCGCATACCCAAACACACAACTTACCGTAGAATCTCATTGAATGCTCGAAGAAAATGATACTAGGAATCCATACCACCTGAAAGTTGACTAACTACTCATAATCAATTCCTTCACAAAATATCAGACATCAAGTAACAAGAAAATAATTCAACCAATTAGATTCATAAACCGCTCTAAACCGTCCATTAACCCGCCCTAGAACCGTAAGAGCTCTGATACCAAACTGAAACAAACTGACCTATTTTTTTATAATATATAATTAAGCATCCCATACTACTTAGTTAACTAACAAAATGAACATAACTAACCAACCATAATACCAATAATAAACCAACATCCAATAACATGCACAGCGGAAACATAACTCATAACCAACTCCAATGAAAGATCAACACGATACCATTCCTAACCATTCTATCCAACAACCTAGCACACTTCTACACAAGGTCCCAAAAACAGATAAATATAACCACAACACAATAACCGAGATCCTAGATCATCCTCCTCCTCATCGCCATGATTCCACATACATACCTCTAAAACAAGCAGATCTGACGAAGAACAGCGGGATTCAAGCCTTCCAATGACCCCTACTCGCCACACACGCTCAGATCTCCTTCTCCACCGTCCAAAAACACCAAAACCAACTTAAAATCCCTAGAAACTCACATAAACCTCTCAAGACGTTTTAGAACTTTTCTCTTCTTTTTCTTCATCTAGAAACGACAACATCGAGTTCTCCCTTTAAATACTCGAGCCCTAGGTTTCCATCCTCCAACCCAAAACAAACCGGAGAAAATAGAACTAGCCTGAGCACAAACCGAGCCTTGCATCGACCGATGTACATACTGCATCGATAGATGCACTCCCTAAACCGGGATTTTGGTTCACATGCGTTACAAGTGTTTACAGGAACAGGAACAGTCTTCAACTGTGTCAAATTCTGTAAATGGTACCTTCCCTCATTCACATTATGTGCAGTTTATCTACAATGAACAAGAGTTTCCTCCATTGGTGCCTTCAGTCTCACCTCCTGTGATTGATAGGGAGAGTCTGGGTGTACGACACGCTATGATCATGTTGCTATAGGCAACAACTTGCTTTTATCTTCACATCCAGAGGATAATTCTAATGATGAATCTCCTTCTGTGAATGCTCATAATGTTGATAATGTTCTATAGGAATTAACTCAGATCACCGTACAAGTTGAAGACTCCTCTCCTTCACCTGCAATTCAATCTGCAATAGATCACAAGATGGTTACACAGGAAAACGCATGAATAAGAAAAAGCAATCCATGATATGCTTTAGTTACTTCCAAAATTTCTTACCCTGAACCAAAGACGGTTAGTGCTGCTCTTCAAGATGCAGGATTGAATGGTGCTATGGGTGAAGAATATAGCAATTGTCAAGAGGCTGGCACTTGGACTCTTGTTCCCCAAACACCTAACTTGCATGTATTGGACAGTAAGTGGGTATTCAGGACAAAACTCAGTGCTGATGGCACACTAGATAAATTAAAAGCAAGACTAGTGGCTAAAGGTTATGATCAGGAAGAAGGAATAAAGTACCTTGAAACTTACAGTCCTGATATAAGAACAACAACAATAAGGAATTTTCTTCATGCGGCGACTGTTATGGGCTGGGAAATCAAGCAAATGGATGTAAAAATGTGTTCTTTCATGGTGATTTGATAGAAAAAGTCTATATGTCTCAACCGGCTGGCTTTGTTGATCATGCAAAACCATATTATGTATGTCATTGACAAATAACACTCGACGGTCTAAGAAAAGCACCGAGAGCGTGGTTTGACAAGTTCAGTACCTCTTTCTTGGACTTTGGCTTCTTTTGCAGCAAGTCTGATCCTTCCCTATTTGCTTACTTCAAGTGAAAGGATATCATCTTTCTACTCCTCTATGTTGATGATATGGCCATAACTAGAAACAATTCACAATTGTTAGCAACACTACTTATTGAGCTGAATAAATGTTTTAGAATGAAGGATTTGGGGCAACTTAGCTATTTTCTGGGGATCCAAGCTCAGTTTCATAATGGTGGTCTGCTTCCCTCACAAAAAAGTATGCTGAGGATCTACTTGTTGTTGTAGGTATTATTGACTGTGCCGTAATGCCAATTCCATTGCCTCAAGCGTTCAATAAGGTTCCACATCAATAACAACTCTTTGAAAATCCCACTTACTTTAGAAGTTTGGCAGGCAAACTTCAATATCTTACTCTTAATGACAACTGCGGCATTGTCATCATATCGTATTATCGTCCCATTGTTACGTTTGAGTTCTTTACAAGTACGTACAATTACAGCTCTAATCACTTCTGATCTTTCTAGAGGAGTATTTGGTATTGCTTCTTTGATTACAGCAACATAACGTCACCAATATGAGCATATCGGCGATTACTAGCTCCTATTATTCGAATACACATCAATTCTCGAGCCCCCCGAGCACACGCAATGGAGCCGTAGACAGTCAAGTGAAATCCAATCCACGAAATAATTTGATCTATGGGCAGCATCATTGTGGTAAAGGTCGTAATGCCAGAGGAATAATTACCGTACGCGACCATACTTCCAGTTTTCTGTCAATTTTGTCTGCCAGAAGATGCACGAACCGACTATCTCTAACTTCCATCTCCTGAAAAGAATACTCAGATACATTAAAGGGACAGTCACAATGGGTAACTCTTTCAACAAAAATTCGGATTTCAAACTACAAGTTTACAGCGACAGTGATTATACAGGCTGCAAAACCACGAGTCAATCTACTGGTGGTTTTTGAACATTCTTAGGCAATAACATAATCTCATGGAAATCTCAAAAGAAAAATACTATCACTAAGAGTTCTACAGAGGCATAATATAGAGCTATGTCAGACGCAGCTTCTGAAATTACCTGGTACTACATGACTATGAAAGAGTTGGGAATTCCTCTCCATCGCACTCCAGAGCTCTACTACGATAACCTCTCGGCTGTATATCTCTCAGCAAATCCGGCTTTCCACAAGCGCACCAAGCACTTCTTGACCCATTATAACTATGTTCGAGAACAGATTGCTCTCGGTAATATCAACGTGACTCACATACCGAACTATCTTCACATCACAGACATCTTCACCAAATCGCTACCTCCGGGTCCGTTTGCTGCTCTTCGCTCCAAAATCGACGTCGATGTTCCACCCACGCCATGTTTACGCGGGGGGGGGGACATATTAGACGATCTGAGACTCATCACTCGGACAGCTTGAAGAAGGAGGAAAGAGAATCGAAACTAAAGAATAAAGCTCTAATCGATTTTGTTTCCGACAGCAACAAGACAAAGCCAAAAGATAATGGACCAAAGATAATTTGGAAGCCCAAGTCCATTATGAAGAAGCCAGAGTCCATTAAGCAAGCTTCAGGCTCACCTGCAAAACAACACAAAGATAAGAGTCAAAATAAGAAGGAGGTTACATGTAAGAGGATTATGTTTAACATGTAACATCATCCTCTAAACATTTGAACAATCAAGACATATGTTGACCAATATGTTCAAATGTTTAGAAGATGAGGTTACATGTTAAACCTAATCCTACTAGGTATAAATATGAACAGTGTTGTAGTCAAGAAGGTCAAGGAGAAATAATAATAAAGTTATTAAGTTATCTTCTTCATTTAAATGTTGATACCTTGATCTCTTCAAAGACATCCAAAAGAATTATTTGCAATGAACTCGTTTTGTTTAACATCAAGTGAAGTTTAAGAGACAGCAAATGTGGAGTTTGCTACCTATCTTTAGCTTCACTCGTTGGGGTGCAAAATTGTGTCATGTTTTTAAATAATTTTTGTTTTATTTTCTGTACGTAGTTTTTTTGGATTGTTTTATGTCTAATTGAATTGTACCACCTGTGAAATCTGAGAAACGAAACAATGTTTATGTGTGATATTTATTGAATGGAGGAACTAAAATTTAAGAAAAGGAAACATCAAGTAATTAAACATTGTGAGTTGAAGTCAAAGCTCTAGAAAACCGAATAACTGGCTTGGTGACATTGGCGTTTTCCAAGTTAAGGATATATATCTTGTTCAAATTTTTCCATAAGACATGCAAATCTTAATACTGTACTTAAAATAGAAATGGATCTATATATGAACGTTACTAGGCTCTTTTTAAAAGTACACTTACACAAAGACTAATGTAAGTAGTAGTAGGATAGATTAACGTTATATTTTTTATCTATATAAAATATCTAAATTAATTAATAATCAAACGGGTAAACTAATTGATGTATAAGCCACTATAATAGTTGAACAAAAATCAAGAGTGTAGATGGTTTTGGTCGTTTAAGTGTCTTACAACTGATTTTTGTAACATATAATATAGTACATTATGTTACTTTCTATTCCACAAATATTTTTCTTTTTATAACTTAATTTTTTATCACTTTACTTATACATTTAAATTTTTATTTAATATGAAAATTACAAAAATTAGATTTATATATTGTAAATATTTTAAATTAACTTTCATTTAACTTTTTACTAACGTGGCCATCCTAAATAAAAATATGTCTCATATTACATATGTGAGTACAAAATTTACTCTTAATACAAATTCTTTGACTTCACGTCCCACAAAAAGTATAATATCTAAATGGGATTACTTACTATTTTTAAGATGATAAGATATCGTTTTAAACTCAATCAAATGCCTACACGTAGGAGTAGAATGGATACGATATCTGATAGTCAACCAAATCTAAAGCTAATATGCGGGCAAGGAAATAAAACCCTAATGGGTAAAAGCACCTTTCATGTCCTATATAAACACCTCATGCCAACAAACAAAACACACATCAAAGATAGTTAACATGAAAAGAAAAATGAAATTCGCTTATAGAAAATGAAGCATCAAGAAAAAAAAGCTTCATCAAACGCAAAAAAGGGATGATGAAGAAACTTGCTGAGCTTTCAACTCTCTGTGACATCAAGACGTGTGCGATTATCTACAGTTCGTATAACCCAGACCCTGAGGCTTGGCCATCAAGAGAAGGCGCTGAGAAAGTGATATCAGATTTCATGGAGGTTTCGATGGACCATCGGATTAAAAGGAAATTGGATCAAGAAGGTTTTCTGCGTATGAGGATTGCTAGAGTGGAAGCAAAATTGCAAAAATTGCGTACTACGAACCAAAATTTTGAGATGCAAAATTTTATGTTTGGTTGTCTTAAAGGAGAGATTGATGTGCATAAGCTTGGTGAAAAAGATCTTCAAGATTTAAATTCTTTTATTGATATTTATATAAACAAGCTTACTTGCAGGAGGCAAAACCTTATGGAGAATGGTGAATCTTCTTCTCGTTTACCTCCTTCTGTTGTTTCAGATGCAGTTGCTGTCCCAGATGGAGATTATGATCACATGAATCAAAATCAAATTTTGCAGAAATCGATTCAACGCCAAAGTAATTTTCTTATTGAACTTTTTCGACAGATTCCTCATAAAATTCATCAATTTAATATGAATGTGAATCTGGATTTGAATCTGAATCTGAATCTGAATTTGAACCAAAATACGATTTTGGATTTGAATCAAATTCCTAATGTTGAAGAGGATGAAGACCCCATGGACTGAAGCCATCACCAACCTAAAACTGATGGTCTCGCTATCACCGCTGCTGATATTGGTGCTCCCAACACCACCAACAATTGATTTTGAGTTTAAAAAAGGAGTTGTTATTTTCTTCTAAGTAAAAGTATTTAATCATTTGTAATTGTGTTTTTGTCATTTGAAAAAATAAAACTTCTATGTGATATCTTTTTGGTTTTTTTTTTTTTTTTGTAATAATAATTAAAATTTTTGCTTTTAAGGTTGTTGTTATATTATTTTGATTACTAGGTATATGTATTTGCTTGGAAAAATCTTAATTTTATTTTAAAATTTTTAATCATATTGAAGAAAAGAAACTAGCCAGTAGTTACGTTTCACTGGTAAGGTTCGGTTCATCAATTCAATGTGAAAACAAAAATAATAGAAAAGATTTTTTTAGCAAAATTAGCTACTGATGTGATTCCTATATATTGTCGAAAACTACATTCTAATATCATATAAATAATATGGGAAAACAATCTGTATCCCCCAGGAACTTGCATATAGCACCACAAACCCATATATTCTAAACCTCGATCTCTGTCCACACAATTTGGAAGTTGAAATCCAGTTTTCCCCTAATTCGAAAGTTCGAATCCGTGTTCTCCCATAAAGGTTGTGAAACAATCCGACCCTTTTTTTTTTTAATATCCTCATATCTAGTGATCTCATACTCACTAACCCCAAACAATAACAACAGCGGATAACAAACAAACAACTCCAATAACCAATAACAATTGAAGAAATAACATAATATCAATTCCAACAACAACCTAGAACATGAAACAAATCATAAAACCAGCATATCTAGTGACCTGGTGGAGGTTCGCCGGCACCTCCGCTGTCACAGGCAGCACCACCTGAGCCTGTGCCGGTACAACTCCCGACAACCGCTCCAACAGCTGCGTCAACAAGCTCGCAAGATTAACACCTCCACCAGGGCTCCACCTACTAGAACTCCCGCACCTGGAACTACAGAACCACCGGCGAACCTGGCACTGACACCGCCCACACCGACTCCATCAGCGCCTACAGTCTTATCGGCACCACCACCGACCACACTCACATACCCCTCTTGGAAGCCCTGCGACTTGCCGACGCCCTTTGCTGTCATACTCTGATCAACAGTATCACTAACCGCTGGGCCTCTGCCCCTGCCATGACCACGTCCGTGTCCACGACCATGTCCGCATCCCACAACTGCACCACCTCTAACCATCTGCACTACCAAGACAGAAGACTAAACACACAAATGGAACCGCATACCCAAATACACAACTTACCGTAGAATCTCATTGAATGCTCGAAGAAAATGATACTAGGAATCCATACCACCTGAAAGTTGACTAACTACTCATAATCAATTCCTTCACAAAATATCAGACATCAAGTAACAAGAAAATAATTCAACCAATTAGATTCATAAACCGCTCTAAACCGTCCATTAACCCGCCCTAGAACCGTAAGAGCTCTGATACCAAACTGAAACAAACTGACCTATTTTTTATAATATATAATTAAGCATCCCATACTACTTAGTTAACTAACAAAATGAACATAACTAACCAACCATAATACCAATAATAAACCAACATCCAATAACATGCACAGCGGAAACATAACTCATAACCAACTCCAATGAAAGATCAACACGATACCATTCCTAACCATTCTATCCAACAACCTAGCACACTTCTACACAAGGTCCCAAAAACAGATAAATATAACCACAACACAATAACCGAGATCCTAGATCATCCTCCTCCTCATCGCCATGATTCCACATACATACCTCTAAAACAAGCAGATCTGACGAAGAACAGCGGGATTCAAGCCTTCCAATGACCCCTACTCGCCACACACGCTCAGATCTCCTTCTCCACCGTCCAAAAACACCAAAACCAACTTAAAATCCCTAGAAACTCACATAAACCTCTCAAGACGTTTTAGAACTTTTCTCTTCTTTTTCTTCATCTAGAAACGACAACATCGAGTTCTCCCTTTAAATACTCGAGCCCTAGGTTTCCATCCTCCAACCCAAAACAAACCGGAGAAAATAGAACTAGCCTGAGCACAAACCGAGCCTTGCATCGATAGATGCACTCCCTAAACCGGGATTTTGGTTCACATGCGTTACAAGTGTTTACAGGAACAGGAACAGTCTTCAACTGTGTCAAATTCTGTAAATGGTACCTTCCCTCATTCACATTATGTGCAGTTTATCTACAATGAACAAGAGTTTCCTCCATTGGTGCCTTCAGTCTCACCTCCTGTGATTGATAGGGAGAGTCTGGGTGTACGACACGCTATGATCATGTTCCTATAGGCAACAACTCGCTTTTATCTTCACATCCAGAGGATAATTCTAATGATGAATCTCCTTCTGTGAATGCTCATAATGTTGATAATGTTCTATAGGAATTAACTCAGATCACCGTACAAGTTGAAGACTCCTCTCCTTCACCTGCAATTCAATCTGCAATAGATCACAAGATGGTTACAAGGGAAAACGCATGAATAAGAAAAAGCAATCCATGATATGCTTTAGTTACTTCCAAAATTTCTTACCCTGAACCAAAGACGGTTAGTGCTGCTCTTCAAGATGCAGGATTGAATGGTGCTATGGGTGAAGAATATGGCAATTTTCAAGAGGCTGGCACTTGGACTCTTGTTCCCCAAACACCTAACTTGCATGTATTGGACAGTAAGTGGGTATTCAGGACAAAACTCAGTGCTGATGGCACACTAGATAAATTAAAAGCAAGACTAGTGGCTAAAGGTTATGATCAGGAAGAAGGAATAAAGTACCTTGAAACTTACAGTCCTGATATAAGAACAACAACAATAAGGAATTTTCTTCATGCGGCGACTGTTATGGGCTGGGAAATCAAGCAAATGGATGTAAAATTGTGTTCTTTCATGGTGATTTGACAGAAAAAGTCTATATGTCTCAACCGGCTGGCTTTGTTGATCATGCAAAACCATATTATGTATGTCATTGACAAATAACACTCGACGGTCTAAAAAAAGCACCGAGAGCGTGGTTTGACAAGTTCAGTACCTCTTTCTTGGACTTTAGCTTCTTTTGCAGCAAGTCTGATCCTTCCCTATTTGCTTACTTCAAGTGAAAGGATATCATCTTTCTACTCCTCTATGTTGATGATATGGCCATAACTAGAAACAATTCACAATTGTTAGCAACACTACTTATTGATCTGAATAAATGCTTTAGAATGAAGGATTTGGGGCAACTTAGCTATTTTCTGGGGATCCAAGCTCAGTTTCATAATGGTGGTCTGCTTCCCTCACAAAAAAAGTATGCTGAGGATCTACTTGTTGTTGTAGGTATGATTGACTGTGCCCTAATGCCAATTCCATTGCCTCAAGCGTTCAATAAGGTTCCACATCAATAACAACTCTTTGAAAATCCCACTTACTTTAGAAGTTTGGCAGGCAAACTTCAATATCTTACTTTTAAAGACAACTGCGGCATTGTCATCATATCGTATTATCGTCCCATTGTTACGTTTGAGTTCTTTACAAGTACGTACAATTACAGCTCTAATCACTTCTGATCTTTCTAGAGGAGTATTTGGTATTGCTTCTTTGATTACAGCAACATAACGTCACCAATATGAGCATATCGGCGATTACTAGCTCCTATTATTCGAATACACATCAATTCTCGAGCCCCCCGAGCACACGCAATGGAGCCGTAGACAGTCAAGTGAAATCCAATCCACGAAATAATTTGATCTATGGGCAGCATCATTGTGGTAAAGGTCGTAATGCCAGAGGAATAATTACCGTACGCGACCATACTTCCAGTTTTCTGTCAATTTTGTCTGCCAGAAGATGCACGAACCGACTATCTCTAACTTCCATCTCCTGAAAAGAATACTCAGATACATTAAAGGGACAGTCACAATGGGTAACTCTTTCAACAAAAATTCGGATTTCAAACTACAAGTTTACAGCGACAGTGATTATACAGGCTGCAAAACCACGAGTCAATCTACTGGTGGTTTTTGAACATTCTTAGGCAATAACATAATCTCATGGAAATCTCAAAAGAAAAATACTATCACTAAGAGTTCTACAGAGGCATAATATAGAGCTATGTCAGACGCAGCTTCTGAAATTACCTGGTACTACATGATTATGAAAGAGTTGGGAATTCCTCTCCATCGCACTCCAGAGCTCTACTACGATAACCTCTCGGCTGTATATCTCTCAGCAAATCCGGCATTCCACAAGCGCACCAAGCACTTCTTGACCCATTATAACTATGTTCGAGAACATATTGCTCTCGGTAATATCAACGTGACTCACATACCGAACTATCTTCACATCACAGACATCTTCACCAAATTGCTACCTCCGGGTCCGTTTGCTGCTCTTCGCTCCAAAATCGACGTCGATGTTCCACCCACACCAAGTTTACGCGGGGGGGGGGGACATATTAGACGATCTGAGACTCTCACTCGGACAGCTTGAAGAAGGAGGAAAGAGAATCGAAACTGAAGAATAAAGCCCTAATCGATTTTGTTTCCGACAGCAACAAGACAAAGCCAAAAGATAATGGACCAAAGATAATTTGGAAGCCCAAGTCCATTATGAAGAAGCCAGAGTCCATTAAGCAAGCTTCAGGCTCACCTGCAAAACAACACAAAGATAAGAGTCAAAATAAGAAGGAGGTTACATGTAAGAGGATTATGTTTAACATGTAACATCATCCTCTAAACATTTGAACAATCAAGACATATGTTGACCAATATGTTCAAATGTTTAGAAGATGAGGTTACATGTTAAACCTAATCCTACTAGTATAAATATGAACAGTGTTGTAGTCAAGAAGGTCAAGGAGAAATAATAATAAAGTTATGAAGTTATCTTCTTCATTTAAATGTTGATACCTTGATCTCTTCAAAGACATCCAAAAAATTATTTGCAATGAACTCGTTTTGTTTAACATCAAGTGAAGTTTAAGAGACAGCAAATGTGGAGTTTGCTACCTATCTTTAGCTTCACTCGTTGGGGTGCAAACTTGTGTCATGTTTTTAAATAATTTTTGTTTTATTTTCTGTACGTAGTTTTTTTGGATTGTTTTATGTCTAATTGAATTGTACCACCTGTGAAATCTGAGAAACGAAACAATGTTTATGTGTGATATTTATTGAATGGAGGAACTAAAATTTAAAAAAGGAAACATCAAGTAATTAAACATTGTGAGTTGAAGTCAAAGCTCTAGAAAACCGAATAAAAGGCTTGGTGACATTGGCGTTTTCCAAGTAAAGGATATATATCTTGTTCAAATTTTTCCATAAGACATGCAAATCTTAATATTGTACTTAAAATAGAAATAGATATCTATATATGAACGTTACTAGGCTCTTTTTAAAAGTACACTTACACAAAGACTAATGTAAGTAGTAGTAGGATAGATTAATGTTATATTTTTTATCTATATAAAATATCTAAATTAATTAATAATCAAACGGGTAAACTAATTGATGTATAAGCCACTATAATAGTTGAACAAAAATCAAGAGTGTAGATGGTTTTGGTCGTTTAAGTGTCTTACAACTGATTTTTGTAACATATAATATAGTACATTATGTTACTTTCTATTCCACAAATATTTTCTTTTTATAACTTAATTTTTTATCACTTTACTTATACATTTAAATTTGTATTTAATATGAAAATTACAAAAATTAGATTTATATATTGTAAATTAACTTTCATTTAACTTTTTACTAACGTGGCCATCCTAAATAAAAATATTTCTCATATTACATATGTGAGTACAAAATTTACTCTTAATACAAATTCTCTGACTTCACGTCCCACAAAAAGTATAATATCTAAATGGGATTACTTACTATTTTTAAGATGATAAGATTATCGTTTTAAACTCAATCAAATGCCTAACCATTCTCCGACTAACTATGAGGACTCGAATCTAGCACTAAACCACCAGTCAAAGGATTAACCTTCGAGTTTTACCGGCTCGCTATCGGGCCTCAGCCCTCAAGCTATGGTATCCAGGAAGTCTAATCTCGCTCTCGGGCTATCTGAAACACATGTATTTGGTTGGTATGGTGATGAAATGGGTGGAACGATGAGATATGAATGAATGGATGGAAGGGTGTTTCAATTCCCCTTATGCAATTGTAGTACAAGAGGTGTCAATCCAATCTGAGAGTTTGTGAGCAATCAAGATGTGCATAAAGATCTAAGTTAAGCCAGATGTATAGGATGTTTGTCACTAACAATCCTATTATGAAATGCAAAGTGCAAAATGTAAAGCTAAAAGAACTAGATGCTAAATGTAAATGGAACAGAATGATTATGACAGTTATGAAGCTAGAACAGAAATAGAAACTATATTAATGCAAGTATTAAACAGGACACTAAGTGAATGCAACAGAAATGCAAATAGAATGAAACAGGAAGTAAGACAGGACAACTACAAATCATAAACCAAAGTTCTGGGGATGAACTCGAGTAAGCACTCGATCGAGTGTAGCTGGACAAAAACGAGAAAACAGAGCAACACAAGAAAAACAGAGTAATATGAAAGCAAATCAAACAACAAGCAAGCAGCGGGATTAAGACTAAGAAATCAATAAACAAAGAAGGCCTTGAGGAGGGATTCATGGGCTGGACTAATGATTGAGGTCATCTAACTTGGTCAACAAATCTCAAACAACTTGAGCTAATCTCTAGACAATATTTTTCCAAGACAAGTTTAATCCACTCTCATGGCAAGAAACAATCAAACTCATGCATCTCTAGACTTGTTCTCACACAGTAAAGAATCTACACAAGCAGGCATTAAGCAATATGTCAAATACCAGACAAGACCTCTAATCTCTTAGCAAGTCTAATGGTAAACTCTAGATCTAGCATTATCTATGGTCCTTAAACATTGGTATGATGCTAAGATGCTTGAGATCAAATCCTACCCTCTCAGTTATAGGATCAGCATTAGGAACATCTAGACTAGAAGAGATCTACAACAATCAAGTTTGACCAAATCAAACAAAACTCAAACACAATCCAGCCTAACCCATCCTCAAGATCCTAAGCAACTACTCACAAGAACACATGATGAACATCAAAGTCATAAACCCAGAAAATGCTGAAACTTGCATCAAATGAAAGATAAAACAAAGATCTAGAATAATGAAGAAAGAATCAAACACAAATTCTTAATATCTTGAAAGTTATGAAACCAACAAAATCCAAGAATCTTATGTTTATCCCTTCAAAAGAAAGTACAAGATCTAATAAAATAAAAGTGTAAAAGGAATAATTCCTTAAAAGATAAAAACTAGGTTTGAGAATATCTAAAAAGTTGGACTCTTTGTGGCTGAAGGGTACAAGGTCCTTTTATAGGAAAAGTAGTGGAAGCCCTAAAAATGCTAAAAGACAAAATAGGTAGGCGGCTCGACCAACTCGACCTGGTGCTCGGTCGAGCTGGCTTCTCTTGTGCATCTTCCACTCGGTCGAGTCCATCTTCGCACACGGTCTAGTGGGCGGTCGAGTGGGACTCCGGACCTTGGTTCTTAAACTCTAACTCTCTTGTTTCCTTCCCTTCTCAGCTCCATTCTTCTTCAGCAATCCTTCCATGCTCCTTAGGCTCCAAAATCACCTGTTTATGCAAGAAAACATGCAAATGCCATGCAACTACACTCAAATGCATAAACATTCCTAAAACTATGCAAAAGGGGCCAAACTAGATGGTAGATGATGCAAAAGAAGTGAAAATACTAAGGGAAAACAAGGTAAATTATATGAACATCACTATCACCCTACAGCGTGCCTTTGAATCGTCACCCGAAGTTGATATACCAAATATAACAGTGCACAGGAACCTAACCGTCCCCTCATGAGTTGTTCCACATCTCATATCTCTAGAGCAATAATTATGAGCTCGACCGAGTACCACGCTGACCAGAACTACCTTTATGGCTCACGCATGAACATCACAATGTCCTACGGCCAAGACTCGCCCCAAAGGCCACAAAGACTTCACAAAGACCCTAAATACATCACACAGACCACATAAATATCCCACAAGACCACCACTAAGACCACACAATGTTCAACATGGACCGCTACAAAGACCCCAAACGTCACCGGGACCGCCACCATGGTATCCGGCGTCATGGTATCCGGCGTCACTAAAACCACCACCAAGGTATCCGACGTCACCAAGACCACTAGCACTAACATGCATCACCAAAAATTTCAGTTGAGTTTAGCTCCTGTAAACTGAAAAAAAAAAAATAATAAAAAAAAAAATCATATGATATTGGTTTACATACAAATTTCTATCTTTCTGAAAACAATAAGAAAGTTTTAAAGATTTTTCTTTAGTAAAGATTGTCCGGTCCTTAATATGTGTTTTCTTCTTTATATGTGTTTTTCACGTATTAGTACCGAGATTGCCTACAAGAATAAAGTTTGAAGAAATTAATTAACCGATAAAATTTGTGAAATATAATGATTATTTGGTATCATTAATTATTAAAACCAAATAAGTAATCGTCGAACCAATCTATTATTTTTGGATTAAATCAGTGTATTAGTTTTTCATAGTATGTATGATTCAATCTATAATAATTGTGTCAGTTTAGAATCGACTAACCAACCACCTCTACCGGTTTTAAGAATATAAACCGGTATTAGCAATCTTAAAAACCAGATTTATATGATTTAACATATAAACTATGCTACCTACGTACCAACCAATTCACATAACCTATAAGACTAAAAATGTTGGTCCCGGTTTCGGTAAAAAGAGAAGAGACTCGTTTTAATTGTTTCCACACAAATCTTATACCCTACCATACCAATTCCCAGGCTTTAATATGATAATGTCTTAACAGTGCTATTTAATGGATTTTTTTTTTTTTTTTTTGACATAATATACTATAACAAAACATATTAAAACACGTGATGAAATTGTCATCCACATATGGTTGTGTCAGAAAGATTGGCCATGTTTACGTGTGACCCTTTTGTGGTAGGTGTCCACTCCTTCCTACGTTGACACTTCTGTATAGAGAAATATCTAGTGGAAACGAACGATATCAAAATCAATGGTGTCAAAAGAAGAACAGTAAATCAAATCTTGTTAAAACATTATGTTTCTAAGTTATAGATTATAGATAAGATGTGTTTGTAAATACATGTAGAGTAGATCGTAGGCTAGACAGTATGGTAGGGAACAAATTCATGATTTTAATGAGACACGTTTTTAAAGAACATCTTGTTTGTCTCTTTAAAAGTTTCAACATTTTTGAGTAAGAATTAGAATATATAATAACTTGGAGAGTTGAATATTTTTTTGTGGTCCAACCAAAACGAAAATAGATTAAAAAGTTTCTTTAAATTATTAGGTGGAAGATATACAAAGCTTATCATCTTTGTACCTTAGCCATTTAATTATCAAATAGACGTTTATTGGGCCTTATGATATACATTTCTCTCTATTCGTTTTCATTATGTTCCAAACTACGTACCTAAGGCCAAGCCCATTAGATTTGGTGTCGAATAAGAAGCATCATCAAGAGGTGAAACAATGTACCGTATGCCACACAGATACAACCAGAAGTATACAAGTCTGGTTGCTCAAATTCACTTAGGAGGGATATTGAACTTGTATTTTAGAGAATTTGGTGGGATTTTAATATTTTAGAGTTTTAAAGGATTTGAGTAAAATTTTAGAAGATTTGAAGAACTTGTTAGAGTTTTTATATCAAAAAATAAAAATAAAATGACAATCTGTGAGATTTTGACAAATTTTTAAATGATTTTAAAATATTTCAAAACTCACCATCGTCTTTGTTATTAACATTTGCAGCCTGCAAAAAAAAAAACAACACATTAGAGTAAACGAGAAATGATGAAATGCTTTTTGATAAAAAAGAAGTGAATATTATTATGCTTCAAACCCCCAATTCACATAGAGACATTAAAGAAAAGTCTAGGTAGATTATGAGTTGTGTCAGAAGTCACATTTGGTGTCTCGATTCCGAGTGTGACATGATGTTTGCTTGAGTTGAAGAACTGGTATTTTTTTTGAGTTGAAGTCTTGAAGAATTGGCAGTATTCCAGCTTTTGATGCAACGATGTGTCAGTGTCACTTCGTCGTTCAGCACAGCTTAGTGAGAGTGAGAGAGACAGGAGAACATTTCTTCCGAAACGAGATGCCGGAGTTTGTACCAGAAGAGTCCGTCGGAGATGAAGAAATTGTTACCAGAGGTAAAGATTCGTTGACTTGCTTTAAGCCTCAAAGATACGGTAAAAGCTCAGTCTTTAGTTTGATATAAGTTTTTGGTATTGGATTGGATTTGATATGAAAACTACTGAAATTGTTCTATGTTATCAATTCTCTCGTTTTTTTTCTTCTTAAGGTAGTGTTGGAGACATGGGAACGGTTTGGAAAACGTGCTCGTGACTATAATTGTATACTGGAGTTTTGGGACGAATTATCTCTAGTTCAAGTCTTATGAAGTCACAAGGAAGGAAGATGATCTTATGCTTATTAGAGATTGTTGAGGCTTGTGATGTAGCTTCAAGAGATTCTGAGTAAAGTCTGATCTTTTATTTAATAGCCATATGAAGAGATATTATGAGTGATTTTATAACATGCTAATTGAGGCATAATGAGTGTGATTTTTAACAGGCGTGTGACATTTATATGTGGTCATGCTGGTGTACGTGTTCTTGTTGTTGTTGCAGCAAACCGTTTAGATGATGACCAGTTGCAGGATCCTTACTTGCCTGTTTCAGTGATGTTAGACGAATCTATGCTATAGCCTATTGAAAGGAACAAAGTTTTTAAGAATTTTGGAAATCCTTCAAAATTCCATCTAAAAGGGTATGATTTTATGAATCACACTTTTCAACTAAAAAAAGAGAAAGAGTCTCTTAAAATCATTCAAAGTAACTCTTTTTAAAAAAGTTATGATGTTTTGAATAACAGTAGATTTTAAGTGTGTTTTACAAATTATGTATTGAATAACAAGAGATTGTGAATTATTTTAAATGATTTTACATAAATCCTAGTTCAATAACATAGGATTTCAAAAGATTTTTAAAAATCATCAATTGAATAACAAATGATTTCTAAAGTACTTTAAAATCTTTTAAAATATAAGTTCAATACCCCCCTCTTATTTCTCTCTCTCTTTTTAAAATCATCGTTTTCACTGGTAAAAAAGATTTGTAGTTACTAAAAAATGTGTAGGTATAACTAGATTTGCATAGCTAAAACAAATTGTTATAGATTTAAGACCAAAAAAATTAGTAACTATTTTGTCGTCACAAAATTTCTCAATGTAACAAATTGTCGTAAATTGCCACAAATTAAAAACAAATTAATATATGGCAAATTGCTACTAATTGTTACATTAATCTACCACTATTTGTTACAATTTGCGTCAGAAACATTAGTACAAACAATATACAAAAAGTTACAAAATTTTGGTGGTTAATAGACTCACAACAAGCTACCCAGTTACTTGTCATACACTTATTACAAAAAACGACAAATATTTGTACCAGTTTAGCTTTTATTAGATACGAAGTTATTAAAAGTTCATGTTCGATATATCTCTCCAGAAAAGGATATAATAAACATAAGTATTAAACAATCAAAAGCTTAACCCACATCAGTTCTTTAAGGCAATCACTTCACCTTCATAGGTTGTTGTTGAAGTCTCGTCCTTGCTCTTAGGTTTTCAAAAAATACTGCTAATGTTTTCTTCAGATATGCCATTGTCATCAACAACATCCATGGGCCCTGTAATAACATGAAATAAAACAAATAAGATTGAGTTAGAAACAAATGCATCAACAACTAATAATCAAATAAATTTAACAAAAGTTTAAGTGAAAGGGTACTTACCTGAAAATGGGACTTGATCACTCCAACATGCTTCCCATGGTCTAGAGAAACCTTCAAGACTGACTCGTTTGTTGTACTTATTGATTCCGCCTTAAAGAGACAACATAGTTTCATTAAAAACGTTTAAAAGACTTGTAATATAGTTGTGCTTAAAGCCATATTTAAAAGCACAAAGTCGTAGAGAGTGATATTATTAGTCTATTTCTCCAATAGAGAGGAAGATATATAGTATGCAATAAAAGAAAGATAACAAGACTTACAGGGTGACGAGGCCCAGTGAGGATTGGGAAGAGGCCTCTGACAATAAGTGACTGCCTCGCCTGATAAGAGAGATACACGGGTGAACCCCTAGTAAGAAATTGGAATGAATATAATCCCTAAACTTGAGAGACCAAGGGAGACACATACCTCAAAAGCTCCACTAAAGCTCCATTTCAGCTGATTTGTCTTAACCCTGGGAATGACAACAAAAATAACCTGCACGTAATTCAAAGAAATAAAAAAATTCATTCGAGAAATAACTAGATCAAACGAAATTAACAGTTTAAAGCCACAGAAAATGCTATGAAAAAAAACAAGTAGCAATATGAATAATAGATGACAATTGCAACAAAGATAAGCCTTGTACATGAAACAGAACATCATGAACGAGTAGAGCAAAACAGATGGATTCCACTCAAAAGATGTTGTCGGAAAAAAATCATGATAGAGTAGAGAAAACCTACTTTGATTCATTCGACCATTTAAACTACATTTAATTTGGTGAATTGTATGGAGAGTTTGTAGATATGAGCGAGAGATGACTAATGGAAGATGAAGAAATAAATGGATTCTTACTCAAAGTTGAACGACATAGACTTTACAGATATGAGAAATTGAAATCAAATAGAATTGAGAAAGAGAAAGGAAAGGAGGAAGCTAGTAGTAAATCAGAGAGATGATATGAGGAATCCGAACCAAGACCAAATTCGCCGGCGGTGGGATTGGAGTGGAGGTGAGGGGAAGACCGAAAAGACATGATGAGATGAGAGTGGATAGCAATGCGGCGGCATGCTGCGGCAGATGAGGGAGAATAATTCATAATTCCTGATTCAAAATCAGAGAGAAGAGATGGATAAAAGAAAAAGAATAAAAAAAAAAAAAAAGACGAAGGAGAAAGGAGGAAGAAGATCAAGAGGTGAAAAAGAAATGTGGAGCTTTAAGTGGTGGGTAAAAAAATAAAAGTAAACCAAAAATTTGTAACTAATTACTACAAAAAACTCTATTGGTATCTAAAGTTGTCATTATCTTTTACAAATGACTACAATAATAAAACGAAATATTTTTTTTTTTTTTTTTGTCACTAATTAGTAACTAACATATGTGTGACAGATGGCGAAGCTATATCATCTTTGTATTACTTATTTAGAGATATGATTATGATTCTCAATATCATATCATATCATATCATATATTATGATTGTATATACTTTAGGAAACTACTGTAATTAGCTAAACCTAGTCTCCTCCTAGCTCCTCTTGTATAAATACGTCTATGTACAACTCTTGTGAATAGATAGAAAACACATTCTCGACATGGTATCAGAGCTTTAATCGATATCTTTAATATTTTTCTTTTCCCTCTAGCCGTCTCTTCTTCATTCTTCTTCATCCTCTTCTTCCTTCCTTTCATTCTTTTTCCATGGCTCTCGCTGCTGAAAATGTTGACACCACTCAAGGGCTTCTTAACGTCAATATGATGAATGTCACCAAACTCACCTCTACCAACTACATCACGTGGAGTCTTCAAGTCCATTCTCTTCTTGATGGCTACGACCTTGCTGGCTACATTGACGGTTCCAAGCTCCCACCGGACCAGACACTCTCCATTGATCCGCCGACACCAAATCCAGCCTACTCGACCTGGCGGCGTCAAGACAAACTTATATATAGTGGTCTCCTTGGCACACTCTCTCCTGCTCTTCAACCTCTGGTCTCCAAAACGAAATTCGCTGCTGAGATGTGGAAAACAATTTCCTCCACCTATGCCAATCCAAGTTGGGGACATCTTCAACAACTTTGGTTGCAGATCAAACAAACCTCCAAAGGTGAGAAAACCGTTGATGAGTATATGCAAACACTGACGACATGTTTTGACCAGCTTGCTCTTCTTGGCAAGCCCCTTGCTCATGAAGAGCAGCTTGAGTTCATCTTTGCTGGTTTACCCGAAGACTACAAGTCTGTCGTTGACCAAGTGGAAGGTCGCGACATTCCTCCCTCCATCATTGAAGTCCATGAAAAGCTCATCAATAAGGAGACTAAACTCCTTGCTCTCTCCCTATCCACACCGTCCCTTGGACCCGCTTCTGCTAATGTTGCTACCTCTCGACAGAGATCCACCACTGGGAAGCATCAACCTCGCCAATCTCAGACCTGGCACAACAACAAGCAGCAATTTCAGTCCTCACGTCTAGACAATCGCATGACTAGAGGTTATGAGGGCAAGTGCCAACTCTGTGGCGTGTTTGGTCACAGTGCCAAACGATGCACTCATCTCCAACAGCAACACTCCTTCTCTCAGCCTGGCATTCTTCCGTCACCATTCCGTCCGTGGCAACCTCGGGCCAACCTTGCTGTTGCTTCACCTCCATGGGTAATGGACAGTGGGTCCACTCATCATCTCACAAGTGATCTCCACAACTTGGCATTGCACCAACCCTACAATGGCGAAGATTCAGTACTCATTGGTGATGGATTCGGTCTCTCCATCACCCACACTGGTTCTCTTACTCTTCCATCAACCTCTCCCCCTCTATCTCTTAATAATGTCTTGTGTGTCCCAAATATACAGAAGAATCTGATATCCGTATATCGCCTATGCAATAACAACCAAGTCTCAGTTCATTTTTTCCCTACCTATTTTCAGGTGAAGGATCTCAGCTCGGGGGTTCCGTTAATCCAAGGCAGGATTAGGGGAGAATTATATGAGTGGCCAACCTCTCACACCATCTTTCAATCCTTCTTCACTACCACCACACCACACCTCTCGATCACTGACTGGCATCATCGGCTTGGCTACCCTTCTCTATCTATCACAAAACAATTTATTTCTCAATTTCTTTTACCTTGCAATAATAAAACATCATCAAACACTCTGTGTCCCGATTGTGCTATCAACTAATCTCACAAATTACCTTTTCACCAAACGTCTATCACCTCCTCTCGTCCATTGGAATACGTGTTCACTGATCTCTGGAGTTCACCCATTATCTCCATCGATAATTATAAATACTACCTTATGCTAGTCGATCATTTCAGTCGATATACATGGATATACCCTCTCAAACTTAAGTCTCAAGTTCACGAAACCTTCAAAGCCTTCAAAGCTCTAGTTGAAAATCTTTTCTCAACACGCATTGGAACCCTCTACTCTGACAACGGCGGCGAGTTTATTGCCCTCCGCAGCTACCTCGCTGACTCTGGTATCTCTCAATTTACTACACCACCGCACACGCCGGAACACAACGGTATTTCCGAAAGAAAGCATCGTAACATATTTGAGACATGACTTACCTTACTTACGCATGCCGGGCTTCCCAAAACCTATTGGTCCTATGCCTTTGCCACCGCCACATATCTCATTAACCGTCTTCCCACGCCGGTGATTGCAATGGCGTCTCCCTTCTCCAAATTGTTTGGCTCTTCACCAAACTACGATAAACTGCGAGTCTTCGGTTGCCTTTTCTTCCCATGGCTTCGCCCATACACCACCAACAAACTTGAAGATCGATCGACGCCGTGTGTCTTCATCGGCTACTCCCAAACTCAGAGCGCATATCTCTGCCTTCAACCCAACACTGGTCGCATCTACATCTCCCGACATGTCAAGTTCGATGAAACCGTATTCCCATTTCATACTTTGAAATCCCCACCACCACAATCTCACCCAGAACCTCCTCCATTACAACCTTCCTTATCGGTAATACCTCTAACCTAACCCACTCCGCCACCACCTTCCCCACCACCACCTTCCCCACCATCACCGCCACTCATATCTCTCTCTCCGCCGGAACCCGCAAGCTCGGGTTCTCACCTACAAGGGACTTCTTCGATAGAGACACCAACGCCATCCTTCGCCAACGACAATTCGGGCCATTCTGGATCAGATGCTGGGCTCTCGCTGAACAATTCTCAGTCAGGCCCATCTTCGGCCCAGGAAGGCAGTCCACCTCACAATCCATCATCATCTACTGGCCCACCAGATAATAACTCTCGAGCAAGCTCCCCTGTTCTCCCGTCGCCACAGCGCACACCATCGCCGATTGCCGTTGCACCTCCACCACCTCCTCCACCTCCGGCACATCCGATGCTCACACGTCGGAAAAACAATATTACAAAGCCAAATCCGAAGTACAACTACGCTGCCTCTCTCTCGCGTCTAATTCCAGCTGAACCACAAACGCTTGCTCAAGCTCTCAAGGACGAACGATGGAGAGGTGCCATGTCCCATGAAATAGATGCCTTTGCGAAAAATCAGACCCTCGAACTTGTTCCTCGTCAACCACACTTCAATGTTGTCGGATGTAAGTGGATTTACAAAATAAATTTCAGTCTAATGGTTCTCTCGACAGGTGCAAGGCTCGTTTAGTAGCCAAAGGCTACAATCAACGGTTTGGTGAAGACTACACCGATACGTTCAGCCCGGTCATAAAATCAACTACCATCAGACTTGTTCTTGATGTCGCAGTCACCAACTCTTGGCCAATCCAGCAACTTGACGTCAATAATGCCTTCTTGCAAGGAACTCTATCTGACGAAGTATACATGGAACAACCGCCGGGCTTCGTTGACAAGGACAACCCCACTCATGTGTGTAGACTCCGCAAAGCCATCTACGGTCTCAAGCAGGCACCAAGAGCGTGGTACACCGAACTTCGAACTTTTCTTCTCACCCTTGGCTTTACAAACTCACTTGCGGACACCTCTCTGTTTGTTTTAAAAGTTGGACGGGAGTTTGTCTATCTACTCGTTTATGTCGACGACATACTCATCACGGGAAATAGCAAACAATGAATCAGTCGGATCCTTCAACTCCTTGCAGATCATTTTTCTGTTAAAGACGCTGAGGACCTCACTTACTTCCTAGGCATTGAAGCTCGTCGCACATCAGCTGGTCTTCACCTCTCGCAACGGAAATACATACTTGATCTCCTACATCGCTATGACATGACAAACGCGAAACCAGTTCTTACACCAATGGCCTCCTCACCTAAACTCAAGCTTACATCCGGTGTTGCTCTGTCTGATCCCCTCAAGTATCGTCAACTCGTTGGGAGCTTACAGTATCTTACCTTTACACGATTAGACATTGCTTATGCAGTGAATCGTTTATCTCAGTATATGCATCGTCCTACTGATGTACACTGGCAAGCTGCTAAACGGATATTACGCTATCTTGTCGGAACACCAACCCATGGGATTTTCTTCTCCGCAACTAACAAGCTCAATCTTCATGCCTACTCGGACGCGGACTGGGCCGGTGACTCCGATGACTACGTCTCCACCAACTCGTACATTGTCTTCCTTGGCAGACATCCCATCTCTTGGACCGCAAAGAAGCAAAAAGGGGTTGCTAGATCCTCTACTGAAGCAGAGTACAGAGCTGTCGCCAATGCTGCCTCCGAACTAAGTTGGATATGCAACTTACTTACTGAACTTGGGATATCACTGGCAGCTCCACCAGTAGTTTACTGTGATAATGTCGGAGCCACATTTCTCTGTGCTAATCCTGTTTTCCACTCTCGGATGAAGCACATAGCCATAGATTACCATTTTGTTCGGGTTCAGGTCCAACACGGTGCACTTTGAGTCGCTCATGTCAACACTTAAGATCAACTAGCTGATGCTTTAACAAAACCATTACCTCGTGCACGGTTTATCCACCTGAGAAACAAGATCGGAGTAGCTCCCGCTCGTCCATCTTGAGGGGGCGTATTAGAGATATGATTATGATTCTCAATATCATATCATATCATATCATATATTATGATTGTATATACTTTAGGAAACTACTGTAATTAGCTAAACCTAGTCTCCTCCTAGCTCCTCTTGTATAAATACGTCTATATACAACTCTAGTGAATAGATAGAAAACACATTCTCGACATTACTAACTTGCTCAGGATTTGTGAAAATAAATAAACAAAACAGTTTTAGGGTTTGTGACTTGTGACAATGAGCTTCCCCTTTTCGAAGAGAGTTAGTGAGAGAACGCACACTGCTTCGGGCGTCATGAATGATCGCCTCTTGAAGAGGGTCAGTAAAACGGTCTCTTAGCTTCTATGCTGCGGTTGGCTTGCAAGTCAAAAAAGAAGACAAGATATATTGGATATAAAGTTCTTGAAGCCAGCAATAAGTTGTAGTATATAATGTTCTTTTTTTTGCTTACCTTACACTTACAACGAGCAGATTTGGTTCTGAAGTGATTAAGGACGATTGTTAGGCATAACTAATGTCCATATCGTTATAACTGTGTGCTTCTCGAGAACAAAACATACTCATTCTGCTATGAAATCTGAATTGTATCTCTTTGCTAACGATGATGATGAAACGTTAACGAATGATTTGGTATCGGAAACGCCTCTGCCAATTTCGGACGGCTTTAATGTTAGTGTTGAAGATGGACATACCGTGATGGGTAATAGAGGAAAATATATGCATGCATTCAAAAGTTTATTATATTCACATTTAGTTATTTCAGGCCCAATATGTCATACGATCAATGGGTAATGGGATTTAAACATGGGTGTACAAGGAATATATATGTAAACAATTATTGGTCCATTCTATTATTTAGGTACTAGAGATGAGAATTCGCGCGTTGCGCGGGTTGTATGTTAATGAAACCTGACTAAAATTTTATGTAGATCAAGTGGTATATCATTAATGAAAAAACCTACATATCTCATGAAAACACCCTCCCTTATGCACTCCCAGAACTTGAGTTAGAGCTTTGGTAATGCAGTCTTTTTCTAAAAACTAAGAATTTCAAAACGATGTCGTATGATTTAACCCTAGCAGTGAACATGTTGTTAATGATGTTTAAATTTTCTGTTAACGTTTATAAACGGTATGTTGATTTGGCAAGTCAATGAAAAGTTTGTTAGTTGGTTAGACCTGAAAGTCAACAAAAGTTGAATGTTTATTTGGTTAGACCAAAAATTTGTGTTTTTTTTTGACAAATTTTAGAAAGTTTGAGTTTTTTGGCCGAATTCTCGTAGTATTTCGTCTGATTTACCATTTGGTTAAATTGGCCTACGTTTTAATAGGCAATTGTTGAAAGTTTTTTATTTCACTTGAAGAGCCTATGTGTTTTTAGTATTGGGTCTAACTTATTCTGTTTTTTTAGATTTTTTGGTTATGTTCTCAACTGAAAGTGTTCTATAGTTATTTTCTTCTTCATTTTTTCATCCTCCCATTCCAGCTTTCTCTTTGTCCTATAAGTTCGATTGTACGGACTTGGATTGCAATTTTTTCATCCTCCGATTGCAGTTTATGGTTTTGATTGTCGAGGACTCCTTATTAATCTTGAGGAGACAATTGACGGAGTCCAATTCGATTTGTGGTGTGGGCGTAAACTAAGTGAGTTTTCGATTTTTTGGCTGACGAGATTTGTCTTTCTATATTATTTTGGTGATAAGGAATCACAACAAAATATTCAAACTTAACGTTGAATGTGGGTTCTTCTATGGTAGTAACAGACTGAAAGGAAAAGATGTATGTTTGATTAAAATAACACTAATTTATAAGGAAAATAATAGCTTCGTAACAGAAATTCACATGTCCAACATCTGTAAAAAAAAAGAACCTTGTAATTGCGTCTCTAAAGGAAGTGATGGGAAGCTTTGACCGCAGCTTCGCGATCTGTAACATAGATCAACAAAAACAACTTCCTTTCACTTGCTGCTACTTGGCATGATTTATAACATCTCAGTCTGTATTCTGGATAAGGAATCAATATTACAGTCCTTTCAAACAAAAGAAATACATCTCAACAACTGGGTGTTCCTAACCTCCATAATCTTTGGTTTCCCGAAAAAATCATCTTTCCATTGTCCTTGTTTACCCGAGTGCCCGGAGTACTTGTTAAATGATGTGGCAGCAGTTTCTCCGTCACAAGGTGGATAGTGAGTAAATAAGTCTTGTAGAATAGCATCTGCCCCTGGCGGAAATGACACACATTTGAGCTTTTCTTTGTTCGATTTCTCATTGGCTTCTTTGTTCTTCCCATTTTTGTGCCTGCTTGTGAATATTGAAAGACGCCTTTGTTCTCCGCGCCTATAAAAGCATCCACAAAAATCAAATACAGAAGACTCTCAAGTCATAGCAATCGAACTTACACCATCGAAAAATGAATACTTTCTCAAACACAAAACACAAAAGAATACAATAAAGGTAGTAACTCACCCCCAGAACTCTTAAAGCATAGAAAAATGAATACTTTCTCAAACACAATACAGTTATATAGTACAATAAAGGCAGTAACTAACCCCAAACTCTAAAGTCCTAGCCATTGACCCTTTCGTCATAGAAAAATGAATACTTTCGCAAACCCCACAACAATATAAAAGTACAGTAAAGACAGTAACTCACCCCTGAACTCTCAAGTCCTAGGAATCTAACTTTCTCCATAGAAAACAATGAATACTTTCTCAAACCCCAGAACACTATAAAGTACAAAGAATTTAAAGCAGCGAGACTCACCCTGAACTTTTCGATTGAATACCCATTTCTCAACACATCTGATGAATCACGCCACGTTCGTTATTTGATAGATTATGCTCAAACGTGTAAACTACACAACACAAATGCAATGAAAAAGATTACCTTAAAAAATATCCTTGTTGGGGATGCTTTGTCCAAGACAGGGTATCCATTCTTCTTCCCTCTCTCAACTTTTTTACCTCTCAAACAGACCAAGCTTCAAAATTACATCAGCCAGATAAGAATTAGCCCTTCCAACCAACTGGAACAGCTTTTTCCTAGTCATTGTAAATGTTCCTATTTTCTCCAACAGACGGTTTATGTCAGTAAATTCTGCTACTATACAATCAACCTAACATAAACAGATTGTCCACACACGGTTATTTTTCTTTTTAACGAATTCATTCTTCACATTCCAGAATATATGTATGGATTGACATAGTTACCTGCCCGCCATAGTAATCGAGAGCAATGCTCAGCCCCAGAACACTGCCTATGGTTCTTTTCCCATCAATATTCAAGAACTGCAACATGATAACATTCAGTCCTCCCTCCATCTATTTTTTTAGATTTGGATCCTCTCTTAATTCATACTCTATAATTTTACATAATCAAACATATGAAACTAAGCACCACTGCAGGAGTTTCGAACAACACACAGAAGAAAAAAGTGCAACTGACCATCTTTTTTCATTTCAGGAAGCAAACCATAAGCATGCTAAGATACTCATCAACCTCGGGTTCCCGTACATTAAATAAGACAATCGATCCATACCGATATACTACCATGTAAATACAGTCACTCCCACTTATACATCCAGTAGTAGTACCTTGCAAAATCATATATCAATCAACATTTCACAATGAGAAAGTACTATTTTCTAGCCAAAATTGATGTAGTAACATAGTACCTCAGCTTCAAAAAATTCAATAAGAGTTAAAGATTCAACTTACTCTGTGATCAGAATGATTGCCGAACTTAAGAACAACATAGTTAGTCATATGCGAGGTGGGTGGGATGAAGTTCTGCTTGTTATGCTCAATTAAGCTTCTCAAATCAACACTGCAAAAAATTACATCCACAAGGATTTGATTATCATATTCCTAATCCGATCCTGATTCCCAACATGAAATAAACAGCATCTACTAAATTTTTTATTTTAAAAAAACAGTTTCTACTTTTAAGGGGGGGGAACGTAATACCTTAGTGGAGAAGAAATAAGCTCGTACATGAATAGAAATTTGCTCCTGAACCTCCACGATTCTCATCATCAACCACCGTTAGATTTTCAGTATGCTGCTGCTGCGGCTGAACCAAAGCGACGGACGTAGTCATCAACGAAAACAAAGAGATAGCCCTCGAAAGGTAAACCGGAGAATTGGAGATCGGTAGGACATTGGAGAAACTTCGAGATGAAGTATTGGGAAACGACCGGCAACGGAAGCGAAAGCGACGGTGATTTATTTTTGGAGGTAAAGATCGAGAAGAGAATTGAACAGACGGGAGGAGTTTATATCAATTCAATTGGACTTAAGAATTTTATATTTAGGTTCATATAAAGCCCAACGAATTTATTAATTTATGTTGCTGACGTGGATGCTCTCATATGAAAGAAAACTGTGCGCTATTATTTATAGGATTGTAGAATTTTTTTTTCTTTTTAGTGTTAAGAAAATGGATTAATATTGAAAGAAATCTTAAAACGATTACACTGAAGTGGTGACATAACAATAAAACTAATACACGTTATTAAACTACATGTTCTCACTTCTTCTGGTCAATACTAATATTTTTTATTAAAACTTAACTTTAACTCAAATCAAAACTATTTAGCTTTCCAATTATCTTAAAAAATCAAGTTTTCAAAAGTAAAAGTCAAATCACGTATAGGATCACATTGCATAAAGTAAAATTATAAGACAAAAAGATCACAAAAGTAAAAGTCAAAACACGTATAGGATCACATTGCACAAAGTAAAATTATAAGACAAATAGATCTATCATTATGATCAATATTTATACATAATAAATCAAAACTCACTTATGCATGGTCACTATTTTACAGAAAAACTTCTAAACGTCCATGCCATTTATAATGTATAATTATTATTTATATATAACTCGTATTTATTTTAATATATATACAAGGGACAAATGACAAAATTATCGTGATGGGTTTCTTTTGGAGAAAACAGAAGTAGCAAGAATGGAGCGCGGGCTAGAATGAGAGAAAAAATAATCAGTGTGCCACTTTATAATCTGAGTGCCACCAATAAATGTGATATCCCCAAATTACCTTTAATAAAATTACAGACGAATTGGTACAACTGAGAGGGAATTGAACAACTAGTACAAATAGTTTAACTGAGTGATATACGACAAATGGTACAACTGGTATAACTAAGATGTAATAGGACAAGTAGTACAAATGATACAATCGAAAGATATATAACATTTGGTACAACTGGTATAACTGAGAGATAATAGAACAACTAGTACAAAAGGTATAACTAAGAGATAACAGTACAACTGAAACAAATGGTATAACTGACAAAATAAATAGGACAACTGGTACAAATCGTAAACCCTAGCGCCGCCACCGTCACTAACTCGTCTCTGCTTGCCGATTCTCCGCCGTGGACTGTTTTCTCTTGCAGCGATTGTTCACATACCTCACCCAGCCTTCACTTGATCTCCCTTCTTCACCACCAACTCGTCTTCCACCATTTTTACCATTATTCTCCACCTTCCCCTTGTAATCCCTCTCTTTTGTTAACATCGCCGCAAATCGCCATCTCCAGTGCAACAAATAGAGAACCGAGATAAGGTTTGGCTATGGCGACACACACAGAACAATAAGAACGAGAAATCAGAGAGATTTAAAGAAAAACCAAACTTTTTGTTTTCTCAGATCTGTAGATCTGTCGGCGAGAGAGAAAAAAAGATAGGAAATTGTTAAGTGTTTGGAATAAGATAGGGTAATTGTAAAATAGGGTTTTTGGTCTTTTCCATGCATTTTAGTTTAAAAAAAAATATTAAAAAAATAAATAGAAACATAAAAATGGCATTCACGATAAAAATTTTCCACAAAGTGGTATTCTAGCAATTGATTCGCAAGAATGTTGATAAGGAAAAGGTAAGGCCATTCGTGTGCCACTCTTTGTCGCCTCTCTTTTTTCCCTAGTAATTTAATTTTTTTTTCTTAAAAAAATAGAGTTATCTCGTTTTGAAAAGAAATAGAGAATTTGTTAAAATACCATTTTTTATATATTTCTTTTCAAAAATACCTCCTTTTTTGGCTATTTTTATTTTTGCCCTCCTTTAATTTTAATGACCAGTTTACCCTTAGATGAAAAATATTTTAATCAATAAAAAAAAACAAAATTTTCCCACCAAAAAGCTTTCCGACATATTTTCCCGCCAAAAAATTTTCGAAAAAAATTTCCCGCCAAAAAAAAAATTTATCAAGAAAAATTTAATAAAAATTTTCGACAAACAAATTTTCCCGCCAACAAAAAATTTACAAGGTTTTTAAAAGGTTTTATAAGGTTTCTACCTTATAAACACCTTGTAAAGGCTTTTACAAAAAAATTTAAAGAGTTTTAAAAAGTCTTTTAAACACTTTGTAAACGCTTTACAAGGTTTTCAAAAGGTTTTTAAAAGGTTTTCAAATGGTTTTTAAAAAGATTTTTAAAAGGTTTTTATAAACCTTGTAAAAGTTTTTATAAGGTTTTTAAAAGGGTTTTTTTAAAAGGTTTTTAAACACCTTGTAAACGATTTTAAAAGCATTTACAAGGTTTTTCAAAGCGTTTACAATGTGTTTAAAAACCTTTTAAAAACCTTGTAAACGCTTTTAAAAGGTTTTTAAAAGCATTTACAATGTTTTTATAAGGTATAAATTTCAATATTTTTGGCGGGAAAATTTTTCGATTTTGGCAGGAAAATTTTTTTGGTGGGAAAAAAATAATTTTTGACGGGAAAAATTTTCGATTTTGGCGGGAAAATATTTTCGATTTTGATGACTGTACATTCTTGCTGTCACTCAAAAAAGGGTAATTTGGTCATTTTTGTATATAAAGAGGGGTAGTTTAAAAAATGATCAACGTGAAGAGGTATTTTTAAAAAGAGGTATGGAAAAAGGGACATTTTTGAGAATGCCCCAAAGAAATAAGTTTTTCTAAGTTGAATTCTGTTGTAGATAGAAAAGAGGAGGAAGATATTAGTGTCTTATTCCAATGAATGAAAGGTCCTTTATATAGGATTACAAAGAGAGGGTTTTGTTTGATGACAAAGTAAACCTAGTTTACAAGTAATTCTAGAGACTTCTAGAAGATGGGCCTTATAATGGGCATCCATCTATTATTCATAACACTCCCCCTTGGATGTCCATTATAAAAAAATGTAACTCAGAATGCGCCTGAAATGCTGCCTCATTAAAAACCTTACCAGGAAAACCCAATGGGAAAAACCATGGTTAAGGGAAAAAGAGTGCAGCGCGCAACTACTCCCCCTGATGAGTACACATGTTGAGATTTTTGAGACGACGTAATCCGAGATGATAAACCAACTTCTTGAAAGTAGCAGTAGGTAGCGCCTTGGTAAATAAGTCCGCCAAATTTTCACTCGAACGAATCTTTAAAATGCGTACATCGCCATTTTTCTGCAGGTCGTGTGTGTAGAAGAACTTTGGTAGAATATGCTTCGTTCTATCGCCTTTGATGTATCCGTCTTTAAGTTGTGCGATGCATGCAGCATTGTCTTCATACATAATTGTTGGATTATCTTTCCCTGCACATAGACCACAATCTTCTCGAATACGATGAATTATGGATCTTAACCATACACACTCGCGGCTAGCTTCATGAATGGCTAAAATTTCTGCGTGATTAGAAGAAGTGGCTGTAATATTTTGCTTCATAGAACGCCAGGAAATAGCAGTACCTCCACATGTGAATACATATCCTGTTTGTGATCTACCAGTATGGGGATCAGATAAGTATCCTGCATCTGCAAAACCAATTAAATATTTCTTGGATAAATTGGAGAAGAATAAACCCATGTCTTTCGTACCTTGAAGGTAACGAAGTATATGTTTAATCCCATTCCAGTGCCGTCGAGTTGGGCATGAGCTAAACCTTGCTAATAAATTCACCGCAAATGATATATCGGGTCTTGTATGGCTAGCAAGGTACATTAATGCCCCTATTGCACTTAAGTATGGTACTTCAGGACCAAGAACTTCTTCATCATTTTCCCGAGGGCGGAATGGATCTTTTTTCACATCAAGTGTTCTTACAACCATTGGACTACTTAAGGGGTGTGCTCCATCCATATAGAACCTTTTAAGCACATTTTCCGTGTATGTCTCTTGATGCACCAAAATACCATTTTTTAGGTGTTCAATTTGTAGTCCCAAACAAAATTTTGTTTTCCCGAGATCTTTCATCTCAAATTCTCTCTTCAAATATTCTACTGTGAAAGAAATCTCTGCAGGAGTTCCCATGATATTTAGATCATCGACATATACTGTGATTATAACAAATCCTTTCTTAAATCTCTTTATAAATATGCATGGACTAACAGGATCATTCTTGTAGCCTACTTTTAGTAAGTACTCACTAAGACGATTATACCACATACGTCCTGACTGTTTTAATCCATAAAGAGATCGATTTAATTTTATGCAGTATTGATCTCGAGAATCTGGTTTCAGTGCTTCAGGCAGTTTAAATCCTTCTGGAACTTTCATATAAATATCATTTTCCAACGGTCCATATAAATAGGCTGTGACTACATCCATTAAACGTAAATCAAGTCCTTCTTTTATTGCCAGACTAATAAGGAACCTGAAAGTAGTTACATCCACCACAGGAGAGTATGTCTCTTCATAATCAATTCCAGGTCTTTGTGAAAAACCTTGTGCAACTAAACGTGCTTTATATCTCACAATTTTACCAATTTCAATCTTCTTTCGGACAAAAACCCATTTATGTCCCACTGGTTTTACACCTTTAGGTATACGGACTACTGGTCCAAAAACTTCTCTCTTTGCAAGAGATTTTAATTCTGCATCTATTGCTTCATTCCATTTTGGCCAATCACTTCTTTGTGTACACTCTGCAATAGATGTTGGTTCATGATCCTCATCCAGACAAGACATAATTAATTGAGATCTCTTCATTATCAGGTACCTGAATTTCTTTCTTTGTCATGTCTAAGGTCTCTTCCAGAGATTTTTCTTTCATAATTATTTCCTCTGTTTCACCATTGCTAATTTCTGCTCCTTTTCTTTTTCGAGGATTTTTATCTTTGGAACCAACGGGTCTACCACGTTTCAAACGTGTCTTAGATTCATTAGCAGTTTGATTTTGTCCTTCAGGGATATTTATTCTTATTGGAGCATTTACAGCTGGTATATATGATTTGATTACACTTTTTGGGTCAGCAAACGTGTCTGGCAATTGATTTGCTAAGCTCTGTAAATGAATTATCTTTTGGACTTCTAATTCACACTCTTTAGTCCGAGGATCAAGATAAGCCATTGACAATTGATTCCAATTTATATCTTTATCCAGCTGTTTATTTTCTCCCCCTAATGTTGGGAAAACAGACTCATTAAAATGACAGTCTGCGAATCGAGCCTTGAATAAATCCCCTGTGGATGGCTCAAGATACTTTATTATTGATGGAGAATCAAATCCAACATATATTCCCAACCTCCTTTGAGGTCCCATCTTAGTTCGATGTGGTGGAGGAATTGGAACATATACAGCACATCCAAAAATTTTAAGATGAGAAATATTTGGTTCCTGACCGAGAACTAATTGTGATGGGGAGAACTTATGATGACTTGTTGGTTTGATGCGAATCAGTTCTGCCGCATGTAATATAGCATGTCCCCAAGCAGATATAGGGAGTTTTAATTTCATTAGTAATGGTCTAGCAATCAGCTGAAGGCGCTTGATTAGTGATTCTGCTAAGCCATTCTGTGTGTGAACATGTGCTACAGGATGTTCAACACTTATCCCTATAGACATACAATAGTCATTAAAAGCTTGAGATGTGAATTCACCAGCATTATCAAGACGGATTTTCTTCGAAGGAAAATCTGGAAAGTGTGCTCGTAGTCTAACCAATTGGGCAAGTAATCTTGCAAATGCTAGGTTTCGAGTTGATAACAAGGATACATGTGACCATCGACTAGATGCGTCAATTAAGACCATAAAATACCTAAAGGTTCCACATGATGGGTGAATAGGCCCACATATATCTCCTTGTATGCGTTCCAGAAAATTAATTTGTTCTGAATTTATCTTTGCTGGCGAAGGTCGTATAATCAACTTGCCTTGTGAACAAGCAACACATGAAAAATCATTAGGAAGAATCTTCGGGTTCTTTAATGAATGACCACATGAATTTGTTATTATCTTTTGCATCATTGTTGTGCCGGGGTGACCTAACCGGTCATGCCAAACTTTTAAAGTTTCTGTGGACTTCTGGTTTACTATAGCATTTGCTTCAATTGTATTAATTGTTGTATAGTAAAGCCCAGTGGCAAATGCAGGCAGTCTTTCCACAATATTTTTAGAGCCTTGGGTATTATTTGTGATTTGAAGGTATTCAGTGCTACCTTTGCTCATTGTCTCAATATGGTATCCATTTCTGCGGATATCTTTAAAACTTAATAAGTTTCTCTGAGACTTAGGGGAGTATAATGCATCAACAATTTCTAATTTTGTTCCCATAGGTAATAATATATTAGCTCTTCCAGAGCCTTCAATTATCTTTGCACTACCAGTTACGGTACTTACACTTGCTTCTTTCATTGTTAAAGAGGAGAAATAACTCCTATTTTTTAAAATTGTATGACTAGTTGCACTGTCGGCCAAGCATAAATCTCCACCATTCATTGTTCTTCAAATAAGTAAACAAAAATAAATTAATCTCATATAAGTATTACTTAATTAAAGGTATAAATAGAAATTCATAAATAAATAAATATCTTTTTAAATCAACTTTAACCATGTCTCAAAATACATAAATGCATAGAATAAAATAAAATCTGAAATCCAAATAACTAAAAGCCAAAAACAATAAAATAAGAGACAAGGTTGAATAAATCTAGCTCTTCCAGCTTGATCAATTTTTCTCTTCTTCAGGAGGGAAGAGATCTGGAATGTCTAGGTGAGCGAGATCACCAAAGTCAAAATCATCTTCTCCATCTTCAAACACCATATTTGTCTCCACTTTCTTTCCTTTTTCCTTGATTGATTGTTGGTAGAGCTCAACAAGATGTTTTGGGGTACGACAGGTACGGGACCAATGGTCTTTTCCTCCACAACGGTAACATATATTCGGATATGTTGATTTTTCTTGTTTGTTACCACCTTTGTTTTCCCACTTCTGGTGAGAATGGTTCTTAAACTGAATCCCACGGCCACGGCCTCGATCGTATCCACGTCCACGACCACGACCACGACCACGACCACGACCTTGACCATTATTATTGGTCTTATCATAGTATGTCACATTCGCTTCAGGGAATGGAGCAGAGCCAGAAGGGCGTAGTCCATGATTTTTCAACAACAGCTCATTTTGTTTCTCAGCTACAAGGAGACAAGAGATGAGTTGGGAATACTTCACGAATCCCTTCTCACGGTACTGTGTCTGCAGGACAATGTTATTAGCATGAAAAGTGGAGAATGTTTTCTCCAACTTGTCTGCATCCGTGATTTTCTCTCCACATAATTCCAGTTTGGAAGTTATTTTGAACAAAGCTGAGTTGTACTCACTTACAGACTTGAAGTCTTGTAATCTCAGGTGAGTCCAATCATAGCGAGCCTTAGGTAAGATCACAGTCTTCTGATGATCATACCTTTCCTTTAGATCATTCCAAAGGATTTGTGGGTCTTTCACACTCAAGTATTCATTCTTGAGATCCTCATGGAGGTGATGACGAAGGAAAATCATAGCTTTGGACTTGTCCTTGCTTTGAGTTTGATTTCCTTCTTTGATGGTGTCAAGGAGATCTTTTGAATCTAGATGAATTTCAGCATCTAGTGCCCATGCCAAGTAGTTGTCTCCACTGATGTCAAGAGCTCCAAATTCAAGACTAGTGAGTTTTGACATGACTGAAACAATAATAATATTTCATAAATATAACTATCAATCATGATGAAAATATGCACGTATTAGTGTGCTATATAAATAATTTTTAGAAAGAGCTTAAGGGTGAAGATAAATAATAAAACAATCAAATAGTAACCGAACACAATTGCAAAAATCAAAAGTGACCTAGAAAAACTCAAACAGCAATTTAAGCATACGTTCATTAATATTTTAGTACATGTACGTGCATAATTATATCAAAGTCATATTGAACATTAGATTCACCAAATAAAGACGTAGATGAGTAGGTTATAGTAACAAAATATTATATTTGATGTAAACTATAAACAGATCTTATATATTAAAAGTAAAATAAATAATATACATAATTGTATTTACCAAATAGTAAAGATTTAGATAAATTATAGTAATAAAATATTAATCTATAAATAGATCTTATGTATTTAAAATTAAAGAAATAATAAAATATTATGTAATACATAAATAGTAATAAAATATATTCAATATTATTATAATAATAATAGATTCTCTTCTTCGAATCATTGAATCATAGTATGATAATTAAATAATCAAACAATAAGCATGATTCTCTTCTTCGTTGAATCATTGAATCATGCTTCACCGATCTATATAATAACAGTCATCGGATTATGTGTATTGTTTGTTACAGTATACGATGAACCATGAGTTGATAATAAACATGGTTCTTGATGTAGAACAAAGTAAATAAATGTGTAAACTAAAAATTCTATACCTTTTAGCTTCAAAGAGCGTGCTGATAACGTGTTATAGATAGAAAAGAGGAGGAATATATTAGTGTCTTATTCCAATGAATGAAAGGTCCTTTATATAGGAGTACAAAGAGAGGGTTTTGCTTGATGACAAAGTAAACCTAGTTTACAAGTAATTCTAGAGACTTCTAAAAGATGGGCCTTATAATGGGCATCCATCTATTATTCATAACAAATTCCACATTATTCGCATTTTGTGCTACAATGAGAAGACAACTGGTAGCCGTTTCATAGAACTCTATGTTAGGATTTGGATCCTAGATCTGATATTCAGAAAACACGGTACGTAAATTAAAGATAAGTAATTTTAGAGAAAATAACAATTTCTAAAACTTGTCACAATGTTTATAATTCATTATCTCATTCCATTGTAAATATCTCCTAAAGCTTGAAATTAAAAATAAAATAAAAAAGCTTGAAATAAATGTGGATTAGCAACAGGTACTTGTTTACTTAGGAACAAGAGCTACGCTAACTTCCTATTCTCATCAAGATTCTAACTATGTCTTCCAATCCCTCTTTTAGATCTATATATAACCGAGTCAAAAAAAATCCAAAAAGTTTAATAGTAGCTCAAAGCGATAACTTAGATTAGATAGTTTGTGATACAAAAAATGAACATTAAAGAAGTTCAGGAACCAAAAGTACTACGTTTTGTGGCCGGTATATTATTTTGGCTCAGCGTTAATTATGATTAAGAAAATGTAAAAGAATATATAGTTACTTCAAAACAATTTAGAAAAATAAAGGTATTAAGAGGGGGTATTGAACTTGTATTTTAGAGGATTTGGTGGGATTTTAATATTTTAGAGTTTTAAAGGATTTGAATAAGATTTTAGAAGATTTGAAGAATTTGTTAGAGTTTTTATATCAAAAAATAAAAATGAAATGACAATCTGTGAGATTTTGACAATGTTTTTAAGTGATTTTAGAATATTTCAAAACTCACCATCGTCTTTGTTATTAACATTTGCAGCCTGCAAAAAAAAAAAAAAAAAAAAACAACACATTAGAGTAAACGAGAAACGATGAAATGCCTTTTGATATACAAGAAGTGAATATTATTATGCTTCAAACCCCCAATTCACATAGAGACATTAAAGAAAAGTCTAGGTAGTTTCTGAGTTGTGTCAGAAGTCACATTTGGTGTCTCGGTTCCGAGTGTGACATGATGTTTGCTTGAGTTAAAGAACTGGTATGTTTTTGAGTTGAAGTCTTGAAGAATTGGCATTATTCCAGCTTTTGATGCAACGATGTGTCAGTGTCACTTCGTCGTTCAGCACAGCTTAGTGAGAGTGAGAGAGATAGGAGAACGTTTATTCCGAAACGAGATGCCAGAGTTTGTACCGGAAGAGTCCGTAGGAGATGAAGAAATTGTTACCGGAGGTAAAGATTCGTTGACTTGCTTTAAGCCTCAAAGATACGGTAAAAGCTAAGTCTTTAGTTTGATATAAGTTTTTGGTATTGGATTGGATTTGGTATGAAAGGTACTAAAATTGTTCTATGTTATCAATTCTCTGGTTTTTTTTCTTCTTAAGGTAGTGTTGGAGACATGGGAACGGTTTGGAAAATGTGCTCGTGACTATAAACTGTATACTGGAGTTTGGGACGAATTATCTCTAGTCCAAGTCTTATGAAGTCACAAGGAACGAAGATGATCTTATGCTTATTAGAGATTGTTGAGGCTTGTGATGTAGCTTCAAGAGATTCTGAGTAATGTCTGATCTTTTATTTAATAGCCATATGAAGAGATATTATGAGTGATTTTATAACATGCTAATTGAGGCATAATGAGTGTGATTTTTAACAGGCGTGTGACATTTATATGTGGTCATGCTGGTGTACGTGTTCTTGTTGCTGTTGCAGCAAACCATTTAGATGATGACCAGTTGCAGGATCCTTACTTGCCTGTTTCAGTGACGTTAGACTAATCTATGCTATAGCCTATTGAAAGGAACTAAGTTTTTAAGAATTTTGGAAATCCTTCAAAATTCCATCTAAAAGGGTATGATTTTGTGAATCACACTTTTCAACTAAAAAAAGAGAAAGAGTCTCTTAAAATCATTCAAAGTAGCTCTTTTTAAAAAAGTTGTGATGTTTTGAATAACAATAGATTTTAAGTGTGTTTTACAAATTATGTATTAAATAACAAGAGATTGTGAATTAGTTTAAATGATTTTACATAAATCCTAGTTCAATAACATAGGATTTCAAAAGATTTTTAAAAATCATCAATTGAATAACAAATGATTTCTAAAATACTTTAAAATCTTTAAAAATATAAGTTCAATACCCCCTCTAAGATTTATCTTTAGAAAAAGACAAAGAAGATAAAGTTGATATTCATAAAGTGAAGACCAAAGGAAAGAAGAGGTCGATCACTTGTTCTGTAGGGCTTCCATGCACATGCTATTGCCTCCCCCTCGATTTTTCTTCTTAAATTAAAACTAGTCATCTTAAGATTTTTTTTTCTTTCCTCAATAATTGAGTTTTATATACATAATCATAAAGGAAACTACTAGAAAACTAAATTAGATTATTTTTGTTTAAATATAATTAAGCTTGTTGGTTTTGCAATATTTCTAGTTTTCGTTTATAGATTCATCAAATAAAGTCTGTTTTTGGCTTTTTAAAAAATAATTTATCCGTGTTTGTTTTATTTAGTAATTTGTATACTAGTAAACTTATACATATAATTGTCTCTTTTTGTGTTTGCTAATTTTCATTTTCGTAAGAAAATGAGTTTATTGGTTAAGATATATGGTCCCTCGAACCATGATGTGTTTGTTTCAATCACCACGAATCTAACATATTCTTTTTGTTCGAAATAATAAGTACGTAACATAGAGATTTTCGAATATATATATATATATATATATATATATATTGTATATCTTTAATTGATAGACATTGTATCTGTGAATATTTTTTGTAGTGCTTATTTGCTTTAAAACGAGAATGATTGTGTAGTATGTATGTATATATATATATATATAGTGGACCAGTACCTAAATAGTACTATAATTAAACGCTGTAATGTGAAATTGGATAATGCATGCATTTACGTGATTCTTTGATTAACTCCAAAATCTGTCCGGGGTGTAACACGTGTCAGCCTAGGATTCACCTACCATTCTAAATATCTACTACTATATAGTCTTTATATAGTCTTTATTATAGCGAGTATCTAAGAAAGCGTTAGGCGGTATCTAGACGGTGATCCAGCGCCTAACGTCTAAAACGCCTAATCGAGGTCTAGAAGGTTTTTAGGCGATTTAAACGTTTACAACATAAAACATTATATATATATAACTATGTACAAACATATATTAGAAAATTTTAAAAAGTTATAAATTATAAACAAAAATAAAAAATACATTTATTTAAGTTATATTAACAACATATAAACATTTGTAATTACGTATACAGAAATAAAACTTAATAATTTAAATATATATAGTTAAAAATCAAAAATAAATGTTAAAATTAAATTAATACTCTCTCTATTTCAAAATATAGGATGTTTTAACTAAAACACGCAGATTAAGAAGTCTTTACTTTTAAAAAGTTCAACTAATCATAAACAATACTGCATAATATAAAATACTAAACTAATCTAAAAGTTGCATAGAAACTTGAAAACATTCTATATTATGAAACAAAAAAACTTCTCTATAATATCTTATATTTTGAAACGGAAAGAGTATAATTTTAAGCGGTTCAGGCGGTTATCTAGGCGCTAGCCTAGACGGTACCTGGACGACCGCCTAGACCGCTTTCTTGAACAGTGATTATAGCAAACAACTACAATAAAGATAACAAGAGTTTGGCTACATATATAACATTAGCCGTTACACATTGGCTACGGCGGCTGTATATATACTATAGTATATAAGACTGATAAAAGTTGTATATGTCATCACACTTGCAAATTATCTTGGTCGCTTAATTAGTAGAACTAGATGATGATCTATATTATATGTAGGAACAATCGATAATTTACAAATTATTAACAAGATTAGGTTAAGATCCGCTTAAATACGTGAGAATATATAAAAATACATATTTGATTTTACTTTTTTCGTCGAAAATATGATTTTATTTAAGAATAATGAAAATCATGATTTATCTGTTTGTACAACGAAGTTGGGGGAGAGACCAAAGCAGAATATCATGGTAGAGGCCATCACTTGATATGTCGTAGGAATGGCCATTTAGCACGTTAACTAGTTTTTTTGCAATCTCCTTCAAAACAAATAGAAGTGAGTCTCTGAATCCATGTCTGTTGCATTGCAGATAGTAGCGCTTTTCCTTCAGTTTCTAATGGATTAGTTGCATTTGGTAGTATCGATGAGCCCCAACCAAGAGATCTACCTGTGCTGTCTCGTAGAATCCATCCCGCAGTAGTCTTGTTTGTTGTTGCATTAAAACCAGCATCATAATTGGTACGATCCGACCGTTTTTTTTTAAATAATAAATAATAAATATATTAATATAATATAATTACAAACAACTAAATTAGTGGTCACATACTCACTAACTAGCCACCTAACCACAATCACACCAAACAGCGGAAATAATAAAATCCATAAACTAATAACCAATATCAATTAAACCGTAATAATTCCAAAATCATAAGGTAAAGATCCAATCGATATAAACCATAGAACCAGCAATCCTAGACAACATTCTAGGACTCAACTCTAGCAACCTAACAAAAGCCAGACAACAACCAAACGAGCCACTAGAACATCCTCCTTTTCATTGCCATGATCCCACGGTCACACTTTGCCTCTACCTGCACCACAAACACAACGAGATGCGTGAGTATTACCAGAAATACTCAGTGAGATGATCCTCCCATCTACGAGCTATACAAACAAGCAAATCAAGAGTACAAATACAAATAAAATATAACAAACCAACCATTTAAACAGAACAACCAATAACACTTTCACCACACCTACACATCATCACACAAAACAAGTCATACAACCCAATTGCTTAGATAAGCTCATGGTCACGCACTCACCTTAACAAGTGATTCACGAAAATAACTACAACCAAATGAGAGCCTCTCCAATATCCAAGAATAACAAAACTCGCTCCTACAACCAATCACAACAACAAACAAACATTGAAAACAAACTGATAGAAAAATCAGAAAAGAACAATCTCACAAGTAAAACTACGAAATCAAAACGAACCGTTAACTTTCTTATCTCTCCGGTCAAAAGCAAGGTCTATACGTCCATAAGCTTCCCACAAAATTTCAGCACGATCAATAATAGATGAAACTTCAATCGTCCCCGTAACACCCGCTGATCTCAATCAGCGAATGAGAGAAACGCCCCACAAAACTGCCAATATCTCCTAGAATATTAACTCAAATTCACTTCTGTAAAAAATAGAGTGTACGAAAATCTCTTAGCTACAACCCTACCAAAAATCAGTACCTTTCGAAACGATTTGACCAGTCGGATCTTCCTTCTCCCAAATCTTGACAGTGTTGTTTCTCTCTGAACTCTAAGAAAAAAGCTTGATCTCTTTCTCTTTCTCCTTTACACCAAATAACCAAGACTTATCTCTCTTTCTCTCCCTCCCTCTGATGACAATGTCGACCAAAACACAAAAACATGAGAGGAGGCGTGACTTTGAGAAAAAGATTAGGGGTTTTTGGTTTAATTAGACTAAACCAGGATTTAATTAAACCAAAATTAATTTAAATCTACTCTTTTGGTTTACTCAACATAACTCAAAGTCTATTCCCGGAACACGGATATTACAATAATTGCATTTAACAAAGGGAATTGTTGGTCGCTGCCAATCAAACATTTGGGGTGATGTTCTTGAATTCTCTGTATCTTGAGAAGACTTGGTATGCAAAATCCATTCTCGGACATGTCCTTGTGCACGATGGAGCAGCAGTGACGCACTAATTGAAACAGTTTCAAAAATGAAATTATTTCTTGATTTTCAAATATGCCAAAGCAACCTATATGGTAATAATTTATGCTCTAGAGAAACGTTCTGACATCCATCGAGCTCTAATATTGAAGCCAAATTCGTTTCAAAATCATTTGTTGGAGAGAAAGTTATGGATATTGGTATGTTTGCCAAACTCCAAATGTGCTTTGCATAAGGACATATGAAAAATTATGATTGATAGTTTCATCCGCTTGGAAACATCGTGGGCATATAGGATCAAGGTTAAACCCCTTGGTGTTCAACCGAGTTATAATCGGCAAAGCTTTGGCTAGTAATCGCCAAAGGAAGTGTCTAATTTTTGGTAAAATTTGTAGCTTCCAAACCATGTTTTTTAGTCTGATGGAACCATGTGAAACATGTTGATGGGCACCTATTGAAAAAGGATCATGTGTAGACAACCAATAACCAGAGCAAACAGAGTATTGACCTGAGCTAATAATGCCAGACAATGCGGTCTGCTATGGATATTTGTGGGAGATACATATCTTTCAAGATATGTTGATCATGTGCGTTGATCTCATTTTGTATTTTAGCTCATCCCAAACCCAAACATTACCTACTTTCTTGATATATTCCTGATAGGTATTGTTCATATTATTCTGTAGTCCATAGATTGGTCTTGGTAGACTTGTACAGGTTACATTATCAATACCAATCATGGCCGTTTCATAATCACCAATTATATATCGGCTGCCTTTTTTATAACATCCAAACCGGCAAGAAGAGAAGCCCAGCCATATGATTGATTCACTCGAGTCTTGGCCTGTAAGATTGTGGTGTCTTTATAAACACGAGCCTTCATGATCTTTGCAAAGAGACAGTCCAGATATTTAATAAGACACAAAACTTGCTTCGTAAGTAAAGCGTCATTGAACTTTGATAAATCTCTGAAGCCTAGTCCACCCTCCTTCTTAGAGTTTTGCAGTTTCTTCCGAGCAACCCAACGAATGCCTCTCTCATGTGTACTTTTCTCCCACCATAATCTCATTAGAATTGATTCTAATTCATTGGTGATGCTAGCAGGCAGTTTAAAGCATGTCATGGAATAGATAGGCATAGCAAGACCTACTGATTTAATTAAAATCTCCTTTCCTGCTTGTAATAGATATTTCATTTTCCATGATGAAGTTCTTTGTCAGATTCGATGAATTATGTAGTCAAACATTTCTTTTTTTTTTCTTCCCGAATTGCTCTGGCAATCCTAAGTACTTACTTCCCCCACCATGATTTGGGATCCCAAGAATTGTTTTGAGCTTATTTTGTGAATGGCCATTCACTCTCGAACCAAAGGTTATCAATGATTTACTTGTATTTATCTGCTGTCCGGAATAGTATTCGTAAACCTCAAAAACGTCCTTAAAAGCATGACAGTTTCGCGAGTTTGCTTGGAGAAAAATAAGGAATCATTAGCAAATTGTAGATGAGTGATTACTGGTACACCATTTCCTATACGAATGCCACGAATAACCCCTGAAGCAACCTTGGGTCGGATTAAATGTGACATTATGTCGGCACAGATAATGAAACGCAGCTTGAGACTAAGATATCAACGAGTCAAGATGCTTTTTAAGACGATTAACAAGACATTTGGAGATTATTTTGTAAAGCACATTACATAATATATTTGATAATATTTGATTTTTTTCTTAAAACTGGATTTAAACTTTACATAGTACTCCATCGTACGCTATAGTTTAACTATATATTTTATCATAACTAAGCGAGTTAATATTTTATACATACCTAACTACTTTTTTCTATTATAGAGGTCTCAGTCAAAACATTCAAACAAAACACACGGAAGTATTGCCGGACAGGTTCTCACTATTTTTTCTATTCATAAAGGAAAGAAGGAACCTTAGTGTTCCTAGAAAATTGGACGGAGAAAAAGAACACGAAACTATACTCTTGCTTTTCTTTAGTTAATAGGAAGCATTGCACAGTAGTGACATCTAATTTATACAATTAGCGAAAGTTTCAAGAAAAAAAAAGAGAGAAAATCATAAGCTTGTTAACATATTGATCATGATTCACCACTATCATTTTCCTCTCATATACTTCAGCATATTAGTCAATCGCATTGTTCATTTTTGATTTAAATGATAGAAATGTTATAGGATGAGAAAAGCTTATAGCGAAGAAAGAATTTAACTGAAAACACCAAATATAATGGAGTTAAGTTCACTCTACAACGGCTGAGCCACTTATGTGTGGTCACCATGAATTCAACACTGGCGACATCTCCTAAGAACAACACTTCTTAACTGAATTGTTTTATATATCCTCAAAATTGTTCCAAACAATGATAGAACTAGTTTTATTTTATGCAACAAAAACGGGAAAAATGTCATTTAAACCACAAACATTCAAATTTTGGCCATTTAAACCATGAATTTTGTTGTAGGCCATTTAAAAGCCATTTAAAACATCAACTTTTGCTGATTAGCTTTTTAAAACATGAATTTTCGTTTACCAAGCCAAAAAGACATAACGTTAAATCTGATAATTGACCTACTAACAGATGTTACTTTGCCATTAATTACTCCGTTACTGACGAAACGACATCGTTTTGATGGAAGTTTTAGTTCAAAAAAAATATCATTTAAACCATGAACTTTTAAATATAGGCCATTTAAACCATCAACTTGTAAATTTATGTCATTTAAACCATGAACTTTCAAATTTATGTCATTTAAACCATGAACTCGCCCTGGAAGTTCGGTGAAACTAGAAAACCTGAAAATTTTAGTTATCGAAGCAAACCGAAGAGAGAAAGCCTAACCGTTCGGCGCAATTGATTTGGATAATCGGATTTCGGTTCGGTTCGGTAATCAGATCGATTGGTTTATTAGAAACCGTAGAAGTATATAAGCCTAACCGGCTAATCCATTTAACCCTAGTTTAGTTTCTCTCTTCTTTCTTCGACTCTGCCTCATGATGCGATTATGAGAAAGAGAAAGAAGAACATCAATTCATCCTTTTTCTCGATCTTTGTCATGTATTTTGTGTCTTTTTGTTTTTGTCTTGAGTATTTTTCATTTATTATGACACTTCATAGAGTTTGAAGGATTGATCATCTTGTTTTAGAACACTACACTAGAGTTTGAAGGATTGATCACATTTTTCATGTATTATGGTTTCAATGACATAAATTTGAAAGTTCATGATTTAAATAACATACATTTACAAGTTCATGGTTTAAATAACCTTTATTTAAAATTTCATGGTTTAAATGACATTTTTCGAATTAAAACTTCTATTAAAACGACGTCGTTTCGTCAGTAACAGAGTGATTAACGGCATAGTAACGTCTGTTAATAGGTCAATTATCCGATTTAACGTCATGTCTTTTTTGGCTTGGACAACGAACCTTCATGTTTTAAAAAGCTAGTCAACAAAAATTGATGTTTTAAATGACCTACAACAAAGTTCATGGTTTAAATGACCAAAATTTGAAAGCTCATGGTTTAAATGACATTTTTTGCCAACAAAAACAGTTAGATTACCAATAAATACAAAATAGTTTGGAAGAAAAATAAAAAATCTTAGTAGATATACTGATATCAAATGTTATGAGTAGTCTGATAATAATTGTTAGGGACATGTTAGTTTGATAATAATTGTTAGTGACATGTTCTTTTAATTCTTTTTATTTTGTTTGAGGTGTGTGAGCTTAATCAGCTGTCGATTTATTTTCCATGTGAACCAATATCTCCCATACTGCTCACATAAGATGCGATCAAGAAATTACGAATAATTTTTAAAATTTCCACCACTCTTACATTTTCACTTAAATTATTATGATAAAGATATATAGAATCTCTGGGTAGATTTGATTAAGAAAAATTTATATATGTTTTAGTATAGTATCATAGTATGTAGTATAATTAACGCTAATAAATAATGAGGTTCAACGAATCTAACGTATCAATCGGCGGGTTTAGTTAATCAATTGAGTGTTTAAAAATCGGCGCATTTTATTTAGCTAATCATTCAAGTATCATTGTTTATTGTCAACCAATAGTCCAATTTAGATTATTCATAAAAAAATTTCGTAGTAAACTTGATGGGAGACTATATTATTTGGTCAACTTAAGAGTATGAAGTACTACTAGTTACAAATATATGCAAAAAGTCAATTAACACATAACGCACCAATCACCACACATTGTAAAACATTTACCTTACATGAATCGTGCGATCGAGCTCATATAATTTGTAGCATACTTGTTATATCAACCATCTGACGAGATGCCTTTTTGACCAATAATGTTTTTGATGGCTTAAATTCAACATCTTACAAGATAGTGTTTGTATAATTTATAAAAGAAATTGTGTGTTGCCAAGAAACAAATGATTGTCTTTTTATACAAATTTGCGGATAGGCCAAAACTGATCTGATTGGTGGTTGGTGAACCGACGCAGTTCTTGTCGTATGATGTACATGCAATGTATACATGCATAGCATAACATATTTTGATCTAGCATAACGGATGCGTAATCATATACAATCATAAAAATATTGGATTTAAAAAATGAATGCATATTCTACAAAGAAAAAAAAAAAAAAAAAAAGAATCCCATGTTTGTTTTGTATTGTAGCTTCAAAGATAACATAACAATAACAATTGTTCTTTCTCAAAAAAAAAAAAAAAAAAAAAAAAAAAAAAAGTTAATAAAATTCAAGTTAAATTGGGACATCATCTTTGTGACTCCAACACATGTGCTTATCTTTTGCTATATAACTCACTTTTGGTTAATAAGATCTATTAGATACCTTGATGTTTGACTCGTATAAGACGCATATAAAAATATCTTTTTAAAAAAAATATCATATAAAATTATATGGATGTATAAAATAGTTCAACTAGTTTACAGAGTTTAAAGGATCAAACTGAAAATTATGAAACAATCATCACGTTCCAATCTAATAAAAAGAACTGTCGTTTTAAGACTCCCGAGCGAATGTCGGCGAACCGCTGGTTCTCTGAAGATCGAGTTTCCGGCCAGAATCCTGTTTCAGTTCAAGCTGAAGATGTTTCCAATCATCCACCACCTTTATCCTCTGATCCCCCTGGCCAAAACCCCCCCTTGTCTCCCTTACTGACTTTCCTCCTTTGTCCCCTCATTCTCCTTCTACCTCCTCTTTCTCCCCCTCTAGAACTGATTACATTGCTCCCGAGCGTGTGGTCCTTGCTCTTCCAGTGCATCATAAGTCCACTCCTGTGGTTGTTAACCCTCAAGCCCAGGCAATACTCAATGTTTACAATCAAGCACTGTTCACTAACCCTAGATCTGGAAATACTGCTACAGTACCAATTGCTACAATACCAACTTCCACAACTGTGGCACAGACGGATGGCCTCCTTCCTTGTCCACCACCGAAGGTAAACCGGGTCATTATTGGCTCTTCAAAACCTAGCCTTCCTCCCCCTGCCTTAGAACCAAGCCTAACTAATCCTCTACCCCAACCACCCCTTCCTCAACCCCCTCAAACTACAGAAATTGCTTCAGTTGTAACCTCTGGGAAATCTACTCCTTTGATTCCTATTCTCAACTCTCCTCCACCCATCCACCAACCTCCCCAGCCTCCCACTCCTTCTCCCCCAAATCTCAACCATCCACCCCCTCAATCCTCCCACCCTCCACCCTCTCGACCTGCAACCTCTTTAGTCTAGAAACTAAAGAAAGATGCAGATAGGTCTCTATCTCGACTTGCTCCAATTGACTTCTCACCTGAAGGAAAGCCCCGTATAGTCATCCCTGACTCAGTCTTCCATGAAGGTGCTGAAATTCATAAGGACTTTATTATAGGCATGTTTAAAGGCAAGCTACCATCCTATAAGCATATTCAGAGTGTTCTAAGTCACATGTGGGTGCGAGGCCATCGGCTAGAAATACATCTTAACCACTCAAAAAACACAATGCTAGTTCGACTGCCAAATGAGTATATATGTACCAAGGTACTGGAGAAGAAGCTTTGGTATATTTGTGACTGTATGTTCCTGGTAGCTCAGTGGAATTCGACTGGCGAGGTCAACCCTGACTTGAATGCCATACCTATTTAGGCCCATCTCAAAGGTATGCCTTTTGACCTAATGCACAAAAAAGGCATTAGCTTAGTGGCATGGCTTGTTGGAGAGCCAAAAGAAATGGATTAATTCACTACAAATCTTGTCAGCTTAACTGAAGCGCATGTTAAAGTAGAAAGAAACCTGACTGAGCCTCTACCTACCAGCGTGGAGATCGCTCGTGAGAATGGTGAGATCATCACAATTGCTGTCGAGTATCCTTGGACTCCTCGAAAGTGCACCAAGTGCAATGAAATTGGTCATGTCGTCAGATATTGCCCCACTGAAACTCCTATTGATGCAAACCGTCCCAAACCTGCAAAAACTACTACCAAACCAAATGTTTCAGAATCATCAAGTGCTAAAAGTAAGGAAGCTCGCACCACAGCCACTGCTTACCCTCCACCCACTCCCTCTTCCTCAACCGCCGCAAATCCAACCGCAGCTCCTGCTCTTGCAACTTCAACCTCTACTCCTGCCCTCCCTGTCTTGCAATCCACTAAACAGCACCTTCCTCCAGGCCGTCAATCCTCATCAGTAAATAAAGGTCAAAAACGGTCCTCCCCTGCCTTAGTTACAACCCAAACTATTTTGGTCTTAATTTCACTTTTTATTGGGCTTCCAATATTGGGTCTCGGCTCTGTAAAACTCTTTGGTCTTATGCTTTTAATTGAATGCCTTTTAACAAAAAAAAAAAAAAACTGAAAATTATATAGCCTACTCACTATTAAACCTTTTTTTCAAGACCATCATTATAGGAAGAACACCATGGATGTTCTAAGCCCAAAAAAATTAGAAAAATAATGAATAGTGGGTTTAGAACACTTTTATAGTTCTTGATGTAGAACTGATCTTGGCTCAGTTCTAAGCTGACGTGGCAAGCTGTGAATGGATATAATTTTTTGCAAACAATTTTTCACAAATTAAAAGAGGATTTGATTGAGAATATATGGAATAAATTTGGACATTAAACTATGTATTAATTAAATAAAATGTTTTTGTGCGTTAATTAAGTAATATGTTTGTTTGTTTTTTTTTTTTATCTTTTTTTTGTTTCATAAAAATTTGGTATTGTATTTTGAATTTTAGTAAAAGTTTTATAAGTTTGCAATTTAAATGTTATTTTTAAAGTTTTTATAAATGTAATATGTTTAAGATTATTATATTATTAAATCTTATGACCTTAAACATGTTCTCCCAATAACAAACTTCTTAACAAAAGATCTAAAGTAATGATCTTACATTATTTTCATAATATTTTTACCTAAGAACACCCAAAAGTGTTCCCCTATAATGATGCCCTAATGAAATATAGTTATATAAACAAACTATAATAAAACTAATATAATCTTATTATATAAAGCTTGGTTCTCAAAGTTAGTAAATCACTTGATTGTGACATGTATTAGTTTTAACGATCAGAGATCAAAGTTAAAAACTCATCAGATCATGACACGTGTCAGTTTTAATGACTAAATATCCAAGTTAATAACTCATCAGATCGTGACACATGTCAATTTTAACGATCAGAAATCACATAACAAAGTTAGTAACTCATCAGATTGTGACATTTGTCAATTTTAACGATCATAAATCACAACTTTCAAGCTTCGTACAACGATGCATAAGATAATTGTAATCTTATTATATTAAAAAAAAAAACTTTGTTAATCCTAAAAGGAAAATGATTGTAAATACACCCCTCTATATAAGCAAAGGGATGATGACATAATTTTCACCAAACAAAATAATTTGACTAGCTTGTTTTTCTTGGTAAAATTTTACTCTTCGTTTTTTATTAACCTTTTGTTTGACACATCATCGTTCTTGAACAAGTCTCGAAGACAATTTTTTTTGTTGTCTAATCGAAGTAACTATATAAAAAGATTCCTAGATATTACCACGTTTTTTCGTCGTCGTTTCTTTGAATTTTGTTTCGTTTCTCAATTTCATAATGCATACTACGCAATCTTTGACTTTGAAGTGTAAACAAAGTTTGTTATGCATAATAACTAAAGTTTTTGGGATTAACAAAGTTCTCACGGTGTTATTATTATTTCTATTAATTTACAGGACATTTAGCATAAAAAAAAAAAAAGAAGATGATTACACAAATGCAAGATAACAACATAGATTATGTAACACTGGATCAACTAAACAGAAAGAGTTCTTATCGTCGAACAATAGTATGTCTTAAAAGAAAGTGGGAAGCAAGAATTTTTTTAAAAAAACAATAGGCTCATTGGAATAAATTTTCTCATAAAATAGAAAAGGGATTAAGGAAAGTACACAGAAATTATTAATTCTAAAAAATATAAATACTCACTTCTATATAAACATGGATCGTCTTATATTATTTATCTAACAAAATAATTTATTCAAAAATACTGCTTTCAACTTTGTTCTATTGGTCAAACTTTTTTAATGGGAAAACAAATTTTCCTTATTTTTTTAAAACCAAAATATACTCCTATTTTCTACTTTTTCAGTTTGGAATATGTAAAGTTAATATGTTGACCAAAAAAAAAAGATTAATATGATGCATCTTCTTTTTCTAATACTGTATTTTAAAATTTATTGTAATAGTTTTAGATTTTTTATTTAGTTTATATTTTCATCTTTGAATTATTTGAGATTCATATATTACTGTGCTCATAATTTTCAATTATTTCATTAATTATATCAATTAATTTTCTTCTAATTTCTCAACCTTGATTGGTTGGTCATAGACCTTTTTTTTTGTGCAAACATAATTGTTACCATTCGTTCAATCTCAAAAGGAGAAGGTTATCAACCTAATAGTTGGATAAAATAGGCTAATCAAACGCAAGCCTACAACAAACATAGTTAGATTGAAAAAAGATTAATCGTTGTTGATAGATCCATAGGAGCTTGGAGACAGAGGCTACATCATGGTGTGTCAAAGAAACTTTCATGAAGTACATTGAGAAATTTAACATTAGTTACTATCAAAAGATTTTTCGACGTTGGAAAATGGTCTTTAGTTTCATTGGTTAATGGAGCAAGCCACTTTGATATAGATAAAAGACGTGAACATGTTCTCTCCACACAAGAGCAGGGCAGAGCCGAGGTTCTCTCTATGGTCGAGGAGGTTGGACGCAAGGTTATCTCCCAATGGGAGGAAGGTGGGGAAGGTTGGACGTAAGGTTATCTCCCCAAGGGAGGAAGGCGAAGCGAAGGTTCTCTCCATCGTGGAGGAGGTTGAACGCAAGGTTTTCTATATAAGGGAGAAAGACAGAACCGATGTTCTCTCCATGATTAGTCATACACTATTGTGATGTAACTTATGTTTTATTCAAAATGTTTTTTAAGCCAACAATTTTAATGATTAAAGAAACTATGCAAAAGTGAAAGTAAAGGGACATATAATAGTTGACTTAATTTGTTCATATAGACATTTTGTATATGGTGGTAAATAATATATTTGTAACACACAGTATATCTAGATGTAAAAAATACACTTTTAATGGTAACATACATAAGAAATTTGTATATAGATATAAATCAGTGTATTATAGCAAAAAAATAAAAATAAATAATGTACAATAAATTTTAGTATATTTTTATTAAATTTAATTTAATTTACAAAACTTTAAATCCACACATCGGGCGGGTACTTATCTACTACTCCCTCCGTTTCATAATATAGGATGTTTAGAGAAGTATTTTTGTTTCATAATATAGCATGTTTCCAACTTTCTATGCAACTTTTAGATTAATTTTATATTTTATAATATGCAGTGTTGTTTATGATTGGTTAAACTTTTTCTTATTATGTTTGTTTTAACCAAAACATCCTATATTTTGAAACGGAGAGAGTATTTTTATATTTTTATACTTAAATTAATTTTAAGTGACGAATTGTACAATTACTTTCATAAATCGATAAGTTAATACCAACCAAGAAAATATATTCTACCTGTTTTACAAGTAGTATCATTCAAAAGATGTGTCATTCTATGTTTTTAATATGTTATTTATGCTAATTTTTTTAGTTTACCTTCATCCTAAAATTTATTTTGTAGATTATTAATCCTTAATTAATAGAAACATACATGTGTAGTTTAAGTTTTCTAATTTGTAAGAAATATGTTAAAATGACACTTTTTATAAAATAGAAAATATTAGAATGGTATTTTGGTTATTAAAAAATTAGATTGTAGCGCTAATATTTTAAAAAACTTTCTCTACTGAAAAACAAAAAAAAAATCCCAAAAGTTATGGTGTACAACCAAATATTGAGCGAGTCTTACCGTACATGACGTGAAGTAACTAGAAGAATAGGTCAGAAAATTTCAGTAAATGAATTTTATTAATTAATAGTCAGTCAATCATAAGATTAGATACTTTTAGCTGGCCAAATCACTTTTGCTTCAAATCAAAATCTCCTTTTAACCCAATCTTTTTAACAACTAATGTTGACAAGCTATCAACATATATATACTACATCAGCCCTCTGTCAAAATCTCCTTCAAATCAAACATTATGAATATCTTCATAATCTCTTAATTTAATCATTAATTGAGTTCTCTTTTAAAAAATAAAAACAATAAAAATAAACAAAAATCCCAAACATGCTCCTAGTTCCTGAATACCATGCACAATATCCGCCGATAATATACTTTATTCTAAAACTATAATATTTCCAAGCTTTTGCAGTGAGAAAGAAACCCAATTTGCATAGATTAATTCAAAGCTAATACGAAAATTCTATTACGGGTTAGTTTTCAGCCTCTTTAGTAGGGTTGCAGTTGCACTATCAAACGCCAAAATTTCTTGTAAACTCAAAGCATGTAGTATAAGTTTTAAATTTTAGTGTTGTACTCGTAGAAATAACCACAAAATGACTAAACGTAAAACAATAAAAACTTTGCGAAATCACATAAATCTTATAATACAAATTATAAACAACAATCATAGCCAATTGACAAATTTAAAAAGAATTTTTCAAGAAACTAATAATTTTGTTTTCCCCCGTTTTTTAATACAAGAGCTTCATAAACATAAGAAAATGATCAAACTACTCAATTTGCAAAACCAAACCAAAAAAAAAAAAAAAAAAAAACACTTCTCAACCTCTATACAGTGGAGAACGTTGTTGAAATATCATCTTCGAGACTCTCGATTGCCGGAAAACCTTAATCGGACTCGGAAAATTCCAACCTTTACCCTTTCCAGTCGTCATCGCCGGCGAAAAACCAGATTCTCCGACGACGGCAACGGATCTTGATTTTCTCATAACCGCCGGTTTAGTAGTATCTCCTCTGTTTCCCAATAAAATCCTCCAAAACGACGACGACGACGTCTTCTTACTCCTACCACGATCCAAACCGGAATCAATAACCGAATCCGGTATAATCGGAACCGCCATCGATTTCGACCTCCTAAACGCCGGTTCGCATTCAATCAAACTCGCCACTCGTCCTACCGAACCGACCCCGGAAGATGAGAAGTTAAAACTGACGTCTCCGGCGAATAGAGAGAACGAGGAGGAAGAAGAAGAAGACGACGGAGAGAAAGACACGGCGGCGCGTGAGCTACACGAACAAGGGAGGTCTTGAGCACAATCTTGACAAAGAGAAGAGAGACGTTCGTGGAGACAAAACGGACAAACGCCTCCGCCGCTAAAATAACCGCGTTTCGAAAAGTGCTTAGGACATTGCGAGAAACCATCTTCGTCCATCGTCTGAAATATTATTATTATTATTTCTTTTTTTCTCTCTCTCGGAGTTTTGTAGAAAGAAGTGGAAGAGAGAGTTCCAAAGACAAAGAGCATTTTATAAAGGCTTCTTCTGCGTGTTTAATTATTACGGCGTTCTGGTTGATTTAACTCATTTTTACTTTCATTAATCTTTTTATTAAACTTACAAGTGTCGCCGAATCATTCATTAGGCAGCTAATGATTAGTGAAACGCTGCGTTTTATGGATAACAGATTTACGTTTTTATGCCATTCATATACTACGAAATATGCTAGGCCTAGGCATATTATCCGAATCCGAAAAAACCGATCCGAATCCGAGCCTAAAAATCTGATCCAATCCGAACCGAAAATTTCGAAATATCCGAACGGATTCTAAATTTGAGGATCCGAAAATCCGAATCCGAATCCGATCCGAACCGAAATCCGAATGGATATCCGAACATGCCCAAAATATAAATACATAGTAATAATATCTTGTTAATACTTACAAGTTGTAATAACTTAGGTGTCTAAAAGTTTAATTTTTTGGATATTTTAACTATTTTCATGTATTACAACTATTTTAAAGTATATGTAGGTAAAAAATAAGCATAATTTTTAGATATTTTAGTTCATTTTAAGTAGTTTGAATAGATTTGGATACAAAATTTTAGATTTTTGAGTAATTTGGATAACCGAATCCGAACCCGAAAAATCCGATCCGAATCCGATCCGAATCCGAAATTTGAAAATATCCGAATGGATTTTAGAATTATAAATCCAAAAAATCCAAAATCCGAAAAATCCGATCCGATCCGAACCGAAAATCCGAACGCCCAGAGCTAAAATATGCCATTGAGTTCATTCACGTGTGGCATGACTTTTTTTCTTAACATTATTAAATTACTTCTCTTTAATTCCTCCCTGGTGATTTATTATCATCAGAAACCGACCCCAAATTGAATTTGAATCGAATTTTTTTTGAAACGAGTCTAAATTGAGTTTTTGCTTATATCCAAAATTTATGAATTTTTTCGTGTTTTTTTGTTAGTACAGTATAATCGAAGAATTTCAGATTTAGATATATATAGGTCGCTAATCTAGAAAAATATTTACAAGATTGACTATGATTAAAATCACAACGAAAATATTTAATACTAGTATTTTTTTTTAGTGTAATCATACTAAACTATCTATGAAATATATATATATATAACAAATTTGTATCAATACTCTTTTCGATGCAAAAGTTTCTGTTTAAATAAAATAAAATTAGACCATATACTTTGATTATAAATATAAAACTTATATACATGAATGATTTTGTTCTTTTACTAACAAAAAAATTAAGTTTTTTTAATCAATGGATAAATTATTTGAACTGAATAAATTTCTGCATTTAATCGAAAAGAATTGAATAGCCACCTTTGAATTTAAAATTTCAAAAAGTATTTTTGTCGATTGAAAAATCTGAAAAAAAACAAAAAATATATACCAAAATGGATTCGAGAAGTCCACAAATAAAAATATTTGACGTGTAGAAAGAAAACGCATATATGTATGTGCTTAGAAAAAGACAGTTCCGAGTTATGGAGACAAGCTTACTTACAAAGAAAGTGACCTGACCAAGTAAAGATTTAGATCACGGCCACTTGGTTTCTAGACAAATCTTGTAATTAACTCAAAACTTTTTTAATCCAAAAAATGGAATTCAATCATAACTCGTAAGGTTCAACGATAACCAATCTAACTCACTAGTTCGATTAGTTGTCGACAAAACTCACTAATTCAGTTTATATTCTCGTAGAACTTCAGATTTAGACAAATCTAAGTCATCTTTTTCTACTGTTAAGTTAGAATATTATATAGGATAATCCAGTCTAAAGATGTTACATCATCATTAAAGAAAATGTACACTGATATTTTTATCGATCTACAAATAATGATTTAAGTTGTAAATAGTTTTATTACATTTATGTTGTTGCTACTCTCTAAAAAAACTGTGGTCGAATTATTTCCCTAGAATTTGGTTTTTGATAGGAATTGGGCCTCAAAAACCTTCTCAATTTCTGGGCCACACGTTCTATAAAAATAGTCATTTCAAAGTTCCAATTCAAGATATCAATTTAGAAACAAAATTGGGCCCGTCACTCTTTGTACGAAAAGAAAAAATTTTAAAAGATAAATATTGCTTTTTTATTTGTCAAATCTCAAATCTAACAATATGTTTGTTTACTTTTTTGTTTTTTTGTTCTTCCGCCAAAACTCATTATATTTAGCTATGCTCAAGCAACTCTCTTCTAGAGAAAACCTTACAAACATCATACAATTTACATGGATAAAAATAAACAACACTTCATGGAAGTTTAGAATTCAGATCAAAATAAAACAAACAAGAACAATGTGGCTAAAACAATACCAAAGATAGAGGATTGCAACAATCCAAAGGATAGGGAATCATATCGCAAAAACATACCATTCAATCTTAAAGATATTATGACCAAATAAGGACATATTCTTTTTGATGTAGCCAAAGCCTATACAAAGAATTAGAGTGACTACTACTCCCTAATTGCCCCAAAGGTATAATACCTTTCAAAATCCGGTATAGGCAAAGGCAAAAAGGACGGGCAGAAGATCCCGTGATAGCGAGACAACACACTTCTTCTTCTGGGAAAGGTCGCCTGTAACCAAAAGCCATAGACGCTAATACGAGAAGGGAAGTATCAAGCCGTTCGTTGGTCCAAGAAGCATGACTACCTTAAGAGGGGAATTGTCCCACCCTCTAGGATGTCATGAACTTCCGATTGTGGAATAGCATCATATCAATTTGCTTCCAGATATCTCGGTTTTGGGTAACCGGATTGTCATAACGAATGACGGTGAGGTCTCGGCTTACACATCTGATCCATCATGTGCAATAGCAAGAAAGATATAGTAAGACCGGAATTGTAATGGTTACAAACATGGGGGTAGCACGATGAAGCTGTAAGAGAGGTGAGAGGAGACCTAGAAGTGAGAACACATCTAGTCGACGGAGAGAGCCAGTTACTGTCCCTTTCTTCAACTGCGAGATGATGATCATATTATGGTGATCGGCGGATCACCATCCCCTTCCCCACCAATGTTTTTCCCCTGTCGATCTTCCAGTAACGTCGCTGATTGGTGCCGATGGTTCCCCTCACTGCCTGACGGAGTGGATCTGGGACGTGGTTTCCTCGGTTTCGTTGAAGCCGGATTTGTGCTTTGACATTTAGGTGAACTTGAGAATCGCAGATGCAACAATTTCCTTGAAGCTGCACCTTGGATTTCCAAACGCCCACCAGATTGGGCCTTATCTTTCACTTTTGGGTCTTTATTTTGTTTTGCTCTACTTCTTTTTGCCGGTGCCCTTTGATCGGCCCGTTACAGCAGAAGGGAGAGATGGTCGACTTGTAATTCCCTCGTCAAAATTTGTGGGTTTCGACGGAGGCACCATCACCGGATCTCCTAACTCCTCCATGTTAGTTTGACCATCATCCCCCAGCAGATCCTCCTCTTCTATTCTGATACTTGTGGGATCCCAATCGGATGCCACTGCCTCTCTAAAGGCCTCTACATCTTCCTCTGTCCATTCCAGATCCACCTTATCTAAATCATCGTAATTTTTATCCCACTCCATGGCATCCCTATCCACCTCCTGAAGATACTCATCAGTTTTCGTGGTGATTTGTTCATCTACGTCAGTCGAATGGAGATGATTTGTGGTCTGAGGCTCTCGGTTAATACCTTTTGGGGGATTTGTGATCGGACCTAGGCCATCTATCCGGATAAGGTTGGTAAAGCTATCCTCAAGAGGGGTTCCTTGGCGATCAGCTTCTTCCTCCTCCACAGTCTGTTGATACCAACTTTTGTTGATTTTAACAATCAACTCTGGAGGTATACCCGATGAAGAATCCTTTTCTGGGAATTGAGTGTGGAGCTGGGATGGAGCCCCAGATTCAAAAGGTAGGCTTTTCCTTGCCGATGGGGGATTAACTGTTCCCTTAACTTTTGCTGAATCAAACTTTACAGTATCTCTAATCCCCGATTTCTTCTACAGGCTAAGTCAGAAGGGTCTCTCGCGGACATGGTCGGGAGATCGGATAACTTGCTTAGCTCATAATGTCGCGACATATGGATCGGAGATATTAACCTGTGAGTCCGATTGACAGGGATTAGGCTCGGGGGGTCTAGTGATACTCCAAAAATTGACATGGTCACAAGGAGACGCCTTAGCTGGATCCTTCCTCACCACCTCGCCTTTGCGAGGTTCAATCCCAAAGGTATCCTCATATCTCCTCTTACGACGGCCTCTCTCACTGTGAGGATCATACTCACTTCCTTCTAACCTATTTTTGGATTATAGGGATCGAGATTTTGCGTTTCCCCTGTGCTTCCGACCAGACACAGTTCTCTCCACATGCTCTGGGATCTCCTTGCAATGAAGTCGCACAGAATTCTTCCTCCGCTGAGAAGGGGGGGCGAAAAGGCCCAGATTTCACCTTTCTCCAGTCTATTCTACACATCCCTCCGCCCTTGGTACATGTATTTTCTTTCCCTTAGCCTTCTCGTGACGATAGGTTTCTGATATATTGTCCATGGGGTCATTATTAACCAGATCTGGTCTCCACCAGGATGGATGAGCACTTCTTCCTCCGGCATTAGAGTGGGACGTTTCTCCAACAGTTTTGATGCCTACATTTGCAGAGTGAGTGCACTCTTCAGTTCTTTCCTGCTGCTTAACCCCATTTTCATTGTGTTGTAGGGAAGTAACTTTCAAGGGACAAGACTCCTCCTCATGGCATATCCGGTGACAAAGCTTACACCCTCGGTTGGAAGTTGTGTTTTTTCCGAAATCTCAGAGGTTCATTCACTCTTACAGTGACCTAGATCCTTCCCATTGGAGCATCCACCGCCCTACAGATTCCAAAGGAGTCCCCAAAATTTCTTAGAGAGGGCTCCAAGCAGTAGAGGTTGGGAATACCTTCAGTTTGAATCCAAAAAATCATGGTGTTTGGGAAAGTATCACCGATGTGAGGTTACCACCTCTCAAGGGAGAAGGACCATTCATTGAAGTGGAAAGGTCGTTTATTCAAAACTTTTTTAAGTCTCTTTCAGATTCAAAGTCAAATTAAAATCTTGATTTTCCAAGAGATATGCTTCTAACATGTCCTGCGACATTTCAGATGTTTTTTTAGGCAGAAGGGCCACCATGGCAGAGATGCTCCTTCCACCTTGGTGGAACATGCGGCCAACAAGGCTTCGTTTGTACCTTTCAATTAGGGCTGAGTTATCCACTTTAGAAAGGACGACAATGTCATCCTCTTCATCCACTTCTCGCCCATGGCGGAAAGTAACATGTTGTGCTTGAAAAGCCATCAAAGCCTGATACAGTTCTTAGCTGAGAGCTAGATAGGGAAGACAGGTAAGCACCGTTGCCATAAGTACAGTAGTTATGATACTCTGCCTAGACAGGATAGTCTTCTAGTAGAAAAAAAACAAATGTATCTAAGAGACTCCCTTCTGTTTTGTACTACCTTTGACTCTTTTGATATCGTACAACTGGTCTTAGCAGGGAAGGGAATATAGGTAAAAAGTCGCTAATGGGGACATCAGGAAAGCAGTCGCAAGTGTAGTTTGAAGAGAAGCGACGCCAAGAGAAAGATAACTAGGAAAGCTTGCGAGAGGGTAAGGTGGGTGAACATGTACAAAAAGGGGACCAACTCTTCTTATCACACCAAAGCCTCACTCGGTCGGAACCTAGGAAGCAAACTGAAAGAAAGAAACTTTCTTGTTTGAGATAAAAGAGAGTTGGTGAGATCTACTTTTTTTGAAAAGGATAACTGCTTTTAGAAGTCTCGAGACTTGTGCCTGGTAGAGAAACACAAGTCACGAGTTGTGACCTAACAATATGTTAAATGGGAAAGCCATATTGAACAGGGGTGAGCATTTGGTTATCAGTTTGGTTTCACTTCCATTTATTGGAATTTTAGTTTTTTTTGAAGTTTAGAAATAGATACATTCGGAAAACAATTTTCTTTTAGTTTAATTTGGTTCAAACTAATGGATTTAGAATTTTTAGGTTCTTGAAAATAAACACTATGTAATATCAAATTTATATTAATTTGGTGGTCTCATTTGGTATTTGAAAAATAAATTATAAAAATATAACAATTTATTAATTTTAAGTAGACATTTAATATAATAATTATATTTTATACATTAATCAAAACTATTTTTTTTTCTTAATATAGTTTGGTTTTTCATAGCTCGAATTCAAGATTCGAAAATTTATGAGATTGATTTTTTCTTCTATTTAAAGATTTTCTAATTTAGTTCTGTTTATTTGAAATTTTTGCTCCTCAAAATAATATCATTATATTTTTGATTTTCTATCATTAAATTTTATTAATAAAATTGCTGTTAATATAAAAAATATTTATAAATTTAGTTGAATGACTGTATTTTTCCTTAACCGAAAATAAAAAAAGGAAGAAAGTAAAAGACAAATCAAATGACAAGTGGTCTTTAAAAGTCATAACAGTTTATAAAAGGGGATTTTCAAAAATATCCATTTTTCTTTAAAAATATCCTTTCATGGTGTCTATTTTCAAAAATACCCCTTCTCAGAATATAAAATGACTAAATTATAAACCCTAAACCTCAAATACTAAACCATACCTCTTAAAAACTATACCCTCGGTGTAAAATAGGTAACTTAAACCTAAATTTTTTAAAAAAAATTTTAAAAATTAATTTAACATATTGTTATTGTGTAAAAGAGATCAAAAATGAAAATGTTCAAAAAATAGTATTTCTGAAAAAAGTATATCAAAAAGGGCATTTCTAACAAATTCGCTTTTATAAATGTACGAGTGGTCTTTAAAAGTCCTTCACTTCCAGTTTCACACAAGTTGCTGAATCTTCGAGACAAAACATAACAACACATTTGCTTTCTCATATTTAGATATGTGGCTTTAATCCAGATAATCTTTGCATGTTGATATAAAATTTTCTTAGTCTTAATTAGATTGTTTTTTCGTTTTATTTTAACTGATATCATCGATAAAACTTGTAAGGACATTTTCTGAATTACAGTTTAAACTGGCAAAAAATAAAGATATCTCTAAATTTTAAAGCTTAAAAAAAAGAAATAAAGCCGGTAAACTTCTACTCTGAAATCATCTAAAAATTTATTTAAATTCTCTAGTTAATCATCTTTAAAGTATTTTGGAAAATATCCATGAAAGAAGGATGATGAAATGTTTGTCTAAATATAAGTTAAAAACAAAGTTTGAAGGGGGAGTATTACAGAGATACATCTCCAAAAATTTATTTGAGCATTTTAGAAATAATTAAAAATACATTAAATAAAAATTTGAGTTTAAATGAAAGTATACTATTAAGAATAATATTCACCACTTCAATTAGGACCCGCCCGATGGGGGGGGGGGGGTTTAGAGTTTTAAAAATAAAATTAAATTTAACGAAGAATATAAAATAATTATTTTTAATAAGTAAATACTATCTATAAAGGTAAAATATATATACAGCTCGCTCGTATGAAGTTTGAGATTTATCTCCGACTCCAGTCTCCTCAGAGGGTTTTCCATGTGAGTCGGTGTAATTGAATTTGGATTTTGTTTTTTAGAGGATGTCTCTCAACTGGGTGATCCTGATCAACTTCTTCAATTACCATGGATTTTATGGGCAATTTGGAAAGCCATAAATAAAAAAATAAAATTCAAGGTTTAGAGATCGAGTCGAATAATATAATTGTTTAGGATTTGGGCGATAAGTTAGCATGGGAAAAGGCACTCTCTTTTATGGCGGTCATGTCAGCTCCATCTCCGTCCTCGGATGTCCAGGTTTCTTCACCTTGGAGTTAGAAGCGTTGTTGTGGGCTATGTAATGGATACGTGCTGCAGCCTGCATGGATCACTTGTCAACATTTCGAGACTGATTGTGCTGAGTTACTCACTATGGTGCAGTCACCTGAAGATTGACTGTTCTTCTCCAACTTACTCGATGAGTTTAACTCTCCGGAGTCCTTCCCAGTTTCCACTATTTCCCATCTCTTGGATCCCGCGTGCGTCACAAAGGCGGATAGTCTTGCACTTGCTTTGTGTTCTCTTATCTCTGAAGTTTCTTTTGTAAACTTCTTCCCTCCGACTCGTGCAACTAACCGAGAAATTTCTTTTAATTTATTGTTTGGTTGAAAAAAAAAAATAATAGATACACTTTTAGTTAAAAAAATGTTGTAGAGGAGTTCAAAATTATTAAAATAAAATTAAATTTATCAAAGAATATATATTTAATTCTTTTCGTATGTAAAAAACAATGTATAAAAGTAAAGAAATAACTTTTAGTTGTAGAAAATAGTTGTTTGTTTTTTTTTGCTATAATTCACTAATGTATATCCATTTACAAATGTACTATCTACATTACCACTAAAAGTGTATTTATACACACAAATATCTTTTTATATTTTATTGTTAAAATATACTATTTAGTCTTTCATACTATCAACAAATTGTCTTTATGAACACATTAAATAACCTATTATATACCACTTTAATACTTTTATAGTTACAAAACGCATATGTTAATCTTAAATACTCCTATCTTATATATTACAATAACAGTCTTTTTGAATAAATTATTTGATTGGTGAAAAAAATATGAAATGATCTATTTTTATTTTATTTTGTTTTTTACACCAACATTCTTTTTTCTTTATGTAAAGGTAAGTATTTACATTTTTTTTTGAAACAGTAATTAATTGTATAATTTTCACTATCATTTTTTATCTTATATTAAAAGTAATAAATTTTCTGGTAAAGTTAGCAACTTAAAATTAAAATAAGTAAAGAAAATTATAATTTCAAATTTTATGATATATATATATATATATAATTTCCTTATAATGATTTTTTCTAAATTTTAAAGCTGTTTAAATTTTATAATTTTCTTATAATTGCCTTTCAATATTTTTAAAACCGTTAAAAATAAAAATTTTGTTTTACATTTGGAAAGTTTACAAAAAAAAAATTTCGTTAAAATATTTTAGATAGAATTATGTTTTCTTTTCTCTATTTTAATTTTACATAAAACATTTTTATGGTAAATTTTTAATTTTTAATTTTTACAATTTAAAAATTTTTTTTTAGTAAATTTAGAATTGACATGTGTCAACATCTGAATGATACAATTGACATGTATCGCGTTCTTGTTAGTCAACAAATTATCTTTATGAACACATTAAATAACCTATTATATGTCTCTCCACTTTAATACTTTTATAGTTACAAAAACGCATATGTTAATCTTACATACTCTTATCTTATATATTACAATAACAGTCCTTTTTAATAAATTATTTGATTGGTGAAAAAAAAAATATGAGACGATCTATTTTATTTTATTTTATTTTTTACTTCAACAAACTTTTTTCTTTGTGTAAAAGTGAGTATTTACATTTTTTTAGAAACAGTAATTAATTGTATAATTTTCACTATCATTTTTATATTATATAAAAAATAATCATTTTTCTTGTAAAATTAGCAACTTAAAATTAAAATAAGTAAACAAGATTATAATTTCAAAATTTATGATATATATATATAATTTCCTTATAATGATTTTTTCTAAATTTTAAAGCTGTTTAAATTTTATAATTTTCTTATAATTGCCTGTAATATTTTTAAAACCGTTAAAAATAAAAATTTTGTTTTACATTTGGAAAGTTTACAAAAAAAACTTTTACAATTTTTTTTTCTTTAGAAGATTTTAAATAAAATTATGTTTTTTTTTTTTATTTTACTTTTACATAAAACATTTTTATGATAGGTTTTTAATTTTACATTTTTAATTTTTTTTAGTAAATTTAGAGTTGACATGTGTCAACATCTGAATAATACAATTGACACTTGTCACGATCTTGTTAATTAGTAATTTTGACATTATGTTTTATATAATTATATATATATATATATATATTAAATAAGAGTTTATCAACTTTAAATTTGAAACGTACTATCAATAGACGCACCCAAAACCAATATTCTTAAATTTTTGATATATAATCGATATGTTTAAAAAAATTAAGATTATATTACAGTTAACATTTTAAAAAAAAGATTATATATAACTCTTCAATAACTTTCTATTAACTTCTTAGGAGGTTTATTGGTTTATAGAATAATCATGTTTTATTGGTTATATGATTCTAAATATCAATATTGTATCTGATTGGTAACATACAAAATAATTGTAAACTGGAACAATAAATTGTTACAAATTAGTTCAGTGATGTAAGAAAAAATGGTAAATATGTACAAAAGAAAAATTTATGTATTAAAATAATGTTTTTTGTAAAGTTTTTATATTTGATAAATTTTAAAATTATATATTTTATAACATTTTATACCCCTTTATAAAGTCGTTACCAATCAATACCATAATCTAAACACATCTTTTGTGATTCAATCTCACGTCAAGGTCTATTTTGAAATATATTTTGATATGTTTTCTTTTGGTAATATAAATTCCATAGAAACTTTATATACGACTATACTTTATAATATATTTTTAAATAACTCTGTTTCGAAACTTTGTATAGCCATTTTTATGAAAATAAATACAGTATAAGCTAAATTTTTATATTAGTTCAGGTTATGAAATCTACAGCTCATCTGTTACATAAAATTTTTATATATTTTTACGAGAGATATAAGTGGACCAATCGATAAGAGACATACAAAATTCTAAACATGTAATATTCGATCCGATTTGGTATTTTGTCTTCTATTTCCGGCAAGCGACTAAAAAAATAATAATCCTTATTATAGAATTATAAAATATAAATAAATTGTATATAGTACGTATTAGAAACCTAGACGATTGACTTGAAAACCAGACCCTCAAATAATTGGAACTGTATAGAATAAATAATGGAGCTAGTCTACGCTATAAGTCATTATTATTCGAGGATTAGTTGAAAACTTAGCCAACCCAATTAATATTTGTTCTCTGTTGCTTCATCCAAGACTCATCCCTCTATTGATTCGATACGGCAACACTAATTTTATTAAATCGAATTAAAATGTGACAAAAATACTACGAAGTTTAGTGACATATGTGTACTATATATCTTTAGAAAATAAAATTAAATATAATTTTGTATGTATTATGTTTACACTAGTTAAATACGCTAAATGATATTTTTTTGTCACTATTAAATAAGGAGGTTGAAAGATCAAATATACTGTATTAATTAAACAGAATAATATTAGGACCAAATATATAGGCAAACAAGAAACAGGTTGAGGGTTAAGACAGTACATAAATAAGGATAATTAATTTTTGTAGAACTATACTGTTATAAGATGGTGTCCACTGATTAGGGTTGTCAATATCTTTCTTTTCTCATTGCACATTCACATCCACTCAATTAAAGAAAACTAATGCATATAATAAAATTAATAGTAACTTAAATGACATCATCAAATTACATAAAATTAATGCCAACTATACACAATTAGTGACATTTATACACATACAGCAAATTGGATTTTTTTTTATTCATATTTATTTTAGTGGATTTTTTAAACATAGATATCCATTAGTCATTTACCCCCCAAAAAAAGAAAAACAATATCCATTAGTCCTGTTATTTTATTTTTACAGCCACATTTTATCCTTCATTAATTAGAAAAAGAATATTCTTCGATCACAAAGCTCCACAATTTGTTTGTAAGAACTTATTGTGGTCGCTTTTTCTAATTGAAAAGCATTATTACTGGTATAAATAAGTTAGCTATGTTTTCTGATTAATAAGTATACAAAGTTTATTGCTGCAGATAGAAATGTTTGTCTTGTATAGATTTTAAATCTACCATTTTTATGGCTGCTGCAGGTATAAAGTTTATTGCTGCAGATAGAAAACTTTTAAAACGGTAAATTCTTTAACCTGCAGTATATGATCCCATCTCCAAGGAGCAGAGATTACTAAAATTTCTTCAATCTTTTGTTTCTGATTTTGTTGGAAGACTTGTTTCGAAACTTTCTCGAAACCCCATGTCCCAGTTACCACCAACTGTCTAACGCTTTGAACTTAGGGTCTGTTTTCTTGTTTCAATGTAAATCCGACTAAAAGCTTTGTGTGAAATTCCTTAACCTCCAGGACCGAGGGTTTCATGTGAGATTGAACCCACCTGTTCTGTTATAGTATTGCACATATTATTTCAGGTATACCCTTCTTGAAACCTCTAATCCCAACCTTCTCCAATTGCCCAAAGGATGTAAGTTCGAGTCAGTTCCCTATTTTCAGTGTAAAACCGACTACAAATTTTGTGTGGATCTCCTTAACTTACATGGTTGTTGGCTTAATGAGAGGGAGGAACCACCTGCTATGTTACAGTTTTGCACCTATCACTTACGTCTCACGATTGTAGCTTCACCTAATGTCATAAGCTATGAGCCCATGAAACAAGGTTTTTATGTGAGGTGATGGGATGATGATGAATGTATGCAATGAGATATAAATGGATGGATGGTAAGGTGTTTCAATTCCCCTTATGCAGTTGCAGTATAAGAGGTGTCAATCCAATCTGAGTGTTTGTGAACAATCAAGATGTGCATAAAGATCTAATTTAAGCCAGATGTAAAGGATGTTTGTCACTAACAATCCTATGATTAAAATGCAAAGTGCAGAAAATAAAACTACAAGAACTAGATGCTGAATGTAAATGAACAGAATGATTGTGACAGTAATGAAGCTAGAACAAAAATAGAAACTACTATAATGCAAGAAATGAACTCATGCAAGACAAGTAATGAACATAAAACTAAATGAATGCAGCAGAAATGAAACAGGAATGAAACATGACAATCACAAATCATGAACACAAGTTCTGGGGAAGAACTCGAGCAAGCACTCGACCGAGTGTAGGTCGAGTACAGGGTCGAGCTGGACTAAACGTGAAAACAGAGCAACACAATAAAAACAGAGCAATGCAAAAATGAATTAAACAACAAGCAAGCAAAAGGATTAAGACTAAGATATCAACAAACAAAGAAGGTCCTGAGGAGGGATTCATGGGCTGAACTAATCATTGTGGTTATTTAACTTGGTCAACAAACCTCAAACAAACTTTGAGCTAATCTCTAGACATATGTATCTAAGACAAGTTTAATCCACTCTCATGGCAAGAAACAATCAAACATATGCATTTCTAGACTTGCTCTCACATAGTAAAGAATCTACACAAGCAGGCATTAAGCAATACATCTTATACCAAACAAGACCTCTAATCTCTTAGCAAGCCTAATGGTAAGCTCTAGATCTAGCCTTATCTATGCTCCTTAGACATTGGTGTGATGCTAAGATGCTTGAAATCAAACCCTACCTTCTCAGATATAGGATCAACATTAAGAACATCTAGCCTAGAAGAGATCTACAACAATCAAGCTTGACCAAATCAAACAAACCACAAGATCAACCCAACCTAACCCATCCTCAAGATCCTAAGCAAACTACTCACAAGAACACATGGTGAACAAAGTCAAAAACCTAGAAAATAATGAAACTTGCATCACTAGAAAGATAAAACAGAGATCTACAATATTGAAAAAGAAATGAAACTCGAATTCTCAATATTAAGAAAGTTATGAAACCAACAATATTGAAGAATTTAGTCTTTTTCAAGTACAAGATCTAAGAGAAATAAAAGTGCAAAAAGAATAATTCCCAAAAGGGTAAATACTAGATTTTGAGAATATCTAAAAGCTGACTCCTTTTTGTGGCTGCATGTACAAGGCTTTATATAGGAGGGGAGTAGAAGCCCTAAAAATACTAAAAGACAAAATAGTCAACGGCTCGGTCAACTCGACCTGTGCTCGGTCGAGTGGCAGGTCGAGCTGGCTTCTCTCGTGCATTCTCCACTCGGTCGAGTCCTCCTCAGCACACGGTCGAGTGTCTGGTCGAGTGTGCGGTCGAGTTGGACTCCGGACCTTGTTTTTTCAGCCTTAACTCTCTTGCTTTCCCTTCATGATTGCTTCACTTCTTCCTCAGCATTGCTTCCATGCTCCTTAAGCTCCAAAATCACCAGTTTATGCATGAAAAGATGCAAATGCAATGCAACTAAACTCTAATGCATGATTAGTCCTAAAGCTATGCAATAATGGTGAAAATGGATAGCAAAAGATGCAAAATATGTGAATATACTAAGAAAAAACAGGATAAAATATATGAACATCAGCCCACAAGTATAAAGAGCCCTGAGTTTTTGTTTTTGAATCTTCTCATGTCGGCAAAGATCCTAATCATTGGCTCTTCCATGAAGCACCCTTCTAAAAGCTTGGTCGCATATCTTGCGCAAGGCTTCTATGATCACATGGATGTTGATCAAGGAATTCGCGAAACCCGTCTTTATGGTCGAATCCGCTATGGTCTCAAAAAGTTTTTTTAAACTTTATTCTTTTAGAAAACTTATGGAACCACTATCTTTATTTCCTTTGTTTTTTTTTATAGTTTTCGACTGTATAAACTCTCCTCTCTTAAAAGTTCTAAATAATTAAAGTTCTTGTTTGCACAAAAAAGAATAAAACATCCACTCATTTAAGCACATTGGTTAAATGGAACTTAGATTTAGTACAATTTTATTTTATTTCCTTTTGCCTCTATACATTATTCAGATCAAATTTTACCAAACGAATTATATTAAAGATAAATATGTGGAATTCACACTTAACTTCCAGCTGCACAATGAGGTTTCTCACTTTTTTCCAACACTCAAATGTGTTTTAGTATGTCATCCGATTATCAAGTCAAAGATGATAATCCGAGATAGTAAATGAAATTTTAAGGTTGTTTATGTTTAAAATAAATATTGTTATGGAAATTTAATGTAAATTTGATATAAATGTTATACTGAACTCCTAATCAAAATTTAAAATATAAGTAGTACAATATATATGTAATAAACTCAACTTATTTTTGTATGAGTATATATTAACATTTAATATATAAAATGTGTGATAATGATATTATGGACTAGACAAATACTGTAACAAATCAACACAATGTAAAGTAGTGTTAAACGTGTAATATCATTAATCAAATGAACAAGAATTTACGTCAGTATTCATTAATGACGATCTAAAACCGATTTTTATTTCCATTCCTTGATTAGATTCGATTGGGTGCATTTTTCTCTTTTTTTTGGGAAAATTGATTTAAAAGGACATTTTTTCTTCAATTTGTCCCATTGTGCTTTTTTTTTTTGAAGTTTGGTAGAGTAGGTTTTAGAATACTGAAAAAACTCAATTATACCCTTAATAACTCAATTAATTGTAGAAAAAACCAAAATTTCCTTTTTCTGTATTTTTTCTTTTTTGTATACTTCCTAAATTTAATCAAAAAATACTTCTTTTTTTTAATCCATTTCTTCATTTTTTTTTTACAAAATCTCGACATTACTCGCCTACCAAAAATAAAAAATCTCGACATTACTCTCTCTCTCAGGAGATATCGACACCCTTTTGTAACCCACCGGCGAGAATCGACGACTCCGGTAGCTTCTTTCACCGGCGAGAATCGACGACTCCTGTAGCTTCTCCCACTTGGGGCTTGTCGGCATATGTTGAAAAATGTTGAAAAACCTTTAACAAAATCGATTAAAACTGTTTAATGTTTTCAGAACACGTTTTCTAAACATGTTAGAACGTAATCTTAAGAATCTATATTTTTAAATATTTCGGGATAATTTCGGGATTACGTAAATATAATTTCGGGATTACGTAAATATTTTGTTTCCTTAAATTTTGGGATTCAGTTTCTAAATTATGGAAAACATAGAGTAAAGTGTAGAATCAGTGTTCTAATTTTCGCAGGACACATGGTAAAATGTAGATTTCATATTCTGACTTCAGTAGAATATATATAAAGTGAAGAAAACAAATTCTAAAATTTGTAGAATATAGAGTTATGTGTAGAATATATATTCTAATTTCTGTAGAACACATACAAAATCCGACTTCTAAAAGTTTTAGAAGATATATTTATTCTAAAGTTTTCAGAACAAGTAGAGTGCGAAGAATTTGTAATCTACATTATTTAGAACATGTATAGTATGTAGAATTTATAATCTAATATCTTCAGAATATATACAATTAGTAGAAAATGTATTCTAAATGTTGCAGAATAATTTTTTTTCAATGTTAAAACACCAAATTTTCATCAAAAACACCTTATGACAACCTCTTTCTTATTTTTAGGTGATTGAAATTTTAAAATTGCTTAAAAGTTAATTTCATTTTTTTAAAGGATAATTTAGACATAATGACAAATTTAGCGTAGAAAGCATAATGGAACAAATTGAAGAAAAAATGTCATTTTAAATCAAATTCCCCTTTTTTTTATGTCTCGAAGTCGAACTAAAGTCTTGAACTGAATCAGATATTTTTGATTAATCCACCCATTATGTGCATTAAAAGTAAACAACTAAAAATTTAAAAAAAAATGGAGATTTAAACATAAAAACAAATAATAAATGTGAAAAGGAGAAGAAGAAGAAACAAAGAAAGTGGGAGTTTGGGTTCGGTTCATTGAACCCCTCCGTAGCAAAAGCAGAGCTCTCTCTCTCTCTCTATCTTAGCTTCGGGTTTTTTTAGGCTCGGGTGTATAGGTTCGGAGTATAGTCGACTTTTGTGCGGATAAGAACGAACTCTTCGCTTCTCTTTGTTTTTACACGAACACTTCTCTCTCTCTCCTCTCCTCTCCTCTCCTCTCTGCTTTGCTCTGCTCTTTCCTTTCTCTCACTTAAAAAAAGTTGCGATCGAAGAGAATCAACACAAGCTATCTGTCAGAGAGATCAAACCCACGAACACAAGAATCATCATGGTACTCACAATACAAGAAAGATTCAATATTTGTTTTTTTCTTCTCTTCAAATGTGTTCTCTTTAAGTTTGATCATAAATGCTCTGTTTTTTTTTTTACTTCAAAAGATCCGATTCAAATCCCACCACGAACTCTTTTTTTTTTCCAGCTCTGATCAATCTTAGTTTGTGTTTCCTAATGGGTTCTCTCAAAAACTCGAATCCTTTTTTTTTTTTTTCCCAAATTGATTCTATTTTAAACTTGACTTGACTTTGTTTTCAATTGACTCTGTTCTCTGTTTTGAATCATACTCTGGTTTGTTTGTTTCTCATTCTTCTGAGATTGTTTTTGTTTGAAATAGGGAGCTGAAGAAGAAAACAATAAGACATGGCCTCCGTGGCTAAAACCACTGCTTCGTGAGAAGTTCTTTGTACAATGCAAACTACACGCAGATTCACACAAGAGTGAGTGTAACATGTACTGTTTAGACTGTACCAATGGTCCTCTCTGTTCACTCTGTCTCTCTTCCCACAAGGACCATCACGCCATTCAGGTTCGTTATTTATCTGATTCTTTTTTTACCATGTGGTTAAAATCCAGATTGTGTTAAGTTTGGTTGGTCATCTACCTTTTTTTTATATCATTTATTATTCCGGGATTCTCGGGAAAACTTTCTCAAGAAAATGCGAGAAAAATAAAAAGAAACCATAGAGTTTTTTTTTTTTTGTTTTTTACTTTGTTTGATTGATTTTTCTTGGTGATTTAAATTTTTACAGATAAGGAGATCATCGTACCACGATGTGATAAGAGTGTCGGAGATTCAGAAGTTTCTGGACATAACAGGAGTTCAGACATATGTGATCAACAGTGCTAAGGTTGTGTTCTTGAACGAGAGACCTCAGCCTCGACCAGGCAAAGGTGTGATCAATACCTGCGAAGTCTGTTATCGAAGCCTCGTTGATTCCTTCAGATTCTGCTCTCTTGGTTGCAAGGTAACCAATTTCTTTTAAAAAAACTTGTTATTAATGTCTTTGATCGTAAATAGGAGTTAGTTGTGTGTTGGTTTTGGTTGATGAAATTGAGAAAGTAAAATTTTCTATGTTTGGGTAAGAAAATGCGGGAAAATCAAGTAAAAAAAACTTGGTTAATAAAAGGAAGAAACTAACATAAATGTCAAAGTTTTGGTCGGTAAATGTATATATTTACTTGTGGAGAAAGTTAACTTCAATAAATATGTAGCTGTTTTTGGGTCTATATACTGAACAAAATACTATTTTGAATAGGTAAAACTAACTACTATTCAATAATTTTCCTGATTTATATTGATTTTGTATTTAGACCGTCATTTATTCTTTAATCCTTGTTTGATGGGAATTGAGAAAAGGACTTAAAAAAAAAAGGATTTTTCTTGTTGGGTGGGCGAGAAAATGTAGGGCAATGATAGCAACTTCAAGAAATTGTGGAGTTGAAAAATAATAATAGCGTTTGGGTTGACGAGAAAGTTAGGGAAGAAAATTCCAAGTCAATTAAAAAAAAAAAAAAAAGCTTCATCCTTAAGTAACAACACCTCATTTATAAGGTCTTTTCATTTTCATTACTTTTTCTCTAATGGGTTTCAATATCTTCATTTTTTGTTTGTTCATATAGGAGATAATTACTAAGATATTCCCTGGCACCAATTAACATAATACTAACGTTGTTGATCTTGTATTGTTTTTGATTAGATCTCTGGAATATCGAAGAGGAAAAGAAAGGATTGGTCGAACAACCTTTCGGACTCTGATGATTCGTATAGCACTACGAGTATCGGGAGGCTGAAGAAGAATGACGACATTATGAATAATAGTTTCACGCCATCAACACCGCCTTTATCAGCCGTGAGTCGCAGAATCGCAAAACGAAGGAAGGGAATCCCGCACCGTGCTCCTTTCGGAGGACTAATCATAGAATACTAAGAAAGGAAATGGTAATGTATAGTCTTATGCTAATAACAAATCACTAGTAGTAGTTCCGGGTAAATGTATGTATACATATGTCTATAATGGTATAAAGCAGCAATGTAAAGGGAAAAAAAAAAAAAGCTTAACATAATAGTGTTGTGTAGATATATATGATGGGTAAAAATGTGGGGAAGGTAATAGAATGTAAGCATAAAATAGAATACTTGTGCCTGTATATTTTGGGCTCAAAGGGTAAAATATGTAAATGTAGAATAGTGTTGTTGAAAAGACAATAGTAATAAGTGTATGTGATGCAATGTAAATGTGAATGGAATAAAGGGCATTTTATTTCGATGTACTACTTGTTTCTTGTCTTCTTTGTTCACACTCTCTCATGTTTCAGTTTCAAATAGATATCAACTTGTATTTTTCCGAAAAGTGAGTGCATATAACTATACCATTCATGGCAAGAGATCTGAGAAAGTGAGAATAGAGAGATAACAAAGAGAGTTATTTCGCTCAACCCTTTATATGTAAATTGACCATAGAATCGACTTTTCATTTTAAAAGTTCTAACTATTACAATATCCCATTAGTATTTGACATCCACAGGGGGAAAAACCAGTACATAAGGCAGGCAAGATAAATAAGTACATATAAACACGGATTTTAGTTTCTGTAGTATTAAAATAGAATAACTATAGAGGGGTTGTTGGACCAAATTACTTAAAAGTTAATTCTCTGGACAGTTTAGTTTTTAAGATTTGACTTAAAAAATACATTTATAAGAATTTTATGTGTGTGTGTGTGTGTAGATTCTAAATCTTTGTGTTACACCTTGGATTTTAGTTCTACTAATTTAGTCCTGAAATTCTATTTGGAATTCATTTCAAATGGGGAAGAAGATTTATAGCATAGTCGGCAAGAGTTTTCTCGTATTTTCTCTGATATTGATGCTAAGATCAAGGGCTTGGCTCTTTGCAATTTAAAGCATGATCAGTCATCGTGTTAACATAGTGAATTTGGTGCGGTATCTAAGTTATCTATAGGTGCAATTATGAAACCAATGGACTGACATATGATGCAAGAACATTAATATCTTGTGAAAGGAATATAATTTATTTGTGAAGTATAATCTTGAGAGTGAATTATAGGCTACAAAATATATATATATATATATATATATATATGATTGCCAAGAATATATATATAGTTAAAAGATTATCGACGAAATTCTTATGTCGTGACACGGTATTCAGATTGGATTAACGATCAAATTGATCATGGTCGCTCTTCTATTCTATCTTGGTGTATAGAGAGCTCTATTCGATTTCAGTTTATCCTAGTTTTCTGACTAAGCCTGGCCGGTCCGGTGGTTTTTGTATCTTCCTTTTCTTAATAAATTCAGATTGACAAATGTTTTTAGCATGGGGAGTATGTGTGTGCACGTGCGATGACATGCCATGTGTTGTGTTAATATTGGCAGACGGTAATGGCTTCGAAAGGGAAGAAGCCAATGATGTGTTTTGGGAATAAAAGAAGAGAAAAGGCAAAGAGTCCAACGGCATCTAGTTGTACTGAGAGTGGCCTCTTTAAAGCTTTTTAATGGGCATTTGTGGGACTCATTATCGTCATCTTTATTGCCCATCCGATCTTCCCAAACGACATATAATTGCCGAATTATGTAATCTCGGCCGTTGGATTCTCAAGAACTTGTTAGAAACGTGACACAAATTTTTTTTTTAAAAATCCACAGTATAAATTAGTTCGACATGTTGTCATTTTGTTTTTGTAATCATGTAACAGTAGTATTGGTACTATAAAAAAAACGAAATAGAAAAAGGAACAATTCTGGAACAAGCATGTGTCATGATGTTGCCAAACCCACTCACACCACGTAAATTGTTTCGTCCGATTGTCCAACAATGTAATACATAAAATAGTTAATAAAGAAATGTGATATTTTAACTTCTAGTGTGATAAGCGTAAGCTAAGTGGTAAGTGAGATGTGATTAATCCATAAAACAAATCTTTTGTTTTGATTTATGAACAGGTGACCAACATTCACCTACCTTTTATAAACTGATCGGTTGATTATAATATTAACAAATCCACATAATAGTGCTCTAAGCTATCTAATTTATATATTGAGGAGGATAGGTTGAAAGTGCTACTAACAAAATTAGGGATAACGGAGAAAAAGATCATGGAAATAGCTAGCTTAGGTTATGGAAGTGAAATAATCAGATCATACACAATTAGTAGTTGCTTTCTCTTAACTACTCCTATTTCATAGTGATCTACTGGTAAAAAATAATTATCTTGGAATTGGAAAATAATTGTTAATCAAGTTGGCCATTATGGATGCTTTAAATAATAAGAATACATTACAATCATCAATTGGTCCTTCGGAAAATAAGTTGAGGTTTCAGTTCGAGATCCTTTGGTTATAATTTTTTTTTTGTTGACTACAATTATTGTTTATAATATTTTACACATGAAAATTTTATGAACATTGTTATTCTATTTTGAATAATATAAAGATCATATAATAAAACTACAATGAACTGTTTTTTTTTTTTTTTCATTGGATTAAACATTTGGGATGTTCCACTAGCTAGACAACATTATTAGTTGTACAATGACATGCTAAACAGGTCTATTAAGAACAACTTAGATGATCAAAGAGTGGAAAACAAAACTAATAAGACGAGATAAATTTGAGTTTTAAAAAGAAGTTATCCCAAACGATATTATGCTTTATGTAGTTTTAAGTTGGGCCAAAACATACCTTAAAGAGTGATTAACATGCTTTCTTTAGGCCCATAGTATCACTTGACAACGTTACTAACGCAAGCCCCCAAGTTTTGACCATAGCAAAAGAGAACACATGCAAGTCTCTCGATCAAGTCACGTGTATACCAACCGCTATGACGTGGTATCGATCATCCGCTATTAAAACCTTGCTGTTGAAGGCAAAGATGAAATACATTCAAAAACAAAACCAAAAGTTCCCCAACTTGTGAAGTTTGATCGGAGATGTCGTCGGCGCAAATGGATCCACACGACAAGATGAGATCTCGCGACTTGAGTAAAGTCGCGAGAGGCCAGCAAGCACCAAGACCAGCTCACGCTCCCGGCACGGTATCGCCGCCACCGCAAAACGAGGCAACTTTTCGAGCTAAGAGAGGAGAGGACGGTGGAGAAGAGAAAGATTCGGAGGCGGATGAGCGGTCTCCGGTGACTAATGAAACACGACATTGTTTCAATCGATACATGCAATACCATAAGTAAGTTTTAAAAATTGGTTACCACTTACTAAATAAATGATTAAAGTGCGTGATTAGTATACTTCATTATACTATGTTTTAATGCATGCATACATAGGTGTATTGAGAAAAATGGAAGAGATGCTAATGACTGCAACAACTTAAGAGATTATGTGCGTTCAATGTGTCCCAGAGAATTGGTGAGCATATCTTTCGTAAACTTTTATTGCTTCTTATAATTACGATTGAAGAATATTTGTTATTCCTCAAAGTCTACTTTTTCTTTTCTATTTTTGTAAATAATTCGTTTTTTTTTTTGGGTTTGTGAAGGCTGAAAAATGGGAGGAACAGAGAAAATCTGGGACATTGCCATCATCAATATGAAAATTACATTAGAGATATCATCAGAGTTGTTTAGTTTGGTCGTTGTTCTAAAACCACATGATGAATTCAATAACTAATTAATTAAATCACGTCTATAAAACCAAATTTTGTGTTAATCTAGATCTGTCTTGAGAATTTCTGCAGTTCTTTCTGTAAGAACCATCCAAATCTGATCTAAATAGTCATTCAACCTCAGTTCAGTTCTAGTTCTTCAATATATAGCTCTTGTAATCGGCCTTGTCTTATCTATGTTGCATAGTCAATATATTAAAGTTGCAAAATCTCTCGGAAGGCAAAATATCTCGGAAGTTACGCAAAATTTTGATAGATAACATCGGAGAACAATAGATTAGAACGGATATGAATTGAAACATACAAAAGACTCGTTCCAGAACGTAAAAACTTTATGAAGTTTGGACTTACCAAAATCAAAGAAGGTAAACCTTATGTACAATATTTTGTGTCTACCAAATTGACTACTACCTTGAAGGTTTGATCTGGCTCCATCAATTGGTATCAGAGCTTCAAGATAGAAGCTTTGATGCCAACTGATAGATCCAAATCAAAGCTTCAAGGTACAAGTCAATAGGCAGAATGATGTATTGGTTTTAACATTGTTACGAAAAGAATCTTAAACAAATCTTGTTACATGAAAAAGAGTAAATAAATAACAGAGTACAGTGGAACTTCTATAAATTAATATTCTTTAAACTAATATTCGTTATAAATTAATAAATTTTTTCGGATCCGAATTAAATTGATATAAAAAATGATATATTTCGATAAAACAATAAAATAATTATTTTTTTGAAAACCCAATGTAAAAATATGGTCCTATCAGTATCATAGATTAATAATCAAGTAAACTATATATGTATATATATATCTAAGAAAATCTAGTAAAATATATGATTCTATTGTTGTTTGCTTATTATGAATTTGTATTTTTGATGGAGCTTATTTATAAGAGCATCACCAACGGTAGATGCATTAGGTTCCAAATTTTTTATTAAAAACAATAAAAGTAATGTAAATGACAAAAATTTAGATACATGAGAATCTATCAAATGTTGGTAGTCCAATGGTAGAACTTAAAGGTTCTAAAAATTTAAAATTTTGAAAACTAAAAACTTGTGACACAATCAAATATACTTACTTGTAACACAACTAAAAACTAATGACAACAACAAACATTATCGAGTATCTCTATGCTTTCATCAGCCAATCAATCTTCTTCATATTCGTAGAGAAGGGCGATCAATATTTGCTTGACCTGCATAAAATTATCACATTCAATAACTGGCTAGTATTCAAAGCTTTCATGTTGACTAGTACTTAAAGTTGCATAACACAGAAACATTGCAAAAGATCTCTTTCATGACTAGTATTCATTACCTATTCACGTTCAATGTAACATGTGCAGTCCATGTCGTTTAATATCAAACATATCAAATATCTGCAAGGAAGCATATACTTTTTTTTGTTAAGTGGACCGATCATAAACAGAACATAACATGTCCTTAGTTATCAAAGACATGATTTATCAATTAACATAACACAAACATTGATCATAACACACAAAACACAATGCAAAAAACGAAACAAAAACAAACTGAAACACAATGCAAGAAACTGAAACACAAACACAAAAAAAAAAAAAAAAAGAACAACAAAGGCAAACAAACTTAAACAAAAAACAGAAACATAAACACAATTCAACATATTCAAGACTATTGATTAAAGCAAATAACAGAGATATAAATCAAATTCATGACTGCTTACTGATTCAAAACAGAGATAAAGAAATAAGAGAAGGCTTAATGATTCAAGCAAACACAGAGTAACAATCTGAGACTGCTTATCTGAAACTATCTAGCAAAATCAAACAATCTATGCATTAAACCGATTCAATCATGCCTAAATAACAAAGCCACACCTTGCCTAATTGATTCTTTTTTTTTTTTTTTTGTGTGCAAAAGCCTATTGATTCAAATAACCATAATTTCACTAAGAACAAAGAACCCTAATTTTGCTCAAATCAGAGAACCCTAATTTCGAATCAAAAGACAAGAATTTAGAACTAAATATACAGGAAAAAGGGCTAGATTCGTACCAGGAGAAATTTATTGGAGCTTCCTTGAACGAAAACTCTCGAGTTTAGAGTTTCACCGATTTGGTGAACCGTCGTCGACGATGGTGACCTGCGCCGGTGGGGATGATGAAACCGGTAGAATAGACAGTTAGATAGCACAATTTCACACTCGATTCTCTTTCCATCACAAATTCAGACTGAAATCTTCGAGTGTTTCACCATCAATGGCGAGAGAGAGAGAAAGATAGAAGATGAAAAATCGAAGAACAGAGAGAGAAAGCACACAAAATTTTTTTCTTCTTGTTAAAAAAACTCCACCACTCACAGGTTGACACGTACATACATAGAAGCGATTCCAAAAATGTCAAAAATAGAACCAGTTCTATTTATTTTTGGATCCACTGAATTAATTTTATTCAGTTTATTCCTCAAATTTTTGGAACCCAACAGATAGAACCATCCTTGTGGATGGTTTAATATTCGTGACTGCATCAAAACTTCTAGTGTTATCTTTGCAAATCGTATCCAAAAATAATCAAAAATTTTATACACGATAATTGATTCCTTACGTATAACTTGTTATTAATGTACCAAAATATCTTCTTCAACTTCATCATCACCATTAAAACTAGTAGCAGTGATTTTTTCTTAATTATGAACTTATACTTGTATCAATTTTATACGGATATTCTAGTAAATACTTGCATCCATTCTATTACGATAGTCAAAATTATTAATCAAATCATTAAGTCATGAATCGTCACTTTATAAATTAATATTTTATTAATTTATCGATAAATTAAAAATTATTAATTTATCGATAAATTAAAATTTCTATAAATTAATAAAATTTCATGGTCCCGACCTTATTAATTTATAGAAGGTTTACTGTACTTGTGCCCAACCCTAAATTACTTCCATCGATCATAACATGTCTATTACATGAATCGATTTGACAGAATAAACCCTAATTACATCGGCTAATAACATAGATTAGTGGGCTTGTATTGCACTTATCATGTGTCACAATGTTGGGCTTCATTGCGTTATTTTATTTCATTCTTCTATTAATTTAGTCCTACTTGATAAGGAACGATTTTTAGTTTTTTACTCCTTTGCTAAAACATGGAAACCTATCATGAAACCTATCAAATGTATTGATGAGAGATTTTTCTACATGTAATAAAAAGATTATACATAAATTACTAATTATAAAAATGATTATACAATAACTCCTTTAAATCACTTATATATAAACCAATAAGATTGCCTCATGATTTCCCATCAAACAAAATTATATCATAAAGAATACCACCTTTGATGCAAGCTAAATTTATTGGCTTATACCAATCTTTTTTTCTTCTATACATAATCACAATTTTGATGTAATAATGTTAAATCTATTTTCTTAAGTTGTATTTTTTTCATAATTATCATGCTTTATATTTTTGTTTTATTTAGATTAAAGATAATACATAAAATTATCTTGATAACATTTCTAAATTAAATCATATTAAAGGTCATTTATTTTTTTGTTGGTTTGCCAAAAGTTAGGAGATCTGTACCGGCATCAGGGGGACTCGCGTTGTGGTTGGTGGGTTATATATTTTTACATTATAAGTATAGTAATTAGTAAAGTAGTTAATTTGAATTTCAAATCCATATATGGTCGAAGTAGTGGGTTCGACTCAACCTAGTAACAATCTGTACTCACCAATATTTTTCTTAAGGTCTGCCTTTTAGTGGCATTGAGCTAATTGTGTACACTTACAAACTTCAGTTTTGATAATAAATTTTAAGAAGATTGACTAATTAGTGGGCTTAATAAGCTTGGATAAGTCCCTAACAAACTCCACCTGATCTTCTCCTCATGAGACAAAGAATATCTCATCGAGGTCCAAGTCATCAATAGTGTCTCGCTTGGCGGCATTTTCAGCGGCTTTCTTGGCGGTGGAAACTCTCTCCGCTACTGCTTTTGCTTTAGCTTTTGCAGAGTTGGTCTTCTCATCCCACCACACTCAGCAATCACTCAAATGTTTGGCCGCAAACTTAGTGGCGTCATGCTTCTTTTTAACCGTTGATAGCCCTGTAAATTTTTTTTTCTGCGCGTCAACTTACTTATACTTATTTAAACCTAACATTTGATATCAAATCTTCTATATATGGTGTTAATATAGAAGTTTTGATAAACATCTTGTTACGTCTAAGATCAAAGCTTCAAACATACATGTGAAGTGGTGAAATTATTCACTGTCTTTGTTAATCAATTTTAATATCTACACAACTGTTGCTACACAAAAGGAATTCAAATATATTATGGAAAATCAAAAGTCCTTACATGATATAAGAAACTAAGAACGATTCTTATCAATAATCTAGCTACAGTACGTCATTTTAAATTTGTGTCCTTCTATTGAATTTGTGAAGTGACCCATAAAATTTCAATTTTAAACAATTTAGTCTCCATAAACTAAAAAGACCAAACTGATGAGATACAAAACCAGCCATGAGAGAACATATAACCAGCCAATGAGAATACAAAACGTTGCAATTTAATAAAACATAAAAACCCACATGTAAAATTAAAGTATTAAATTTAACACTAATTTCTTTAAACGAAAACACTTTATTTAGTTAAATTTTTTTGTTAAATTAAAATGGTTTACTTAAAATAATTCAAGTAGGTCATTTCCAAGGTTTTTGAAGGTTTTTTCCTTCAAAACTAAGCCACTACTAAAAATCAATACAATATTTACTATATATTTTTTTTTTGCCATAAATAAAAAAGGAAGATGGTATTCATTGAATATTAGTTGTTTAAACAATATCCTCCACTTTAGTTACATAACCATAAAGGAGAAGAGAAATCAAGATTGAAAGTGTTAGCACTCAGATTTATATTTTAAAAAAATAAACAATTCAAGTTACTTACAAGAGTAACAACAAAAAGTTAAAAACCATAATTGACATTAAACAAACAACATTATCCAAATAAAATTTTGATAAATATACATCTCCAAACTATTATAAATTGTTATTATTTCCACATATTATTTACCAATGAATTTACAACGTAAATATTCTACCAAAAAAAAAAACTTACAACATAAATAAGCACCATGCATATTTAAAATTATCAAAAAGTATATTTATATTAGGTTATGAAAAATGATTCAAAAAACTTAAACCTTGCCTAACTGGATCCAAAATTTATTTTGTAATGTTTTGGTACATGTTTAAAATTTAATAATCTAAGTTAAACCCAAAAATTATTCTATCAAAGAAAGACATCAACCTTGGTTACTTATTACACAATGAATGACCAACATATCTCTACAATTACTTGGTTCAAGGAGGAGGTGACGAAACACAAAACCGGATCCTCAAACTCCCACAACAGCAATCTAAGTGCATGTCCATCAATTGTTTGTCTTATGATACTCTCCATACAAAACACAAAACCAAGTTTTCCTGACTTATTTTCTTCAAACCATGTTGTTAAGCTTTAATCTCGTAAGCAGCAGAAAACTTTAGGGGGGGGGGGGTTAGTAATTTGTTGAAATGGAAAAAAACCAAATGGGGTTGACTTTGGGGAATCGAATTTGGATTTGGCCTATCAAACTTAGAGGAGAAAACCAACTTTCCTGTTAATACTTCAAGAATTTATATACAAACACTCTTATTCCAATATTTTTACCCGAGTCAATTGACTCCACTACTTCCTATGTAGATCCGCATATCTATGTGGTTCAAGAACTAAGTGCATTGATGTGAGCTGCCAGCAACGTTGCCAAACAATTTGGAGCTAACAGCAACGGCGTTTAGAATCCAAATCTCTTCTAAATATAGTTTTTCGGTGACTTGCTTGGTTTCGTCGTTTTAATATCTTTTTGGTATGTTTTGTTTTCTTCCTTTCTTTCATTGATCTTTATGAGCTTTGTATTTCTTGGTATGTTCAGTTGCTTCAGAGCTTCTCTTGCCGACGTGGAGGGCACTCTTGACGAGCCGAACGACATAGAGGCTAATGGTGGCGGCATTCAAAATCTGAATATCTTCTCAAGGTAGTTTTCTGATGACTCGTTTGGTTCCCTCGTTTTAGTATCTTTGTGGTATGTTTTGTTTACTTCCTTTATCTCATTGATCTTTGTGGGTTTTGTGTTCCTTGGTATGTTCAGCTGCTTTAGAGCTTCTCCCTCTGACGTGGAGGACACTCTTGACGACCCGAACAACATGGAGGCTAACGGAGGATGTGTTAAGAATCTGAATATCCTCTCAAGGTAGTTTTCCGGTGACTCGCTTGGTTCCCTTGTTTAGTATCTTTTTGTTTAGTATCTTCTTGATAGGTTGTTTGCCTCCTTTCTCTCGTTGATCTCTGTGAGTTTTGTGTTCCTTAGTGTGGTTTGCTACTTCAAAGCTTCTCTTGCCGACGTGGAGGGCACTCTTGACGAGCCAAACGATGTGGAAGCTAACAGCAGCGGTGTTCAAATCCATATCTTCTCAAGGTAGTTTTCCGGTGATTTGCTCTGTTTCCTCGTTTTATTATCTTCTTGGTTTGTTTTGTTTCCCTCATTGATCTTTGTGGCTTTTGTGTTCCTTAATGTGTTCTGCTACTTCAAAGCTTCTCCCACCGACGTGGAGGGCACTCTTAACGAGTCGAACAATGTGGAGGCTAACGGCAGTGGTGTTAAGAATCTGAATCTCTTCTCAAGGTAATTTTCCGATGACTCGCTTGGTTCCCTCGTTTTAGTATCTTCTTGGTCTTTTTTGTTTGCTTCCATTCTCTTATTGATCTTTGTGGGGTTTGTGTTCCTCGGTATGTTCAGCTGATTCAGAGCTTCTCCCGCCGACGTGGAGGGCACCTTGACGAGCCAAACAACGTGGAGGCTAGCGACGATAACGTTAAGAATCCAAGTACCTTCTCAATATAGTTTTCTGGCCACTCGCTTGGTTCCCTTGTTAATATCTGTTTGATATGTTGTTTGCTTCATTTATCTCGGTCATCTTTGTGAGTTTTGTGTTCCTCGGTGTGTTCTGCTACTTTAGAGCTTCTCCCGCCGACATGGAGGGCACTCTTGACGAGTCGAACAACGTGGAGGCTAACGGCAGCGATGTTCAGAATCTGAATCTCTTCTCAAGATAGTTTTTTGGTGACTCGATTGGTTCCCACGTTTTAGTATCTTCTTATTCTTATTTGTTTGCTTCGTTTCTCTCATTGATCTTTGTGGGGTTTGTGTTCCTCAGTATATTTAGCTGCTTCAGAGCTTCTTCCACTGACGTGGATGACACTCTTGACAAGCCGAACGACGTGGAGGCTTACGGCTGCGGTGTTAAAAATTTGAATCTCTTCTCAAGGTAGTTTTTTGGTGACTCGCTTGGTTCCCTAGTTTTAGTACTATCTTGGTTCGTTTTGTTTGTTATCTTTCTCTCATTCATCATTGTGGGGTTTCCGTTCCTCACTGTGTTATGCTACTTCAAAGCTTCTCTCGCCAACGTGGAAGGCTCTCTTGAGGAGTTGAAAGACGTGAAGGCTAATGATGGTGGCGTTAAGAATTCTTCTCAAGGTAGTTTTCTGGTGACTCGCTTGGTACCCTCATTTAGTATCTTCTTGATCTGTTGTTTGCTTCTTTTCTCTCATTGATTTTTGTGAGTTTTGTGCTCCTCGGTATGTTCAGCCGTTTCAGAGCTTCACCCCCCCCCCCGCGCGACATGGAGGCTAACAGCGGCGGTGTTAAGAATATGAATCTCTTCTCAAGGGTGTTTTCAAGTGACTCGCTTGGTTTCCTCGTTTAGTATTTTCATGATCTGTTGTTTGTTTCCCTTCTATCATTGATCTTTGTGAGTTTTGTGTTCCTCAATGTGTTCTCCTACTTCAAAGCTTCTCCCGCTGATGTGGAGGGGACTCTTGACGAGCCAAACGACGTGGAGGATAACGACGATGGCATTAAGAATCTGAATCTGATGACTCACTTGGTTCCCTTGTTTAGTATCTTTTTGATTTGTTGTTTGCTTGATTTCTCTCATTTATCTTTGTGAGTTTTGTGTTCCTCAGTGTGTTCTGCTACTATAGAGCTTCTCCTGCCGACGTGGAGGGCACTCTTGACGAGTCAAACAACGTGGAGGCTAACGGCAGCGATGTTCAGAATCTGAACCTCTTCTTAACATTCCCATGTTTTAGTATCTTCATGGTCTTCTTTGTTTGCTTCGTTTCTCTCATTGATATTTATAGGGTTTGTGTTTCTCGGTATGTTCTGCTGCTTCAGAGATTCTCCCACCGATGTGGATGGCACTCTTGACAAGCCGAACGACGTGGAGGCTTACTGCTACGGCGCTAAGGATCTGAATCTCTTCTTTATGTAGTTTTTCGGTGACTCGCTTGGTTACCTCGTTTAGTATCTTCTTGATCTGTTGTTTGCTTCCTTTCTCTCATTGATCTTTGTGGGTTTTGTGTTCTTCATTGTGTTTTGCTACTTTATAGCTTCTCCCCCTGACGTGGAGGGCACTCTTGACGAGTTGAACGACGTGTAGGCCAACGGAGGCAGCATCTAGAACCTGAATCTCTTCCCAAGGTAGTTTTCTGGTTACTGGCTTTTTGTTTTAATATCTTCTTCACCTGTTTTGTTTGCTTCCTTTCTCTCATTGATCTTTGTGGTTTTTGTGTTTCTCGTTAAGTTCCGCTAATTGAGAGCTTCTCCCGTCGATACCAACCCTATTAATCCCACGGCCGACAATGACGACGCTGTTAGGTAACTTTTCCGGTGACTAGCTTGTTTTAATTAGTTATAGGTTTTTTGTCTTGTTGATTTTGTTGGTTTGGATTAATTTTATTTTTGTCTTTTCCCATCGTTATTAGTTCTAGGTTTCCTGGCGATTTTGGTATTCCTCTCTTTTCCCATCATGATTAGTTCTACGTGTGTACTCTTTGTGGGTTTGATTGAATTTGGGTTTTGTCTTACCAATTTCATTAATCATTGGTTTGGTTATTGTTGCTTTTTGTGGGTTTGGACTGTGGATGTAGTTTTCACTTTCGTGTCTCACTAATTATAACATATATCACTGGTTTTGTTTTTGTTTGGTTTGGATTCACTGGTTTGATTTGATTTAGGTATGAAGAGCTGATTTCCATTTTTTTGAGCTGATTTCCATTTTTTTTAACTGATTCCAATCATTTTTTTTTTCTTTACCCTAGATTGGCATACACTGGGCAAGACAACAAATTCTGGGAGACATTTTTCAATGACGCCAATAATTTCATTCAGTGGGTCACCAGAACAGTGTTTCTCTTCGTCCCTGGAAACTTTTTAGTCCAAGGACGAGGTGACCATGATGACAACACTCACACTCTTGCCAAAACCTTATCGGGTAAACACTAAAAGAAAACACAGCAGTTTTCAACGGTCAAATCAGTCAGGAAATGGTCGGAAAAAAGCATTTCCAATCATTAAACAACGACAGCATACTACAAGAAAGCATAGCAGTTTCTGATGATCAAATCAGTTGAGAAACGGTTGGAAAGAAGCATTTCCGACCATTAATTGATGACAATAAATCGGTTGGAAGTTTCCGAAAAGGTGGTTGGAAATTCGTTGGCAATAAACGGTTGGAAATTTATCAGAAATATTTGACCAATTTCCTACGATTTAAAAGTGGTCGGGAAAAATTTACCGACGGTTTTCCAACTGAAATATTTTCCGACCAAAAGTATTAAAACGGATGGGTATTAATAATTAATATTTAGAATTTTTATATCAAATTCTAAATTAGAAAATGTTACATAAATTAAAATTAGAATGGCTACACAAATAAGTCAAACTGTCAATTAAAATCAGAAAAATAGTTTTAAAATCTCAACAAAACAAAAAAAATAAAAATCATACACTTAATTAAATCAAAACATTAAAATATCTTCATCTTCTTTTTGAATCCCTTTTACTCTTTTTTCTTCTTCTTCACTGGAGTTGCACACACGGTCTTTACCTTCAATGATCTCCACGTTTTGACTTCATGACCGAATTTGCATAAAAGAGAAAGAGTTTGAAATCATATATAGAGAGTACATGAACCAAGAATCTAATTCTCGATTATAAGAATAAAAAAACTAAACCAGAGATCTGAAAAACCCAATTCGTTTTGAAAACCTCGTTTAGATTTTAAATTCAAAGTTTATAATTTCAATTTTCTGATTAGAGCATCAAAATCAATGAAACTGAAAACCCTAAACTGGTGTTCTTATGAAATCAATGAAATTGAAATCAGTTCAAAGAATCTAAAAATCCAAACATCTACGATGGAAAAAAATAACCTAAGCTGGCTTGGATCTGCGAGACTTGTCTTCCTCCTCTCTTGTAACGTTGATTGATTCATCTCCTGTGAAGGATTTTGGTTAGAGAAAGGGATTTTGGTTAGAGAAGATGAAGAACAAAGAGATAGAGAGAGTGGAGAAGATGAAGAAAGAAGATATTGTGAGAGTGAGAGTTTCCTTTCATTAGAGTTTTTGCAATGAGAAGATAAGATAGTTGGACAAAAAATAATGATGACCCTTAGAATAATTTTAATTGGAAAGTGGTCGGTAAAAACCAACAGATATATTTGTTGGAGATTTTGTCTGATATTACCGACCGATTTTCAATCTTTTGAAAATATTGAGATTATCGACCGATTCCCTTACCAAAAATGAAAAGCCTTTTGAAAATTGGTCGGAAAGCGGTTGCTAAATACTGACAGGTACATTAGTCGGAATTTTCGGACCGATTTTCAATTGTTTAAAAAAGTTGGAAATTAGCGACCGATTTTCAACCAAATTTTGTATTAATCAATTAACAGTTGCAAATTGGTCGAAAGTTTACTGACAAATAAATCGGCTGGAGATTTGATCAGAATCAACAATGTTTTCTTGTAATGAAAGATGCAACCATGTTCCTAGAGTTCTTCCTTCCCACCATTTTACTCTATGTAGAGTTTCATCTTGGTTCTATGTGGTTTAAAAAGCAGATGTTCATGAGAACGTTCCAAGACATTGTTATCTCTCTTGGTGTTGTCTCCATCGTGGAGACCCTTGCATAAGTGGGATTTCAAGCCTTGCTGTTTGTTGCCGTCGGTTGTTTCTCTATGGTCATCATTCTTGTAACCGTGAAAGTGGTTGAATTCTGTTGCTACTAGTCGATAGCATATATCTTAAGTATTTTTGCTTTTTTGTAACCAAACTTTGTCACTATTTTATCATCCAAGTTTTGCATTATTAATCAATCCCTCAAATAATTTTCTCCATTTGTTCCACTATATTCATGACACTAAATAACCGATTAGACGAGACATGTTGAAGTACAAAAAGCTGGATCCAAGTGAAAACAGATTATATTATAAGGAGAATTTTGTTAGTTTAACATTTTTTTAAGATTGAGATAAATATTAGGTATGTATGGAAAGAAATCTAGAAAATGATATATACTATTGTTTTTAGTATAACATTTTAAAGAGATTCCGATGAAAATTACAAGTTCAAAAGCAAAAATAAAAGGAAATTTGTATTCTTATTCTTTTTAGTTAAATAACCAGCTAAAATTGATATTTTGAATATCGAAGTACATATTAAAAAATGTAAATAATCATTTATCAAATCACGAAAATAAATTGGATAATCTAATCATTCTAATCAAACAAATCCCCCGGATTATAAATAAAGTTCATGATTTGGTTAAGTTCGGTTCAATTCAAAGAGAACTTATTGGGCTTTCGAGTCAGGCCCATAAAACGACTCACGTGTTACTTTTTTTTAATAACCGGAGCCCTAGACCCGCCGTGGAATCGAGCGTGAGAGAGAGAGAGAGAGAGAGAGAGAGATCACTTCTCTCAAAAATCAAAAATCAGAGCGACAAAACAAAAAATATAAAAACCAATCCTTTCGATTCCAAAATTTAGCTTTCTCAAATTCGTTCAGTAACGGTTTTTTAATTTTGACAGTTAAAAGTAGTATCGTTTTAGTTTTGTATCCCGGCGAAAGAAAGATGGCGACTTCGTCACCTTCTCTGAGTAACAATGGCCTCTCCGCCGTCGTCACGCCTCCCAAGACTCTCCGTGGTCTCAACAAGCCTAAGTGTATCCAATGCGGCAACGTTGCTCGCTCCAGGTCTTGTTTCTCTACGCATTGTTCCTTCTGGGGATTTGTAGATTTCTTACATCTTGGGGATTTTGAATTTAGGATGGTTAAAGGAATCGAATTTAGGGTTTTTGAGTATTGGGGTTTGAGTTTTCTCCATGATTTGGTGATTGATACCTCTAAATGTTCTTGAGATTTATTTAAAGTTTTGAGCTTTAGTTTCGAAAGATTAGTTCTTTTTTGAGGTAATTGGGAGTGTGATGTTGGTTTATTGATTGTAATGTTATTGCTTGGATGTGTTCAATGCAGGTGCCCGTTTCAATCTTGTAAGGGTTGTTGTTCGAGAGCAGAGAACCCCTGCCCGATTCACGGTATGGTTTCCCCTTCGAATCTGAATTTGAGAAGATGATTAGCTAAAGAAATTAGTTTTAGAGTTTAGTGTTAACAACATTGATAGGGGAATTCTTGTCATTGTTTCGTTTACTTGGTAAGTTTGGGAGTTTATTGTTTAGGGTTCATTGAAAGATGTTGGAACAATGAAACCAATAGAGTAACTGGAACTAGAGAATAAAGTATTGGAAGACTGATTCGTGGTATGGTCTCCCCTTCGAATCTGAAATTGAGAAGATAATTAATAGTGTTTAGTTTTGATAACATTGATAGGGAAATTCTAGTCATTGTTTCTTTCACTTGGTAAGTTTAGATGGTTAGAGTGGAGCAATATAACCAATAGAGAAACTGTAACTAGAGAAGAGAGTATTGGAGGACTGATTCTTTGAGAGTTCTTGTTATTTAGCTGAGAGATATAAAGCGATGTTCATCATTGCATGTTATGTGTTTATGTCTCTGCAGTTCTTAAGGTAGCTGCAACGCCTGGTGAGAAGATGCAGGCGCCAAGTACTCCATCATCAGACCAGAAATCATCTGAGGGCACTCCCGGGTACATATGTTCAAACCAGTTTTGTTATTTTCTTATTTCATTGTGCTTTTGGGGGCAAGTGAATCTGTGATGACAAACTGGTGTACTTACTTTGTTAGGGCATTTCTTAGTTATCTTGGTTTATTGAACGCAGTTGATATTGAGATGCTATATATGTATATTCTTGTGTAACCAAAAGATGGTCTCTTTAAGTTGACATTGTTCTTCTGTTGGGAACTGCTTCAGGACTACAACTAGGGTTTCGTCAATCCGCCAACTCTCTAGCAACTTTGCTCAGTTTAATAACTTGAATGCTTCCGCCCGCCAGAGAAAACCTTTGACGATAAAGGTACTAATTAAAATTGACTTCACTACTCATCGAAACAATTCTCCTATTAGTTGTTTTTCTCTAACCAGTTATTCTTCTAATCTAGGATGCTCAAGCTTTAAATGAGTGGCGATTTACAAAGCTTAAAGAGTATAGAGACAGAAACATTGAAGTAGAAAATGAAGCTTTTGATCGGTACATGAGTAATGTAAATTTACTAGAAGAAGCATTCTCATTTACATCTGCTCCTGATGAAGAGGTTCCCGGATCAGCAGCTTCTGAGCAAAACAACGAGGAAAAAAATATGTCAGAGCTTAAACTGAGACTGAGATCGAACTCTGCAAGAACAGAGAGCTTTAAGAAGCGGATCACGGAGACTGTCAATGCCGGTTTGTTTAAGCTTAAGAAACCGGAATATGGTGGTTCTTCAGATGATCAAGATGATATGAAAAGGCGGAGGAAAAGAAAGAAATGGGAAGAGAAGGGTTCAGCTTTTAATGAGATAATAGATAAACTGAACAAAGCAAGAACCGAAGAGGATCTCAAATCTTGTTTAGAGATGAAATCAAAACTCTGTGGTCAAGTTACTACTGCTGCAGCATCCGAGAAGAATAAGGTTTTTCCCAGTTTAGTCCGAAAAGTTGAGATGAGCGAAGAAGCACTTCAAAGAATCAGCGAGAATCTCCAATCTTTTGACAAGGTTGAATCTTTGTGAAGTTTGAAAACATCCTGTCGATGAATTGAACTCCAGTTTGGATGGCGACGATAAAAGCTCCAGACCGTTTGTAATCAAAGGTATTGTACAATGATCAAACACTCCTCAAAACTGATCATAAAGACTCAAGACTCAGAGATATTCTTGTAAAGTAGTGTTGAGCATCAGTTAGATATTAGAACGCAGCATTGGATAAAGCTGTTGAATGTGTATCTCATTGGATTTTTGAATTTTTTTTCACTGTATGTTACTAGATTTAAAATTGCTTTTGATTGCTAATAGAAAAACCAGTTCCAAGATCATTTTATTATGTTGTGAACTAATAGATGATGAAGATTGTTTTGTTAAGTTTTTTCTATCGACGTAAAATGAGGAAATAAAAGGTATAAACTTATAGTATAACATTTACTATTCTTCTTACTTTGTGTGAAAGATACTATTCTTCGTAAATGTTATAAATTTTGTTTTGTTTGGTTTTGGTATTTGATAACCGCTCAGTCTAATCAAACCGGTCTTTTTGGAAAATATATCCATCCATCATAGGCCATTTTCAACACGTATATTTGAGAATGACTAAAACCAAACTTTTAGATTCTAATTTTGTTTTGGTGCCCCAATTCCACTATCTATCAAAACAGATCCAAAAGTTTGTTTGGAAATACTATATGCATATATATGTAATGCGTAGATAATTCAATCTGCAAACCAACTGTTAGCATGTTGACGGGGTTGTTGTTGGTTCGAACTTGAGATCAAACCACTCAAATGAGCTCATTATATAAGTTAAGCTTTCAATAATTGTTAATTATATCATTGTTACCACCTAATTTCTTCTACTATGGTTTTGGTCATGTATTATTTTTATTTGCAAGATAATTATGTAATAATGTACACCATTTAATTTCTATGTTGTAACTTGTAACTTATAATTATTATTGTTACCACCTAATTTTCACAAGGTTTGGTAATATATCATTATTTTAATTGTAAGATAATTATTTGATAGTTAAACCTCACATTTAATTTTTTATGTTGTAACCGGTTCGAGCTCCGAATATTATAACCTAAAAGAGAAAAAATGGAAAAGCTTTCAAATTCACCGATGGTGAGGAAGAAACTTAATTAGCATGTAATAATCTCGCATTTGAAGAGATTATGAACCCAACCCGAAATTGCTGCATTATGTAAAAATAGTTCTTTTGTTTCAAACAAAATAATATCATTGTAAAATAATTTTTTTTTTTGTTTCAAGTTATTATTTTATTATGTCATTTTAAAATGTTGATATTCATATATATGTATTTTGCTTCTATTTCATATTGATAGACAATGTATAAAATACAAGGTATACACTTATAGTATAACATTTACTATTCTTCCTACTTTGTGTGAAAATGTTAAAAAGATACTTATATTAAAGATGAGGAAGTAATACACACAATCAAACAGTATTAATATTAGCAAAATGAAAATGAGATGATTTAGTAATTTTGATTATGTTTTCATCATTTGCATGTTATGTTTCATTTGGCTGAAATCACAATCTACATGATTTGTTTCTGAAGTGTAATATAGTTAAAATTTTGGTTCCTTCATTTTTATGAATATTTGTAGCTCATGAATTTTCTTACTCTTTTTTTTTTTTTTTTTTTTTTATCTTTTCTTGTTCAGCGTAAACTTCGGAAGATTGCTTACGATAATATCCATTAGAATAATTAATTTCACCAAACTATCTATCATACGCAAAAGGAAAAGAAAATGCAAACTATGAACAATGTTGGGAAGAAGTTGCTGTCTAATGATCTAACTAGGTAACAACCTGCACTATATGCGGGATAAATCAATTTTAGAAAAATTATTATAAGTAAAATTATTATTTTAGAACCAATATTTGTTTGTGTCAAACATAATATGTAACTAAAGTTTTTTATTTATTTATTCAAAACTGCATTTTTTCGTGTAAAAAATATGTTTCACCCGTGAAAGCTTTAAATGTGTAAAAGAAAATATTGATAAAATGTTATTTTTTATTGGAACATGTCTTTTGTGTGGTTTAAAAATCAAATTCATATCTCTTATGTTTTATTTTGTAATCATAACAATTTTGCATGTTTCTTATGTAATCAAAACAACATATACTAAATTACTTGGTAGTTTAATTAATTAATTTTATTATATGTTAGTAACAATCAGATTCTATACTAAATTTTCTGAATATAATCTAATTTATTGATTTAATATTTGTGATTAGGCTATTTAAATCTTTTGAGTTAGTCGGTTTGTTATTTTCTATAAATAACAGATTATTACCCAAAAAACCATTATGAAAAATAATAAAATTTCAAAATCAACGTATTCGTGTAAGAATATATTTCACCTGTGAATTATGTGAACGTGGTAAACAAATATTTATAAAATGTTACAATTTATGGATATATATATATATATATATATATTTTTGTGTACTTTAAAAATCAAATTTTTATATTTATGGTTAATTGAGTAACTATAACAATTTTTCATAATCTAATAATCACTCATTTTAAATATATTATGAGTTTTTTTTGGGTACTAAAGTTTATTTATAATGATAATGGTTATTGTTTCATTCCTTTTTAATAGCACATAGATTAATGTACAATTAAAGCATATATTCCTATTTGGTTATCAATATTTCCATTTTTTAATGAATAATCACACTAAATGTTGAGATTAATTAGTTTACATACTTAGATATATATAAATAATCACACATTATGATATCCTCTAAGTGTTATCATTTTTATATTTATTTATGAATATATATAAATTTATATTTATTGAGAATTAAGTTTCCTTTAATGGGTTGGAGATAATTCAGGGCTAATATATTTCTTCTTATAATCAATTATAATAACTATTGAAAGTTTGTTATTTAAATATTATGGTAATAATACTAACATAAAAAATACTTTTTAATATTATTTTGTTAAAAGTTACATGTTTAATAAGTTATATGTTCTTTATTTTTATTAACTTTATATGTTTTATAGCCTTTTTTAAATATTTTACTTATATTGATTTCTTAAAAATAATATAACTTTGACTTGTATATTTGTAAGTAAATTTTAGTGAAATTTTGACTTAAAATAGTATATAATGATTTAATTAGTTTAAATATGTGATATTTAAATTTGTGTGAGAATTGATGATATATCTAATTATAATTCAGTTAATTGCATTTTTTTGAAAATATAATGGCATGCTAATGTAATTAAGTAGAAAATTTAAGGGTTTTTTTTGCTAAATGTGTCTCGAACTCTCTCGCCACATCAGCTTTTTCAAGAGAGTGCTTCTCTATTAATATATAGGGGATTATGTTATCTAGTATGCTAAGGAAAGAAATCAAGCAAGTCTCATGTTATGATTACTGACTGACTTGCACTTGATTTACTTTTTGCTAAGAAAAATATATATCTTATAAATATATCTTTGTCTAGTAAAATAGAGAATGTGCGAAACAATCCAAAACAATATGTAATAAGAAATTTTTTAAAATATACATGTTTAATACAATATGTACATCTTTTAATAAGTTTAAAATTAGTTTGGGTCGTGAACCACTATAAAGAAAAAAGAACTTGGTCACCGAATAAACAGTAGAAAAATCGATTCGCGTTTTATTTATTTATTTATACACTTTTTTTTTTTTTTTTGGTTTTTCTTGGAATATGCGAGAGTAATGGCGTGGTTGAAGACACGAGAGAGAGAGAGAGAGAGAGAGAATCCTAAAGAAAAAGCCAAAGGCATTAACGAGAAGGAAGAGAACCAAAAGAAACAAAACCCAACCTACAAGAAAGACTCTTTCTTCTCTCTCTTATTACTACCACACCTATATATATATATATATATATATATATACAAAGATTAGAGAGAGTGAAAGGTTCAGAATACGTTCAAGATGATGATGATGATGATGATGATATAAGAGTTTTTGGATCATTAATCCATTTTTATTATTCATTTTCTTCTCTGTCACTAAAATGGCTGTCCAAGCTCAACAACACCATTCCTCTAATTTCATCTTCCTTAGCAAAAGGTTTCATTTTCTTCTCTGTAAATTTTTGTTACGATCCTTATTTTTTTTTTTTATTTTATCTCTGTTATGTTGATTACGGTTTTTTTTTTGTGTGTGAACAGACACGGGAAAGACAAGGAACAAGATTTCTCGTTGCAATCACAGACTGTTTTTGATCAAACCAATATGTTATTCAACTATGGAGGTTCTCGTAATGTTCTGCTTTATTTTTTTATTTTTTTCCGTTAACACTTTTGTTGAACAAAGTGAGAATGTGTTGTTTGTGTGTAGGTTGTAACCAAAGGAAAAGAGGACGAGAAACGAAGGATCATCATCAAGTGTTGTTGTTACCTCAGCAGTCTCATCATCAGTTCCCACAAGTTATAGACTTATCTTTATTACAACACAACCACAGTCATACGCCGTCGTCGAATATGGTTCATACAGGACTACGTTTATCTTCCGGCCACGATCATACACAAAAGATTCGTCAGAATCTGTTCTCCGGTTCCTTTGAAGGTGTTTTGTCTGCACATTTCAATTGCCAAAGCGAAGAACTTGATGAATTGCTTCGTGTCCAGGTTTTGATTTCGTCTTTGGGTTTCTGAAAATTTTTGATTCCCTTTTTTTGTTTTGGTTCTCAAACCGGAACGTAAAGAATTGTTCTTCTTTCTTTTTTTTTTTTGATAGGCGGAGGAGCTACGGCGCACATTAGCGGAGAGGAGGAAGAAGCACTATAAAGCGCTTATTGGTGCTGTGGAGGAGCCGTGGGTACGTAAGCTTAGAGAGAAAGAGGCAGAGATAGAGAGAGCCACGCGCCGTCACAATGAGCTCGTGGCGCGTGAATCGCAGCTGAGGGCGGAGGCGGAAGCTTGGCAAGGGAGAGCAAAGGCGCAGGAATCCGCCGCCGCGTCGCTGCAGGCTCAGCTTCACCAAGCCGTTAACAAATGCGGTGGTGTGTCGGCGGAGGAAGGGCTAGTATTAGGAGCGGGAATCAGCGGAGTAGACGACGCTGAGTCGGCGTACGTTGATCCGGAGAGGATGAAACGCCCGAGCTGCAAAGCTTGCCGGAAATTGGAAGCGACGGTGGTGATGTTGCCGTGTCGGCATCTGAGCATCTGCCCGGGATGTGACCGGACAGCTTTAGTCTGCCCGTTGTGTCTCACGTTGCGGAGTTCAAGTGTTGAAACGATCCTTTGCTAAATGGGCCTACTTCAGGCCCACTAGTTTGTCATCGTACATACAACTTTTTTTAGGAAAGAAATGAACGCAAAACCAAATTTGGTAACAATACTATTTTTCTTATATGAATTGGAAATAAAACGTAGAACATAATTGCTTGTTGAAGGTATCGAACCCACACGAGAGTTCTTGGTGACCTAACTCATACGGGAGGCTTCCAAAGCAACTCATACATTACATACTAGCTCTATAGCAGAGAATGCTAATGCACGATAAGACGCAGGCTCAACATGGATCAACGAATTGTTCTTAGTGTCCTTAATTATTATGCATTCGTATTAGTATTATCTCCTGCTCTAATCAACAAGACTCCTGCATTAGCACTTCTGCTTATTAGAAGTTTATTACTTTATTTGTTAAGAAGCCTTAAAAATTTTACAACAAAAAAAAAAATTGTTGTAAAACACTTAAGTGGACTCTATTAGACCGGCCCATTTACTATCCAGCCCATTGGGTACTTATGTCCAGCCCATTAGTTCATGGGTTCAGCCCATTAGGCCCATAGCCTATGGCCCATTCATACTTTGTATTTCCTATTCTGTTTTGGTCTTAGGGCTACTCCTTTGCCCTATAAATATGTAACCTCTATTCCTAATGAGAAATAAGACTAAGAGATTTACACCCTAAACTCTCTAGTTTACAACACGTTATCAGCACGATAGCCTCTAAGGCCAGCTGAGAAAACCCTTACCCTAAAACCCTAAAACCGCCGCGCACAAAACCCTAAAACCGCCGCACATCTCTCCTATCCGCGATCGGTCCGAGTTCGTGATCGACTCCTATTCGCGATCGTTTGCAGTTCGTGATCGACTCCTATTCACGATCGTTTTCAGTTCGTGATCGACTTCTATTCGCGATCAGTTCAAAATCGCGATCGGTGTTTACTCGAAGTAACATCCGAGAGCGGTACGGGAGCGATACGAGAATCCGCCCGAGAGCAGTCCGGAAGCATCCGAGAGCAGTACGAGATTCTGGACGAGAGCGATACGATATTCCGGACGAGAGCAGTACGAGATCCGGACGAGAACAGTACGACATTCCGGACGAGAGCAGTACGGGATCCGGACGAGAGCAGTACGGGATCCGGACGAGAGCAGTACGTGAGTGGGACGAGAATCAGGTCGATAGCGATACGTGGATCGAGGTTCGCGGTCCGGTACGATTGGCGGTTCGAGGATCTGATCGATAGCGGTACGCAGGCGGTACGAGGATCTGATCGATAGCGGTACGCAGGCGGTACGAGGATCTGATCGATAGCGGTACGCAGGCGGTACGAGGATCTGATCGATAGCGGTACACAGGCGGTACGAGGATCTGATCGATAGCGGTACGCAGGCGGTACGAGGATCTGATCGATAGCGGTACGCAGGCGGTACGAGGATCTGATCGAGAGCGGTACGCAGGCGGTACGAGGATCTGTCCGAGAGCGGTACACAGGCGGTACGAGTATCTGTCCGAGAGTTCGCGAGGAGCTGATCGAGTGGAATACCGAGGTCTTTAGCTCCCGGTCCAAACCAGCCAGAACCCTAAGGTGTTAAGGTAAACAAAGTTCGAACCTCCTCAAAACCCTATGATCGAACTTGAACTTAAAACTAAAGAATCCTAAAACATCCAAGTATACAATCTAACAAACTTTAAATTCCCTAAATCCTAAGACTTAAAATCGGATTGTTAGGATCGTTAGATTGATTGATAATTGCACCATATTACATCAAGCTTAAAATCCGAATTTGGTTGATTGCTTGATTGTTTGTGTTGCATAAGAACCTAGAACTAAATTGTTAGATTCATAAGAAAGAAATAAATCAAACTGTTCTAGGATATTAAAACTTGGATCATTCATGCATCATAAATATAAAATCGAATCATGTATAGGGTGTTATAGATTCGTTTATTGAATAATGATCAAGCTGCATGAACCCTAAAATCGAAATTGAGATTAATTGTTTAGGGTTGCTAAAATCAAACCTAGTTCCCATTAGTAAAAGGAAATTTGCTAAAAGGAAATCATGTTAAAAGGAAATTGTTGCATGCATGCTAGTTCCTATCTAGGTTTGTTGTTCCTCATGCATAATAAAGCCACGAAATTGAGTATAATAAAGGCATGGTTCGGTCTTAAACACCGCATGGCCTAAAGATTAAATATGATGGCATGTTTCGGTCTTAAATACCGCATGACCTAAGTTCGAAATTATGAATAAAGGCAAGGCATGTTTCGGTCTCAAATACCGCATGACCTAAGACTAAAATAATTCCATGGTTCGGTCTTAAACACCGCATGGCATGATCCAAAATTAATTACATGGTTCGGTCTCAAAAACCGCATGATATAATTGGGTGCATGTTTTGTAAAATCTAAGGACCTATGTGAGTGTATTTAAAATGATAATGATTGCACTAGAATATATATACAAGGTGATTATGCATATGCACCATCACCTTACTGAGAGTCTCAAGAATTAGTACCTTACCATAGAAAATCCTGTTGACCTTTGGACAGAGTTGAAAAACAAATATGGACACCAACAGATGGTGCTCCTACCAAAGGCTCAATTTGATTGGAAAACCTAAGAATCCAGGAATTCAAATCCTTGGAATGAGTATAACTCAGAGCTTTTAAGATTGTCTCTATCCTAAGGTTGTGTGGTACTAAGGCTACTAAGAAAGAACTGCTAGAGAATATATTCTCTGCTTTTCACACTAAAAGGTTTAAGACCTATGCAGACCTCATCTCTTGTTTGCTACTTGCTGAGCAAAACAATGAGCAATTATTAATGAAAAGTGCAATGAAGCTCACAAGGTTAACATTACAAAGAAAAATCCTCAAGAGCCTAAAAGAGCCAAAAGAGACTAAGGTCTCTAACTATGTCCATAAGGACAAGTGTGGCCGTGGCCAAGGAAGAAGTGGACGTGGTGGTCCTGGTCGTGGGACTTATCAATGATATAATTATGATGGTCAAGGCCATATAAACCGATTAGGCTTCGGCCATGGTCGGGGAATAGGCCGCGGGTTACTTAAACCGCAACATAAGACCAAAGTCCACTTGTAATAATTATGGTATAGAAAACCATTAGATAAAGACATACAAAACTCCTAAGCACCTTGTTGATCTCTATTAAGAGAGTTTGAAAATAAAGAAAATAAATCCAGAAACTAACCTGGTTCATCTCGATGGTAAAGGAAATTTAAAACCATGAGAAAGATGACAAAATTGGATTATGATATTTGTAATTGCCTAAAGAAAATAATTAAACTCATGTGGTGTATTAATTTAATTTCTATGCTTTGCATTTGATTGAATTATTATTTTGGTTTAAATTCAATTATTTTATTTCCTTCAATATATATTAAAACATAAAATCTTGTCCATTATTGGAAATGGCTAAGAACAAGAACATAAGTGTGGTGGATAGTGGATTAAGCCACACAAATTTTGAAAAATGCCAATATTAGCAAAGATAAGCGGGTATAGCAAGCCTAAGTGAAGGCTACGGCCAGACATATATTTTATGGCACACATTTGAACTAAGTGATGCTTTATATTCACCCAGCTCTGAGAGAAGCTTATTGAGCTTTAAGGACATTCATTTGAATGATTCTTATGTTGAAATAAAGGGTGAAGGAAACAGAGAGTTCCTATATATTATTGAAATCACCCAAGGACATAAGAAAGTCCTAGAGACTATCCCGCACTAGCCACTGGTTTTACCATGCTAAGATTAAAATGATAGAGGCTAATATGGCAATGAACAAAATGTTCAATGATTCACTTTATGGCATGACCGGATTGGCCATCCGAGTTCTAACATGATGCGTAAGCAGATATTAAAATGGGCACACTCCTAAGAGAGAAGAGTTATTCCTAAGAATCTCACGTGTGTAGCATGTACACAAGGAAAACTCATTATAAGGCCATCACCAGTAAATAAATAAATTATCCACTTAAGACTATAAGTCTAGACAGTGCTGGTGAATTTATATCCCAAGTGTTTAATAATAATGGTATGTCCATGGGGGGAAGTGTGGACCACCCTGTGGCACATGAACATACAGAGAATGGATTAGATGAATCCTTCATTAACCATTGCTCCCCCTTGGACGGTCATATCGTCCAAGGGGAGTGTTGTAAAACACTTAAGTGGACTCTATCAGACCGGCCCATTTACTGTCCAGCTCATTGGGTACTTAGGTCCAGCCCGTTAGTTCATGGGTTCAGCCTATTAGGCCCATAGCCTATGACCCATTCATACTTTGTATTTCCTATTCTGTTTTAGTCTTAGGGCTACTCCTTTGCCCTATAAATATGTAACCTCTATTCCTAATGAGAAATAAGACTAAGAGATTTACACCCTAAACTCTCTGGTTTACAACAAAAATAACGATTTCTTTTTCTTTTTCATTACTTCGGCTTTACAACACAAACATGGGAATGTTTTCTATTCGTACAAATCATTAGCTAAGCTAAGAAACCCATTTTGGGTGACTAAAAAGAGGGGATACAAATTCTATCTTACAGTTGTCTCTCAGTCATTAGGATCTACTATACCTTTCTCTGCTTCTGATAACTGACCTTCATAATCATCCAACAAGTAATCACAAATCTCCAGCAACTGATCTGCCAAAGGCGGTATGCCTGGGTTACGTCTGTCATTGTAAAGGTGGGCATTGTATGTGATCTGCCAGACGTCGTGTCTAAACTGGGCTCGGTTTCTGTACTCTATCTTCCGTACCTTATCCCGGATTGTCGAGAGATCCATCGGGCGTTTCACAACAGCAAGATAGTCCGGAGCCTCCTTCTTGGAAACCGGTTTTAAGAAGAGGCGTGACACTTCCTCTTTAACTCTTAGTGTGTCCACTATGCGTTCCAAGATGTTTGCTAGGCCAACCTGTTGGTAAAATGAACAGAGGAGAGGAAACATATATGAGTTTCATAGAGCTCATAGGATTTAATCTATAGAGCAATAACTTTGACTGAACAAAGGTAAAATAGGGAAGCAAAGAGAATCTTACTACCTCTCCTTTTTTGCGTCGTTTTGGTTGAGGTGCATACTCTGCACCATCTCTTTCAAAGTCGGAGACGTAGCGACTTCTGACGTTCCGCCCTCTTTCTGGCAATCTTCTATCGTTTCTCCGAGGAGGATAATCTTCTAGATACCCTTCTACTAATTCGGGTTGCAGCTTCTTTTTCTTTTTTTTCTTCTTGGCTTTTTGTCGTTCCTCTTCCTCCCTCTCACTCCTTAATACCTCTTCGTATCTTCTGATCTCAGCTATCTCATTGGGTTCTTCTGATACAGTCATATCATCATAATCTCTCCTCGCCGTTATTTCCATATGTCTTCCCGTACTTATCTCCTCTTCCTCCCACCACACTCTATCCTCTTTTGGCCTCCGCTCTAGGGAGTTCTCTGACAATCTGAAGCTCTGCTGCTTCTGAAAACCTGCCAGTTCTGCCATTCTTTTTGTTTTACGGGATTCAAACCGTGGACTCTCCTCAAGACTACTCATGTCATGATCATTTATCTCCTTCGAACGTTTTATAACAAGTTTCTTCTGAGGCTGTTCTCTTTCTGTTGGCGGTCGTATCACGAGATGAGGCCTACGTGATTCAGCTTGATCTGTGTCCATGCTTAATGATGGCCGCGGAATAGAAATAGTGTGCCTGCTTGAGGCTGCCTGATTTCTCTCTGTACTAGACAAAGGTTGTCCAGAAACAGATGGCTTGTGTGGTTCGCTCTCCCCTCTCTCTCTACTAAATGTAGGCATCAATGGATGCGGAGGTCTATCAGATTCAACCTTTGATTCTTTAGGTTTCGCCTTACTTGAGATCTTCAGTTTGCTGATCTTAGATGTAGACTTAGTCCCAGCGTCTATGTCAGACACCACTGCTTGCTCAGAACTTCCGGGAGCTTCAGAAACGGGTTTATCTGACAGCTCTCCAGTAGGGATACCATATCTAAACTTCATAGGAAGACCCCCAGTTTTGGCAGTTAAATTATCTCCCTTTGGAACTTCATCAGAAGTTTTCATTGTACTTTTTTTCGCCGCCTTGCTGTTCTTAATAGGTTTTAGCTTGGGCTGACCTGATAGTTCTGAAGTACTTGGCTTTCCCGCAGACTTCTCCATATCTAAGCCTTCAGGTTGTGAATCTGTATTTTCTCTGTATCTTGGGCAGTGTTTATTGGTTCTCATGTGCCCATGCTGGCCACGACGATAATATCAGATGCTTTTATCTAAGAAGCAAGCTTATATTAAAAATCTAGTCTAATAGGTAATACCTGACCACAGGCTCCACAAACAAAGTTCTCTCTCGCTGATTTCTTTTCCTTGAATACCTGGTTTAGACCGAGAGAACGGAGAACACCTCAGAATGACCATAAAAAGTATTAAGAATAAGCTAAAGTTTATTCATGTTGGACTGATTTGATCGCACCTTTAGGTTTTCGTTCAGTATTTTGACCTTCCTCAGCTGGCCCAAAGAATTGCTGTTCTCTTTCACCTGCTTGCTTTTGGGGACCTTTATAATTGGGCCATCAACCTGCCAATGAAGGGAAATACAAGTTACGAGTTGGTAAACAGATGCAAGACATCATGGTTTGACACAGTAAATGGAGAAGACGAGAGCAAAGGTTTAAAAAAAAAAAAAAAAAAATTCAAACTTGTACTGACATTTCTGATGTCTTTGACGGTGCTCTCATTTACACAGAAAGATGCATCAGGTTGGATGGCAATAATAGGTTTCTTCTCAATGGCATTGGCCCTTCGTAAAGGTTCACTAATCTGAAAACCTACATTGGGTCGTGGAGGAGGAAAGGATCCCATTCCCTCTCCCACACCTTTCATCTTCTTCTTTTTCTTCTTCTGATCCTCATCTAAATAAGCATCACCAATCAGTGTCATTGACAAAATAACCTTTAGCTAACAGCACAAATGCTTAGTTGAAAGCAAGTACCTTGCATCAGCAATCGGCATAACTCTGCATATTCAGTAGCTTCATCTTCAATTTCTTCATCTGTCTCAACTTGAGATGGCCGCCGTCTCATCTTGAGACCCTTAACTCCGTCCAACTTGTCGTTCTTAGACATATTAGATTCTTCCCCCTCCCCACCTTCCTCAGCATCAAGTAGATTTTCCAGATCTCCAGCAAAGGAGTCCAAGTCACTGTTCGCCTCATTTTCACTTTCATTCTCATCACCATCAAAAGCTGAAAGGGACAAAAGCTGTCTGTCCCAGATCTCCTGACACTTTTCTCGGGCCTGCTGTTGCATCTGCAGAAAAGACATTCTCTGGCCACGAGCATACTTGCCTATGGTTGTAGGGTCAACCTTAACACCGGATGCAGCCTGCTCACTTGATAGTTTCCGTATCATAGCTATACGGTGCCATCGAGTTTGCTTGATAATTATCTCATCGGGGACATTAAACTTAAGAAGTACCTATAATAAATGTAACAGCCAAACCAGAACTTAATTTAAATTTTTTATCGCTTTATTTAGTAATAGGTTTCTGGACATCTGAAACAAAAAAGTCTACCTCTCGAGCTACTTCCATGCTTAATCTGCGAAGATCAGCATCTGTACCAGTGACAGTTGGGGCTCCACGACCGGCTGCTGCCTTTTTCTTCATATGCCCGGCTGCAGCTGGTGCTTTTGGTGCAGCTCTGACATAGCTGAATCCTAGACCTCGTCCAGAGGGATCACCAACCCCAGTAATTTCCAAACGCTCTATATTTGCTCTGTCCTACTCAAACCACAAATGAAAATCAGATATGTGAATATCGAACCAACCAAGCAATGAAGCATGAGTTATGACTGATCAAAAGTATCAAATCAACTCCACTGACAAGATTCAGAAAGGCTGTTAGCAAAACTAGAGAAGATAGAGCTGAAGTAGATTCTAATCTTGTTTGTAAAGAACTAATAATGTATCACCCTGGCGTATCTATTAAAAATAACCAAGAACAATATTACGGATTATAGCTGGTTAGGGATCCTAACTCCTAAGTTTTAATAACATAACTTACAGATAGAAACTCACTGGCTAGGTAACTCCCAAATATGGATAAGTGATGCTCACCTGATTCGTACAAGCAACAAAATTACTGCTTAGATTCCATGGAGTAATCTGCAACTCCCTCTCAATATGTGATGCAGCAGCAAGAGCAATAGCTTCGTCTGGGAGCTGAGCCAATGCATTTGATATGCTAGCAGGTAATGTAAACCGGGTGATCCCTAAATGTTTGAGCCGGTACAGGCCAGCTAGCATACTCTCATAGGAACACACCTACGCCAACAAAATATAGAATATTATGCATCTTAAAGAGTATACTTCCATTTAACGCAACTTTGGACAGTAGAAACCAGATGGCATGTAAACCATGAAATTAACTCAATGGCGAAACCTACATGCTCTGGTGCCACCAGCTTTTTCAGCTCATTCTCAGATGGATATGGCAATTCTTTTTTTGACCAATATTGCTGGCCATTTTTATCCCTCTGCATTTTGTACATCCATGTAAGAGAGGTCAGCATGATGACTCAATAAGAAGAAAAAAAAAACAGAAAGAAAACGTATGTGTGTAACTCTAGATGCTACTTATGCGGGAATGAGAAATTGATGAGATACCTTCAAAGCAGCACAAGTTTTCATGTTCCTCTTGATGATTGCATCGGTCAAGTTAGAAAATAAGAAACACAGCTCATCTGCAGCAATTGAGTGACGCTCACCACGCTTCGAAAATTCTCGGTACACATAAACCAACATCCTGTTCACCAAATAAGTCTGTAGATTCTTTGATCCAGGAGACATTACTTCCATGCGAGGTTCCTGGAAAAAAATAAAATCTGAGCACGCCGATTTTATGAAGTGAAACTAGAGCAAAATAAGATGAAGATTGCTAATAACGTATACTGCAGGTAAACACTTATAGCCCAACTCTTGTTGCTTAAAACACAAATGAACATCTCACATCTCTCTGATCACTAGAAGACCTTCCCCAACAATATCAATTTATTACAAAACCTGTTAGCTTACTATATGCTTCAATGACTTACATCAACACCCAAGTACCAAAGGAAAATGTGATAAAGCAAAAGATATAATTTCATTCGCTCAGACTACTAAGCTCCATTGTTACGACACTAAATCACAAGCATGTAATATATAGATTCAATCTTGATTGTGTGCGTGTCTCTATATACATCTACACTTTCCCTCTACTGAAATCGAAAGGCAAACCTGTTGCCCAACAGCAACTATCTTGTCAATACGCCTTAGAGAGAGCTTTCCTTTAGGAGACCGGACCAACAAGTAATCTGTTGATTGCAATCTCTGCGGGAAAACAGGTGCTTTATACATGTTTGTTTCAATTGATGACTGACTGCAACCAGCGTGTATCTCCCCAAGGAAAGGAGACTTGTCCCCAGGTTCTAGAATCATCACATTTCCTAAGGTGTCACTTTGATTGCGCAGCAAGTTGCCACGTTGATCCTCTGGGGATGACTTCTGATAATATGTGCACAAATTTGCACCCATTCCTGCATTGCTGAGCATCAGCGGCCTCTCCTCGCAGTACCTACAGAGATCAATGCAACAAAATGGAGACGTCCAATAAATGTCGTTTCCAGCTAGAGATCAAAATAACCGCACGAGCCTCAAAGTAGCATGCATTAAAAAAAAACTAAACAAAAGTTGCCGATTTGACACAGGTAAGAATCTCATATGAACTTTGTCTTACTCCATCAAGAAAACATGGCCATCTTTAGTAGATAGGTCAGATTTCTTCTTGAATGCCCCAGGAGGTCTCAAAGATTTATTTTCGCCAGGTAGCTTCTGTGCCCATGGCCACAGATGTACTTTGGTACGTACAAGATGAACCAAGGAATTTGGTTGAACATTTTGAATAGCAAGAGACTTTTCATCCTCAAGTTCCTTCCCCATGTAGAACATCTTCACTGCTTCTGTTTCCTTAAAATCTGCAAACAATTGTAGTAAGTGAGCTCCACAATAACGAAATAGAATCCATGTCATAATGAGGTAGACAAAAAGTGAAAGTATAACAACAACCTAGCTTTCTTGAAGCTTTGGCTTTTAGAGAAGATACAGATTCCTCTATGCCAACGTGTAGCTTGCTTCCTTTACCCCCCAGGCTCTTAACTACAATTTTCATGGATCCTCGGGTGGGTAACTTTCCTTGTTGCTTGATGGCTAGCTCATTGTCATGCGGATACCATAAAGCTTTGGGTCGGTGAAAATTTGCTATGTCTTTACTGCAACAAGTTAACTCAAAACATTTTAACAAAAACTACAAAAGAGTGCAAATACAGAATGTTATTAAAGTAAGTATACGAGTGCCCACTTACTTGCTCAATTTACTCTTCATTGTCTGCAATTTAATCGCTGGTGCTGAATGAAAAACTCTCAAACTATGAATGCCGGATTTATTAGTATTTGCTTGCAGTTGCTGAGAGCTTTTTCCATTCATATAAAACTTGTCATTAGAAATATTAAATTGCCATCCAGCATTTGATTCAAAGCCTTCATGAAAGTCTTGATCCTTGGATTTTGAAGACCTGGATACAATCATAGCTCCAGCATGAAGTTGAAGATTTTTGCTTTCCTCATTATCCACAATTTCAAAGACCATTTGCTCATCTTGAAGATCAAAGATTAGTTTAGATCTGCTCAACTCTTTATCTGAGTCCCATATTACACTATCTAACCATGCCTCATCCCCCAAATCCCTCTCTCTCAATAAAAGTCTGCTAAAGCGCCCAAGAGCTTCGCTTTCAAGTCGTTTTATATTCTCTACTCCAGCTTCATCATTTGCACTAAGATGATTCTCGTCCCACTGGGATTCTAAACGTAACAGTTGTGGATGATGTCTATTTTTGTTAGTGGACTCGTTTGTAGACTGGGAATCTCTTGAGCCAAACGATTCCAAAAGATTGGTAAACAAAGGCATAAGCATATTATTGTCAGCTTGAACTTGCTCTCTAGAGTTCATCACATTCAAGCTTTCTTGATCAGTCTCTGTTCCATCAACCAGCATACCTTCAGGCTCAAGTCCAGATTCACAGCCGTGACCAGAATTACCACTAATATCAGGTGAATGCTCCCATAGAATCTGATGTTCCCATTCATGCTGGTCAAGAGGAAAAACTTCCATTGATAATTGAGACTGGGATAGAGATGAATTATCATCTAAGTCCTGCTTCAACATTTCACCCATGATACATGAATCCCTTCCCAGCTTGGTAAATTCCCTTGATTCTGGTGGCATACCACCAATTCTGCCAGCTTGTACCAGCTGTAACCCCTCTCTAATTGGAAAGGGAACATCTAGCTGAACCAGATCAGCTTGTTTTACATGAGTATCAACCCTACCATGGCTCTTCAGGAGTACCTCCTCATCTTCTTCGACAAGCTCAGAAATATTCATAGATTTGTATTTGTCTGTACGAAATAAGGCTATGATGTAAGAGTTCCACATGAAGTGAATTACAAACAAAATGCAGAGACGACAGAAATAATAAGACACAGATGAAATGGACAAAATTAAGTTGCCTAGAAATTGATATAGAATGAACCAATTACACAGATCTAGGACATTCTAGCCAAAAGAGACTGAGCCGCATAAAAGGAATCGCTATCATGGTTTCAACACTTAATGGCCTTTAAAATTGAAAGGAAAACCTTATTCAAAAAAAAAAAAAATTGAAAGGAAAATACTAGAAAATCTGGAGAAACTATATTTGATGTTGCAGATTTAAACGCATGGACATCACAAATAAATTCAATAGGGTGCAGAAGAACCAAATAGGAAAAACATTCCAGATCATTTACCTCTACAAGTGACATATCTATTTTCTCTCCTGTCGCGCTTCTGTGGTGGCTCATGGATAGCAAATATCTCGGAAAACTGTAAGATGACCATACCATCCTCCACATACAGCGTAGGCAGTGGGGTGGCGCCTTTTTCATCCAATTTACCTTCCAATAACTCATCCACCTCCTCCTGTATGTTTTGATGAGATCACTAACAGAACAAAATCATCCCACAGCAAAAAAAACAAATGTAGTTTGAGACACAATTTCCCTTTATTTTGAGGGGGAAACTAACCTCCTGGACATCTTCTGTGTCCATCTGATCCTCGGTTTCCAAATTTCTATCCTCCTTTTCATACTCCAAGGCCTTGTTTTCCTTTAAGAAAACTGCAACACAAAAGATAATTTGTCTTATAATCAGTGACACAGGAGACATATAAGATAAATTCCATGTGTTCTGATCTCAAGGACTTTAAAACGCACTATACTACAGCTTTGCAAATAACGATTTGACTGAGCTCAACAAGTAAAATGACCTGGAAAATAACTCAGCTAAACCAATTTCAGAGTCAATGAAATGACACAACAAAAGTACACTTTACTATGTGCTAATCTTTTTGTTCAAAAAAACATAAACTTTGAAATGCAAACCTGGTTCCCTGTTAGCAGTTTCAAAAGACTTTTCAACTGGCGGATGCTCCTCCTCTTGTTCTTCTTCCTCATCATAATCTTCATCGTCAAACACAGAAGCTCTGGAAGTTAAATTACCCAAAGCAACTGCAGTCGAAAAATACTCCTTTTTTGGTAGTAGATGATCTTCCTCACTAACTACTTGAACTTCGGGCCCATCATACTCTTCATCAATATCCTCATAATCAACAGCATCCTCAGCTTTTCTATCATAATCTACACAACATATCATCACATTTAATGAAGATGATGACCCAGGATTTGGGTATTGTAAATAGTATCAGTATGTAACTACTCTGGGTGGAATGTTGCCTATTTAAAGATCTCCAGCATCCGTCGTTAAAATGATTATACTGTATATATGACTTACGCAAGACACTGTATTAAACAAACTAATAGTGGATAGATAGATTATGACAACAACCAAGACCATATCGATGGAAATGGAAACGTCCACGGGAGAAAAAATTCTAGCAGGTTTCCTAGTAAATCCTCCAGTATGGTTTAAAGAAGGGGTAGAATGCAAACTAGAAGTTAAATAAAAATAAAAACTGCATGAGATAGACGACCCTGGCAGACAACATCACCTTGCTCAGCTGGATCACTTGTTGTACGTTCTGATTTTGCCAACAACTGTTGAGTTTAGAAACACCATAGTTGGCATCCCAGTACAACAAAAAGAGGGATTAAAAATCAAAAAGAAGACCCGCATTCTCTCGCCTATAAACTTTAGGAAACAAAATGTCAAAGAGTGCGTAGAACGTTACGTTTATATCTGGTAGAGATGAACCCAGCTTATCTGCCAATGCAGAAAGATGTTCTTTGGCGTCCTGTAAAGTTTAAATGTTATCATTGGCACATGTATGCTTGGTGGAGAATTTCCAACTCATTGTAAGAAAAAATATAATTCCAGAGAGAAGAGACAGCAAAGTGAGACCAATTTTTTCATGAAATAATGTGTTCAACAAGGTCATCATACTAAAAGAGTAAAACAGATTACCTCATCAAGGTAATCAGCATCCAAGTCCCCAGAGTTATCAACATTTCCAAAGATGAATCCAAGGTTAAAACCCCTGCTGTTGTCCTCATGTTCCTCATCGTCATCTGCAACGGACATGTAAGGTATTGGTGTTCACCAAAAAAATCTTGGCTAGCATCATGTGCTAATAGTCATGAATATTTAGAAATCAAAATGCACACAAATGATTGCATACTGACACTCTTGTTAAACTGCAAAATCCAAGGTCACCTTATCATTGGATTCTTCTCTCTATCATCTCTTATCAGGCTACATTCCTTAGCCTCTACCTAGTGAAACTACTATTCCCAAACTCTTGGTCAACTAAAATCCTACAAATCCTCTTCCCACTAGAAATTTAGAAGAAGAAAAAACGATCCTAACTCGAACATGTCCTGGACACTCAAAAGACTGATCCTTTTTTACTCAAGGAAATCCAAAATATTCAAAACCATAAATCATTCATGAGCTGGTCTAATTGCAGCGATAGTAGCTACTCAGGGACACCTCTAGTTCCAGAAATTACACTAATCCGAGATTCCACAAGTACGCAACCATAAGCTTTAGGTAAAGCAACAAGAGGCAACATATATATATATATATATATATATATATATATATTTACCTGAATAAGTCTCGTGGGAACCCTTGCCATTGGATTCAGCCATATTCAAAGCTTTAGGTACAATGGTCGAAATCGGAAGACGGCAAGACAATTTTCCCTTCTCAGATCCCGAAGAACCATTAAAACTCAATCGAAACCTTCAAAAGAAACAAAAGATAATACAAATTACAAACCAACCTAAACGGACCTGGCAACAAACAAAAGCCAACTTCTTTATCCAACAACAGCTTCATCAAAAGCGCCTCAATTTTGCTTTTAAAACACAACGAAATCGAAACCCCATTGATCAATTTTTCGAGTTAAGCTGAGTTGCAATCAAAGCTCGATGTAATTGAGAACACGATACGATACCATTCACTGAACGTGATTGTTGGGTTGATAGGGTGTCTTCTTTGAAACCCTAATTGAGGGTATAAGTAAGCTTCGCCGGCGAAGGTGAACCAGCTGTAATTGGACGAGACGGTACGATATCGGAGAGAGGTTCCGAGGTAGCAAAATCTCAAATCGGAGGAAAAGAACAAAAGAAAAAAAAAAAAAAAATTGTAAATACGAAGAAATTGCGAAGCGACCAAGACAAGATTGTGAGGGCATTTATAAAAGTTTTTAACCCGACCCGAATAAAAGTTTAGTTCCGGGTCTAAAATCTAAACCGGAAAAAAAAATCAATTTCGTTGCTATTGAGGTGGTTTAGTAGAACTTTAAATAGAACTCGGTACAATTTTGTCAAATACTGAAAAGTCTCAAATACTTGTTTTTGTTTAATCATGACAATTTTTTTTTTAATTAAGAATCTAATAGATAAGTATATCTGTTATACTTTCAAGAAAATATTTACAAACCAAAGATACTCTTTAAATAAAATTTATTATATAAAATTTAGTTTCTTACTAGAATTGTGAAAAAGAACTAAAAAAACTTTTATATCATTAAAATTACATAAAAATTATAGATGGACGTTTCAGATAACAAATAAAATCAAACGTGGTTTACTAGTCACGAAAAGGAAAAAAAAATTATGTGTTTCCTAAAATATGTTGAAATTTAAACAAAAAAAATATATTAACTTTAGATATGTGTTTCATTAAGATATTTATATTATCTCAACTAAATTAATAATATCAAAAATATGAACGATTAATTTTAGTTTAAACAAAGATACTTGATAAGTATGATTACTTCTGAAAATATTATTTTTTGGTTATTCTATGAGACTATTGTAAACATTTCAAATCTAGTTCTATATTATTTTTGATGATATACCAAGTACTAAACTACAAGGGCTATACTAAGTACTAAACTACAAGGGCTATATAATTTTTTATAATTAAAAGTAAATCTCTAAATCTATGGAGGACTCCAAAGCTAATCCTTTTAGGAAAGTGTAACCCACGGATACAATTTTTTATTTTTGATATCCAAATGGGTTAAAAGCAATAGCTTATATCCATGTGGCATATACTTTTATCAGATAATGTTCGTAAAAATTTTCTATTTTATTTTTATTTTTTCTTGAACGAACGAATGTAAAATATTTTGTAATTTTTTTTTACCGTAAACTGCTAAATTTTGTTTGATAGTATTTTTTGAGTACCGTATAGGGTCGTCAGTCTACGGAGATAATAAGAAGGAGAGTTCAGAGAAAAGTTGTCAATCTTCCACTAGAGGGTCGGTCTACGGAGCTAACAAGAATGAGAGCTCAAAGAAAAACAACAAATCCTATACTTTTTTGATCTAGTACACTTTGAATATCTTGTTGTGACTTTTTGCCGTCACTTTTAAACTAGTTTAGTTTAACAGATTTTGGTTTCAATAAAAAAAAGTGTCGTATAGAAAAAGTTTCTAATATTTCTAATAATGTAATATTATTAGATCAAAATATTTCTAATAATGTAATAGATGAAAAAAAAATATGTCATTCGTAAAAAGGAAATATTTAAGTATTTAATCAGTTCATAAATGATAAGAATAATTTTCTTATGAGAAAATTAACAATTATGCCATATTTTTGTTATGGGATTTTAGTCCAGAATGCCCCTTTTGAAACAAAACTTATCAAAAATGCCATTTTTTCTTTTCTTTTCTACTCTGCCACTTTCTATTACTATGCCACTGATGTTCATATATTTTACCTTAGTTTATTTACATCTTTGCATGATTTATTAGCTAGTTTGGTCATTATTGAGTAATTTTACGACTGTTTATGCATTAGAGTAGAATTGCATTGCATTTTCATGGTTTTTAGCATAAGCAAGTGATTTGGATCCCAAAGAGCGTGGAAAGATGCTGAGGAGGATTAGAGCTAGCAAGTGAAGCAGACAAAGGAGCTAGAGCAGAAGAGAACCAAGTCCGGAAGTCCATTCGACCACCACACTCGACCAGACACTTGACCGTGTGAGGAGAGGGACTCGACCGTCACAAGAAATAGAAGAAGAGGTCACTCGACCGAGCACCTGGCCGAGTTGACCGAGCTGCCTTCCTATTTTGTCTTTTAGCCATTTTAGGGCTTCCCCTCCTTCCTATATAAACCTATTGTACTCTATGGCCGCACACAAGCCACTTTAGAGAGAAAACATCATCCTAAACCTAGTTTTTACCCTTTTGGAGATATTCACTTTTTGCTTAGATCATTAGCCACCTTTCGTATTTTCTCAAAGATCTTTGATACTTGTTGGTTCCATAACTTTCAAAATATTAAGAATTTGAGTTTACTTTCTTCTTCAATATTGTAGATCTTTATCTCATATATCTAATCATGCAAGTTTCATTGATTTCTGGGTTTATGATTTTGTTTATCATGCTTAGTAGATCTGAGTAGTGTATTAGGATCTTAGGGATGGATTAGGCTGCATAAGGGTTATGGTTGTTTAAATTGATCAAGCTTGATTGTTTACATATCTCTTCTAGATTAGATGTGCTCTATGCTGTTCTTATACTGAGAGGGTAAGGATAGATCTTAAGCTTCTTATCATCATACCACTGTTTAAGTTGTTAGATAAAGCTAATATTGCTAGAGATTATCATGCTGATAGACTCCTAGCAAGGAATCTCCTCCCAAGAACACACTTGCAAGGTATTCAAGAGAAATGGACGAAGTGATGATGGAGATTGGATGAAAGATGCAGCGGATTTGATAGATGAACGGCGGTGAAGGTGAAATGGGATGATTGCAGCGGATGAAGGGGATTGAAATGAACTTCCAAGAGAGATGGCAATCTCTTAGACTTCAGGCTTGAATCTAACTTAGATATGACACACTAAGAAGAAAACAAGTTGAGAAGATATTACACACTCCTTAGATCAAACAAGTAGAAAAGAAGTTTTTGATTAAAATGTTTGATGGTTTACAAATGAGGGATACATGGTGCTTATATAGAGAAGGGGGAACGAAGAGAAGAGTCTAGAAAACCCTAGACAAGTTCAAGTTCAAGTTCATGCAAGATGTGTAGGAAATGACAAAACAATAAATGCATTGTTTGAATGAGAAAGAGATAGAAAAATGGGCCAAGACTTTGTAATGGGCCTTGGACCACGACTTGGGCTGGTAAAAGGGGCTTGAAAATGTTACTTAGACCTCATTAAAAACCTTGTCAAGAAAACCCATTGGGACAAAACTTGACCAAGGGAAAAAGAGCACCAAAGCAACATTTACCCTTTACCGAGCACCTTCAGCTGTGAGCATCGTCAAAGTGGTTTGAACCACGTCTTCTTGGTTCTTGTTCAGCTCCTTGAGTAGTCCATTGATGGCTTGGTTGAACCTCTTGGACCGTGACCGTGTTAGAGGACCCGCCGGGATGATCAATGCTTCCTCCGCTGCTTCCGCTGGTTCAAGCTTGCTGCTCCTCCGGTGCTTCCTCTGGTTCAAGCTGCTCCTTAGGTTCCTGTGGTTTGGTGGAGCTGTCCATGGTCTCATCATCCTCTCCCACTTGAAAAGGATTTGACCTCAAATCCGAATTATCTGCACAATAAGGAAGAAGATCAGAAACATTGAAACTACCACTAACTTTGTACTTACCTTGGAGGTCGAGTTGGTAGGCATTGTTGTTGATTCGTTTGAGAACTGTGAACGGTCCATCAATCCTGGGCATTAGTTTAGATGCTCGCTCTTCCGGGAAACGCTCCTTCCTAAGATGAACCCACACTTGATCGCCCTCATTGAAGATGACCTCCTTTCGCCCTTTGTTCGCATACTTTTCATACAGCTTCGTCCGGGCCTCCAAATTCTCCTTAGCCTTTTTTTGTGAACCTGTTTAACTAAGTCGGCCTTCTTTGTGCCATCAAGACTTGATCTCACACTCAAAGGTAAAGGCATTAGATCCAAAGGAGAAGTGGGGTTGAACCCATAAACAATTGCAAAGGGAGAAAACTTAGTCGCAGAATGCATAGAATGATTATAAGCAAATTCAACATGCGGCAAGCAATCTTCCCAAGTCTTAAGGTTCTTTTTAATAAGCACACGCAACAAAGTAGACAAGGTTCGATTCACAACTTCAGTTTGACCATCGGTTTGCGGATGACATGTAGTAGAGAAAAGCAACTTAGTTCCCAATTTAGACCACAAAGTTTTCCAAAAATAACTAAGGAACTTAGTGTCTCGATCAGAAACAATGGTCTTAGGAATGCCATGCAAACGAACAACTTCTCTAAAGAACAAACTAGCAACATGAGATGCATCATCAGTTTTATGACAAGGAATGAAATGTGCCATTTTAGAAAAGCGATCAACCACCACAAAAATAGAATCCTTACCAGTCCTAGTCCTAGGCAATCCAACCACAAAATCCATAGAAATATCAGTCCAAGGATGCAAATGAATAGGTAAAGGGGTATACAAACCGTGGGATTGAACCTTAGCCTTAGCTTGCTTACACGTCGCACACCGTTCACATAGTCGTTCAACATCTCTTTTCATGTGCGGCCAGTGGAAGTGTTCTTGCATCACCTTATATGTCTTAGCAACTCCAAAGTGTCCCATCAATCCTCCTCCATGAGCTTCCCTTAGAAACAATTCTCGCAAAGAAGAGTGAGGCACACAAAGTCTATTTTCAAAGAACAAGTAACCCTCATGCCGATAATATTTTCCAAAGGCAAACTTCTCACAAGATTGAAATATTTTGCTAAAATCAGAATCATTAGCATACAAGTCTTTTATTTGCTCAAAACCTAGCAATCTTGCATCCAAAGAAGTAAGCAAAACATACCTGCGAGATAATGCGTCGGCAACGACATAATCCTTACCTTTTTTGTACTTGATAACATATGGGAATGTTTCAATGAATTCGACCCACCGCGCATGACGTTTGTTGAGCTTTTGTTGACCCTTGAGGTGCTTAAGAGACTCGTGGTCAGTATGAATGACAAACTCCTTCGGCCAGAGATAGTGTTGCCACGTTTGTAGGGCTCGGACCAAAGCATAAAACTCTTTGTCGTAGGTCGGATAATTGAGTGTAGCTCCTCCAAGTTTCTCACTGAAGAAAGCTATGGGCTTATGATCCTGCATCAAAACAGCTCCAATACCTATCCCTGAGGCATCACACTCAATCTCAAAAGTTTTCATAAAATTTGGAAGAATTAAAACAGGGGAATTAGTAAGCTTCTCTTTCAAAGTCTGGAAGGCATTTTCTTGTGCAGCTACCCATTTGAAACCAACGTCCTTTTTAAAAACTTCCGTGAGTGGGGCGGCAATAGTGCTGAAGTCCTTGAAAAACCGTCGGTAGAACCCTGCTAGGCCATGAAAACTCCTCACCTCGCTCACATTTGTTGGACTTGGCCAATCCTTGATTTCCTTGACTTTCTCCTCATCAATCTTGATTCCATCTGCACTCACAACAAAGCTTAGGAAAACAAGATTATCTGTGCAAAAGGTGCACTTCTTAAAGTTGGCATAAAGCTTTTCCTTGCGAAGCAAATCCAAAACAAGTTTAAGATGCATGACATGATCCTCTAAGTTCTTGCTATAAACCAAAATGTCATCAAAATAAACCACAACAAAAACACCAATATGCTTCCTAAGGACATGATTCATCAATCTCATGAAAGTGCTAGGCGCATTAGTTAAACCAAACGGCATGACTAACCATTCATATAACCCTTGTTTGGTTTTACAAGTTGTTTTCCACTCATCACCTTCTTTCATGCAAATTTGATGATGTCCACTTTTAAGATCAATTTTAGAAAAGATGCTAGAACCATGCAATTCATCAAGCATATCATCTAATCTAGGGATAGGATGGCGATACTTAACCGTGATATTGTTAATGGCTCGGCAGTCCACGCACATTCGCCAACTCCCATCTTTCTTTGGTACTAGCAACACTGGAACGGCACATGGACTCATGCTTTCTCGAATATGACCTTTGTCCATCAGCTCGTTCACTTGTTTTTCAAGCTCCTTGGTTTCGGTTGGGTTGGTGCGGTAAGCTGGTCGGTTTGGTAGGGCGGCTCCTGGCACAAAATCGATTTGATGCTCGATCCCTCGGATTGGTGGTAAACCAATGGGACAATCCTCTGGAAACACGTCCTTATACTCTTGCAAAACCAACTCAACTTTACTCGGTAGCACCGGTTCGGGGTTAGTAGAACAAGCTAGAGTTTCTTTGTAAACAAAAAGTAAACTATTGTGACTTACCTTGCTCTTACCCTTTGTGTCGGTTTGTTCGGCTTGTTTGGCGGCTCGCTGTTTCATGCTCAGCTGGTCTAGGTAGACTTCATGCGGCGTCATTGGGATGAGAGTCGTCTTGCGGCCATTGTGTTCAAAGGTGTGTCGGTTGGTGAAGCCATCATGGTGAACTTGTCGGTCTGATTGCCATGGACGTCCAAGAAGAATGTGGCTAGCGTCCATCGGAAGTATGTCACACATGATCTCGTCCTGATACTTATCAATTGGTAACGGCATTTTGACTTGCTCCTTAACAAACATCTCACCCTTTTCGTTGAGCCATTGAAGCGCATATGGTTTTGGATGTTTGAGCACTTCTAAGCCAAGCTTTTCCACCATACTCCTGCTTGCAACATTAGTACAACTACCACCATCGATAATTAAACTACATACCTTGTCCTTGACTAAGCACCGCGTGTGGAACAATTTTTCTCTTTGCGCTTGCTCCTCTGATTTGGTTAGAACACTCAACGATCTCCTAGCAACAAGCAATTCTCCTTTACCTGGGGCTTCCAAACCCTCTTCCAAAGAGTCATTTTCCGAACGCTCTTCTTCAGACTCTACCTCGCCATTTTCTTTAAGAAAACCATGATCCTTTTGTTGACACATTCGCTTGCGTAATGCCCAAGTCCTTGACACTTAAAGCAACGAATATCCCTTGTCCTCGTGATCACCTCCTTACCCTTACCTTTCGGGTCTGATTCTATCGGTTTCGGTTTGACGAATGGCTTGTAATCCTTCTAGTAGTCGGGCTTGTCCTCCTTTTGGTAATTCGGTTTTCCCGAGCTGTAGCTGGACTTAGTGGTGCTGTAGCTGGATCGAGAGTTCTTCCTTTTAATTTGCTGTTCGAACAAGACTGCCTTGTGAAGCATCTCCTCGATTTCCACATAGTGTTGGGTTTCTAGACGGTCTTGGATTTCACGGTTAAGACCTCCCATGAATCGCGACATCGTAGCTTCTCCATCCTCATGAATATCGGCTCTAAGCTTTAAGGTTTCCATTTCATTGAAGTACTCTTCAACTGACCTGCTTCCTTGAACCAAATTCCTCAAACGCTGATCAAGATCACGATGATAGTAACTCGGCACAAACCTCCTACGCATGACGGTCTTCAACTGGTTCCATGTCTTGATCGATATGTCTTCGGTACGTCTGCGGCTGGTAACAAGCTGATCCCACCAACTTAATGCATAATCGTAGAACTCGGTTGCGGCAAGTTTAACTTTGTTGACCTCGGTGACCTCTTGAAAAACAAAGACTAATTCGATTTTCTGCTCCCACTCCAAGTAGGTATCCGGGTTGCTGGTTCCGTGAAAGGCTGGGATCTTGCACTTAAGTCCTCCCAACGGATCTCTTGGTACTGGACGTTCTCGTCGACGCCTCCGCTGACTGCTGTGTGAAGAACCGTGGCTATAGTACTGCCTGGTCTCGTCGTCTTGCCTTGGTTCCTCCTGGTTCTGCCTTTGACGCTGATTTGCTTCCGGGTTGGGTTGATTCAAGTGTAGAGCGTCAAGTCTTGTATCAAGCATGGTTGTCATAGCTGCGGTGACTGACTTAAGGATCCTCCTTTCAAGACTGGATGTAGATGACTCTTCCTCTTCTGACGTCACCATGGTACCTGAAAAGAAAAACAAAGATCCACCAGTAAATAGTTCTAAAAACACGTAAATGAAAACAGATCTGGGAAACTTATGAAAACGAATCCAAAAATTCTCAAATCAATTTTACAAAATACTAGACTCGTTCTTGGTTCCAAAACAGTTGATTTCATTAAATTTGAACGAGTAAAACATTTTATAAAGTTCTGACAAGATAAATGACAGATCTGAGAAAAATAAAAAGTGACGATTGGAAACTCAAAACCTGGTTGCAAAGTGGTTGCTCTGATACCACATGATAGACTCCTAGCAAGGAATCTCCTCCCAAGAACACACTTGCAAGGTTTTGAAGAGAAATGGACGAAGTGATGATGGAGATTGGATGAAAGATGCAGCGGATTTGATAGATGAACGGCGGTGAAGGTGAAATGGGATGATTGCAGCGGATGAAGGGGATTGAAATGAACTTCCAAGAGAGATGGTAATCTCTTAAACTTCAGGCTTGAATCCAACTTAGATATGACACACTAAGAAGAAAACAAGTTGAGAAGATATTACACACTCCTCAGATCAAACAAGTAGAAAAAAGTTTTTGATTAAAATGTTTGATGGTTTACAAATGAGAGATACATGGTGCTTATATAGAGAAGGGGGAACGAAGAGAAGAGTCTAGAAAACCCTAGACAAGTTCAAGTTCAAGTTCATGCAAGATGTGTAGGAAATGACAAAACAATAAATGCATTGTTTGAATGAGAAAGAGATAGAAAAATGGGCCAAGACTTTGTAATGGGCCTTGGACCACGACTTGGGCTGGTAAAAGGGGCTTGAAAATGTTACTTAGGCCTCATTAAAAACCTTGTCAAGAAAACCCATTGGGACAAAACTTGACCAAGGGAAAAAGAGCACCAAAGCAACATTTACCCTTTACCGAGCACCTTCAGCTGTGAGCATCGTCAAAGTGGTTTGAACCACGTCTTCTTGGTTCTTGTTCAGCTCCTTGAGTAGTCCATTGATGGCTTGGTTGAACCTCTTGGACCGTGACCGTGTTAGAGGACCCACCGGGATGATCAATGCTTCCTCCGCTGCTTCCGCTGGTTCAAGCTGCTCCTCCGGTGCTTCCTCTGGTTCAAGCTGCTCCTCAGGTTCCTGTGGTTTGGTGGAGCTGTCCATGGTCTCATCACATGCTAACCCAAGAGATTGGTTGTTTAAGGTGATTTTTGACATGTAATGATCTGGATCTTTAATGCCTGTTTTTGTATGTCTTAGCTAGTGAGAACTAGGTCTAAGAGTATCTAAACTTGATTGCTATTGTCATGAGAATGGATTAGCAAGTATCAGAAGATCATTGTCTAGAGATAGCTCATTATTGTTTGAGGTTTGTTGATCAGTTTAGATAACCATAGCTTGAGTCCAGCCCATGAATCCATCTCTGGGACCTTCTTTGTTTATTGATTTCTCTATTTGAATATTGTTATCCGCTTACTATTTGATTTACTTGTGTTTTGCTCTGTTTTGATTGTTGTTTTTGGCTCTATTCTTCGTATTCACCCACTCGACCTGTCATTCAATCGAGCATACGATCGAGTGCTTGCTCGAGCTCATTCCAGAGTTCTTGTTTATGTTCTGCAACTTTAAACAGAGAACCAAAACAGAGTAAGAAAAAATCTATGTGATCTGATATTTCAATGGTTCTCTCAAGACAAGAACAAAAATAGAGTAAGGAGAGAGATAGAGAGAGAGAAAGAGAACAAAACGTGAATTGTTGAGAGATTATAAACACGAAGCGTTGACTGCTCATTAAATTATGAGGCATGACCTCCATAATTAAGAGGCACCAATTACGAGAGGAAACGAGTAAACGAGGGAGCAACATGATACGTTAATGGAGAATTGTAATAAGAGACGATGGGTGGAGGGTTCGTGCATCATTTGCTGACCGTTGCTGCCCAAGAGTTTTATGTTCCTTTCATTTGTTTGTTTTTGTTTTTAATTGAAATCCTTCAAAATTCTACCTCAAAGGATATGATTTTGAGAGGGGTACTTTTCAACTAAAAAGAAAAAAAAAGTCTCTTAGAATCATTCAAAGTATAATTCTAAGAAAAGTTGTGATATTTTGAATAACAAGATATTTAAAATTGGAATTATAAACTATTGATTGAATAACAAGAGATTCTAAAGTATTTTAAAGGACTTTCTATAAATCTTAGTTGAATAACATAGGATTCCATGAGATTTTTTAAAATCCTCAATTGAATAACAAAGGATTTTAAGAATACTTCAAAATCCTTTAAAATGTTAAGTTCAATACACCCCTCTAAAATTGTCCATTACCTTTTTAAAAATTTGATGTGTTGAAATTTGTTAATTATCTTATTCATGCATATACTTTTTGGTGGACGAAGTGTAATGCTTTAGTAAAAAATATATACCTTATTTCGATGGTTAGAGAATTTCATCCCTAAATTTCGATCATAGACAAGTTACCAAATTTATTGCTTGTGGACAAGCTATCGACCTAGATCACTTGATCTATTAGTCTTCAGCTTGTAGTCGTGAACATTTTATTTGATTAATACTAATAAACAAGTTAGTTAAAATATATTGGTAGAAAAAAAATTGGTGGACAAGAATTTGAAACAACAAACTTATCCATGACATTTTTTTATCATTTGGTCCAAAAATAACATACAAACTTATTAACCAAATATATCCATCGTTAATTTTTATTTTCTTATTTATTTTTGTCTTCTTTTTAATTCATCTAAATATGATTTATAATTAATATTTTTTTCTCACGTCACATCAAAAACCAGAAAAGATTTCTTTCTCTACATAAGTAATTTCGTCTTTTTATGTATAGCAAAGGTTGATTTATGGTAGTTTTGAAAAGACACTTTCAAATATAGCATTTGTGGAAAGTTTTATATCACATGTGACACTTTTGATGAAATTCCCAAAAAGAAAAAATTTATATATATTGGTCATGTTAAGTTGATGTTCTTAGCAATTAACAATAAATTTTAAATTGCGACTCTAATCTTTTTTTTTTGTAAAGTGCGATCCTAACTTTGATAGATATGACAAATAGTAACATTCGTATTGGTTTAAATTCGCCGTCGTAAAAAAGAGTGATAAAACATGGTAAAAATGTTGTTGGAGATTTGGAGTGATAAAAATAGAGAAAGACAATATATGTATGAGTTAGAAAGGGAAAAGAAGATGACCATTATTGTATACATAACTTTCACCTTCTTTCTTTAGTATTTGGGTGAACTAGAACTTACAACAATGAGTTAGAAGATTACCATTGACTCATTAAGGCAAGCGATCACAAAAGATGTTATCAAATATGAATCTTCTAGATACAGTCATACATAATAAACTATAGTGAAGAATATTACAAAATAGTAGTAACTTGTTTATTTTGTTTTGGTGACCTTTATGCTTGATTCAATGTTTTTTTTTTGTCAAAAAGGAATTATATTGATGGTAAATTGTAATCTTTACATAGAGTATCTGTTAACCAAACAAGAGGTTGGAAACATGCAGAATAAAAAGAGTTTGTTGTACATCCTAATCTTGCTAAGACATGAGATGTATTATTACAAGTTCTTGGAGTGTAAACAAACTGAATTTGCTCAAAAAATTGTGACTAGTGTAGTATGTCCTGATAGACTCCTTCTATTGAAGCAATATAGTTCGATTTGTTCAGCATCTTAGTTATCATCTCGCAATCCCCTTCAAAGACAACCTTTTTTATTCCTCGTATCCATGTTTGTTGCATCGCAGTTAATAGGGTTTTACCTTCAGCTTCCAGAGGTGAAGAAGCATGCCCCATATCCGATGATCCCCAGCCATTTGAAATTCCAGATTCATTGCGTAAGATCCATCCACCCTTTGCCGCTTGAGAAAGGGGATCGTAACTCGCATCATAATTACATTTGAGGAAGGATTGTGGTGGTCTTGTCCAATGTGTTGGTTTTCGCTGATGAGTTGTTGTTGTAACTTGATGTGAATCATTTTCAATCCGACACCATTCTCGCACATCTGCTTTGGCTCGCAATGCTATATGTGTGGGATCTTCCGAAATTTCTTCAAAGATAATTTATTTCTTGTTTTCCAAATATGCCTAAGTACCACCCAAAATGGAAAAAGTTTTGTATGTGTTGGAATTTCTTGATCATTTTGGAGTGTGAAAATAGCCTCTAAAATAGATTCACAGTTAATAGAAAGATTCTTGATCATGCTTGATTCAATGTTAATCCTAAAATAAATGTTTGAAAAAGTCATCATACACGAAAAGGTGAAATAAAAGGAGAGAGGTGATAAAATTAGGTTATATTTCTCAAAATTTCAAAAAAATAAAATAAAAGTTAGTAGTTATTATCAAAAATATTTTTTGTCAAATATTTAAAATAGAATTTGACATGTTCATGTATTTAATATATTTCTCTTTTCATGATAACATATCATATGTATATATACATCATTTAAAATTGTGACATATCATTTAATTCATGTAAAATTTTAGTAAACTAAAATCACAAATAATCATTAAAAGATATTATTTTGGAGAATTTGACATGTTCCAATCTATTACAGTTTTGACCATGATATTAGATTAACTTCCTCCATCCGATGTTTAAAGTAAAAATACGTAAATTAAGAAGTGACTATTTAAAAAAAGTTCAACCAATCATAAACAAAACTGGATAATATAAAATATTAAATTAATATAAAATTGTATAGAAACTTGAAAACATTTTATATTATGAAACAAAAAAATTTTCTAAAACATCTTATGAACCGGAGGATAGAATAAAAAATGTTAGATTTTCCTTTCTAAAAACACAATATAGCAATTTAGATATGAACTGATCTTAAAATTCAAATGGACTATTTTATATCCAAACAAAAAAAAATAGTAGGAATCTAAATAAGTAAAATAACCACATTTATTTTTCTCAATAACATTAGATTTAGATGCCAAAGTCTTTTATTAAATCAAATACTAACATTTATTGTTTATTTTTCTTGTCAACAATCAAATAACATTTAAATTAAATAAGATTAAATTTTATAAAAATTAATAATCGAATTAACACCTATGTAAATTAGAATCATCCTAAACCATGGTAATTGGTACCTCAACGTTTTAGGATATTGCCACCAAAAAGAAAAAGTTGTTCTTGTTCTGGTCGAAACCTAAACAAGCAATTTATGGCTCTTCATTACCATAAGTATCTATCATGAACTTGTTGACTTTTGCTTAACTCCTAATGTCTAATCTCAATCTAACGAAATATATTAAAAATGATCTTCTGGTTCCTTTTAATTACTCTAACCAAATTTTTTTGGTTCGGATTCTTAATCCCCTAATTCAAAGAATAAGCTTTGCAAACCATTAAGCAAAAAAATATATATATATATATATATATCTCAAAATATTTCGTTAAGAACTAAATATTGTGTGTACACACAAACTGTTTCATAATTCAACGAATAATATGGACATTAAAATCACAAGAAAAAGAGCCAGAGCCACGTGCATTGTCACGTCCCCAACTTTGTAATTTTATAAACCAAAAAGTTTTTTTGTTTTAATCTAATTAGCAGTTTTGTTATTTTGTTTTTTTTTTTTTTTTTTTTTTAATCTAAATCTCTCATTTCTCACTTCTTCATCACCTCACCACCGTCTCGTCTCTCTCACTCAATCTCCGTGTGCTTTTTATTTTTGTTTCCTCCTCCGACGTTGAGAAATCCTCGAAATCTCCGGCGATGGGTGGTTGCGTCTCCTCCAATTTCCTTAATCCGACCGATGAAAACTTCTCTTCTCAGCTCAACGCCTCTACCTTAAGCCACCATTTCGTTAAGCTAACTTCAACCACTTATGGTCTTCTTAATCTCGACTCTTCTTCGCCTTCTCTTCCTCCGCCTCCTTCCTCCTCCGCTATATCTCCGATGACTCCGCCGGAGAGATTTACTATCAGCGGTAAGGAGACGATGGTTGGTAAGTTGGAGCCGACGACGGAGGTTATTAACTTCTGGGAGCTAATGTCAGGTCTCGACGGCGGCGATACTCTCGCTATTCCGGCGAAATGTAATGTCTCTGGCGGTGGTGGAGTGATGATGGTGAACAAAGAGAACTCCAATCCTAATTTGAAGAACCCTAGAGATTCAGAGAGCGATTACGAAGTTTTGAAAGCGTTAGATCCGAAATTAGCGGAGGAATCCGAGAGACTCTGTGACGGCGGTGAGGATCGCGTTGTGATTTACACGACGTCGTTGCGGGGAGTGCGGCGGACGTTTGAGGCGTGTAAAGCCGTGAGAGCTGCCATTGAGAGCTTTGGTGTGGTGGTATGTGAGAGAGATGTGTCCATGGATAGAGGATTCAGAGAAGAGCTTTCGAATCTCATGGCTCAGGAAAGAGACAACGGCGGCGGTGGTGATGATTCGCCGGCGGTGGTGTTGCCGCCGAGGGTTTTTGTGAAAGGGAAGTACATTGGTGGAGCAGAGGAAGTGATGAGTTTGGTAGAAGAAGGTCTGCTTGGTGATTTGCTAAGAGGGATTCCGAGGAAGAAAGATAGATGTGGCGGCGGTTGCGGTGGCTGCGGCGGGTTAGCGTTTTTGCCGTGTTCAGAATGTAATGGGAGCTGTAAAGTGGTGGAAGGATGGGGAAGTGATGCTGTAGTGGTCAAGTGTATGGAGTGTAATGAGAATGGTCTTGTTCGTTGTCCCATTTGCAGCTAAACACACAAACATTACTGATTCACTAGTAATAATGGGAATAGCATCTAAAAACTGTAAGATAAAAAGTTTTTTTTTTTTTTTCTAATTTCTTTCTTTTTAGAGTTCTCTGTGTTTCAAGATTATAATATGCTTGATAGAAGAAGGCGGCAAATGATCTTGGTTTTTATGGTAGAGATACTTTAGTCTTTGTTCGTTGGTGGTTTAGTTACAAACATTACATAACTTATCCAATACAAAGCCTTTTGTGTTTCTCAGTTGTTCTTTCTAATAGTTTGGATTGAGATTGGCCACATTTAGGTGAGCTCACCATGTGTTTGGGACACTGTTATACTCTTTTTGGTATAGTAAGGAACCCCTTAGCCAAACAGAATGATCAATCACTAGTAATATCGAAATGAAACAACACTACCTCAAGTGGACTTGATTGTGTCTTTTAAATCTTCACATCACTCACTACTCAAAAATCAAAATACCCGAACCCATTTCTATGTCGGTTAAACTTGTTTCATTTGCTTTGTTAAGATCTTGCAAGAGATTTGTTCATGAATGTATTCATTGGATGATACTTTTGGTTAAATGACACATTGCACAATAAGTAACTCAGAGACCATATAAGACTTCCACTTGAGTTTAACTCTGATCCACTTTTACAAAAGGCTAATTGAATGTGTAATGATTGTTTTAGCAACATGTTTCCTTATATATACTTGCAACATGTTTAGATAAGCCGATTAAAAAGCATATAGAACCGCAAGAAGGTAGGGATGATAAATATTGGATTGAGTTTACTTTATTCTGTTTTATCTATTGAACAATTGTGAAACACTCGTGTGATCGTTGCTAGTCTTTGGATAAATTTGTTACATTGAATGATTAAATGATATGGGTGTAATAGAGAACGGAGCAGGATAAATGCTTCAGTAAGAGCTGTTTACGATTACGGTGTTTTAAACAGATTATTATGACAGTATAAAGGTTTACTAGTGCATGAAAAGTATCCCAAAAATTACATGTAGCATGAATTTGGTGGAGTATGATCAATCCCGATAAGCATTTGAGTAAGACCGAGCAGACACTTGTAGCCAGATTGAAATTGGGTGAACTTGATTGTGAGTTATCTAGTCAACTTAAGTAGAATACATGATTTGATTGAAGAAACATGAATGGCATGGCGTGACTGATTGGTCGATGCGTGTTGTTTGAGAGCGTGATAATGACTAATGTGAATGTGAAAGTGAAAGAGACGAGTACGTAACAAAGATGAAAGGAATCCATGAGCATTTGGCTATATACGTAACAATTTAACTAAAGTTAGAAAATGTGACGATGTAACTAAGTAACAAAGATGATAGGAAGCCATGAGCATTGCTGCATCGGCTATATGTTTGTAGATTGCTATGAAGAAACCTCTTTTTTTATATACAATTTTACTGACTGGTCTCTTCTTTCCAAATCGGATTTGGTATTGTTCGTTGATGACATGTAAAGATGCATTTTGGGTTCAGTTTTTGTTTATTTATCTTTAATTGTTTTTCAACAACTAATTGGCTTAAGACTTACAATCCTTTAACCGAAAGGAATCTAAAACTTCATTCCGACCTAGATGGTGAATTGATCTGAGTGCATGTTACAATATCCTAAAAATTGAGAAGAAATTTGAGCGTAAGAAATTTCGTAAGAAGATGACATGGTAAGGAAAACTTTGTATGAGATGTCTATGTAACAAGTAAATATACAATTTCATTGATAATTAATATTTGAATTATTAAGTTACATATATTTTTTATTTTTTATTTGGTATATGTTTAAATTCGATTTCAATTTTACACATTTGGTTTTGCAATACAATTTAATTATTTGTTTTATCAAAATAAATCAGATTTTAATTTTACGCAATTCATATTAATGGATAAGAGCTAAAATTTATATCAAAAATAATATGTTTATCATATAGAATTTATACCTTAGTTAATATTAAAAATAATTAATAAATTAACAAAACATAATTAGTATTAAAAAGTCTACAAACTTTTTTTGGAAAACCAATGTTGATCAATATAGGTGACTCTTGTCATGATCATCTTAATGACTAATTTTGAAATCAAACTTTATATGATAAACTATGTTGTACCATATAAAATTTTAATATGTATGATATTATATAGAGTAAAAAAATCATATAATTGTTATCTTAGAAAAAAATTTGTATGGAAAATAAAAATTAACCCTAAAATAAAATGCACAAACAATGTCCAAAAATAGATGTTTTATTTTGAAATAAAGTAAATATATGCATTATTATAACTTACATTTTCTAATGAATAAATAATGAATATACGCTTTTTGTGTTTCCTATGACGCAAATAATGATCTAGTAGACAAAATAGTTAAATATCTTGAGTACTATAAACATCATGACAAAAATAACTATGAAAAAATTTGCTAAACATTTATCAAGTGCCTGCTGAAGAATAAAAGTTAGAGTGTAGATTTTTTTTATTGTTTTGTTTCAAACTCTACATTTAAATATAAAAATTGACTTTAACAAAAAAAAAAATTGAATCTAAAAAGTATTATTTATTAATATATTAAACTTTCTAATAAATTTCTAATATAACATATCTATCCAACAAAATAGAGTGTAAGTTGAAGTTTTTAAGATATGTGGTTAAAATTTGTCAATTGTCACCAAGATATGTGGTGAATATCTGTCGGCATAACCCAAAATTTGAGATTGTTTTTACAGATAATGTAGGCATATATAGGACTTCTTTATAGTATCAGAAAGTTTGAAAACTATGTGACAACTATTTTTTGGTAATTATGAGACATGACTTACCATCTATATTCGTTTCTTATGAGTTCCCATTGTTTCATTTTTTTTTTCTTAATCAGACCCAGAATTATGACCCTCAATAAAAAAAAAGTTGTTATGAATAAATAAAAACTTACGGGCCGGGAAACTCGAAGACTTGTTTACATATTATATGGTTTCCTTAATTAGTAGTCACTTAATCACTTAATCCTGCTTTAGTTCATGAAAGATATATGATTGATCAAATATTTTGAAAAAGATCAATACTAATTTAATTGGTCGATTTTCACTAGTCGAAGAGGCCTCTCACCACCAACAACGCTCCGTGTCGATTGCATCTCACTGAATCACGTCATGCAACTAGCTAGTGACACTGTTGAATTTGACTCATTTGAACCAGCAAATTGGATTCGTACGTTATCTATGTATATAACAGTTCATTGGTCTCTTATAGAATTTGACTCATTCGAACGAGCAAATTGGATCCGTTAATGTATATATACGTAAGAACAGTTCTAACATTGGTACTGTGGTAGATGGATTGTCCATTTGCACGAAGGATAAGAAATTTGGAATTTCAAACGGAAACGAAAATATAAAACAGTTGCACTTGCACTAAATTAAAAGTTGAATTAATTAGTATAACGAAGCGAGAATCTTATTATGCTGTCGTTAATTATTTGGTACACTTTTACTTAATTAGATAGATGTAAGTCAAAATAAATATCACTTCATTTATGATACGTCAAATAGACAATGATTCTTTATCCAGATAAAATTCCCGTGTTATACGAGACTTTTGTTTTGTTTTTTTGTTTGTTTTTGTCATCGTCATACGTGAGTTTTGTTTACACATGAATTAACTACACTAGGTAGTCTGATCCTACGATCAAAAGCACACTACGTTTGACATGACACAAAGACGCTAACCCGTCCCGATCCATGTTAAATACTACAACTCTCAGGAGAAAAAGAAAGATGAATCCGATGAACCATGCATGTTTATGCTCACTTATAAAATCTCTTAACATATATTTATTGGGAGGAGGATGATATGTTAGTCGAGGTTTCGATGAATCATCTTCCTCCTCCCAATCAATATATATCACAATTCTTCCTACTTTCATATGATTCCAACCGTATTACGAGAAACACTCTTATTGTCCAAATAATATTATATCATATCATATCTAGCTAGGACTAACCTATTTTTGTCTTCCTAAAGACCTTCTTAACCATTATTTGACAGAAAGGCATAATCATGTCGAAAGAACGAGTTATTCACGAATAGTCACACTCTAGCTTGGTTACGTTTACAAGCGATCAATCGCAACCGATGCTCATTTACAACTAACAATTAAACTATATTGTGATATATTTCTCCAAGAATATTGGTCGAGGCATCCAAGAAAGAACGACTCATATTATATTGTTAAGAGAAAACTCTCTAACACTTAATCCTCCTTTCTAGTGATTTTATAATCACTGATGTAATCTCTACTCTCTGATTTTATCTTTCAAAACCGTACGACTTAGTTGTCATAGCTATGTACCTTTAATTTATGCACTCTCAATAGAATACCGTTTTTTTTTTCTAAACATTATTTTCTGCTTTATTTTCTACTATAATTATAACATTGGGATTCAAATAATAATTCAGGAGATCTAAAATATTACAACCGTTTCCGATAGTGCATGCATGTAGGAAATGTATATGTGAAAAGATGAAAGATAAGAGAAGTTAATTAAGGGATGTGAAAATTTCTACCATATAACTTTAATAGTTAGAAAAAAAAAAAAAAACTAAATGGAATTGACCTCTATAAACATGCTTATATAGGAGTAACTATTATAGTCTAGTAAGCACAATCGAAAGAGTCTTTATGATTATAATTTTTTAAAAAATATTTCCCTAGCTACCATAAACATATCTTGAACATCAATACCAAGACGTGATATCATAGAATATGAGTCTTTTTTTTTTTTTTTAATTAACAAACTTATAATTTTAATACTATAGAAGTAAAATATATATATTTTTTATTTTCTGTGTGTATGTATTTTGAATATATAATCATACAGATAAATGAAGAAGAGGGTCTAAAGACGAAGGAGACGAAGATGACTCCGTGAAACTACTCCAAAGATCGACATTATCATCATTATTCCAATGAAGATCCCATCGCTGCATCATAGTATCACCATCTTCTTCTTCTTCATCAAAACTCTTACGATCACACGTATGATGACCATTGTTCAATTGCCAAGCCACGAGCCGGTCAAGACTAGCCCAGTTACTGCAGACCGGTCTGCCGGTTATCTTCTCTCTAACGGGAAAGGGATCGAATTGGTTTGGAGTCATGAAACTTTGGTCGACCTGGCTCTCAGATTTGGGTGTCTCAAGACTAGGGAGTTGCATGAATAAGACATCGTCTTGAAGTTGAGTTTTGGTAGTCGTTTGGCTCTCGGGCATGGAAATGTTAGAACCGGTACGGTTCATGCAGAGAAGAACATGGTCTACGACGGTGCCGTTTTGAGTGTTGTGAAAGGTGGGCCTCTTCTCTTCCTCCGTGTCGTCAGGTGAAGAAGATAGAGTGATTTTAGGACAATCGTCGATCTTTTGATAGTTCTTCTTCCTGAAAACTCGACATACCACCCAACCTTCTTCGTTATAGCTCATCGGATCTTCGGTTAGGACGTCAGAGTAACCCTGAAAATGGAACAAATTATATCGACTTATAAAATGCAAAAAGAGATGATGAAGATCTTGAAGACGTAAATGCGACTTTTATTTTGTTTTCTTTCGGAACAAATCGATCTTGTTCGTTCAATACTTGTCGGATGCATAATATAACCTTTTAAAAAAAAAATCAACAACCAACCCTTCTTTAACTATTTTAGGCCTTGTACAAACTTTATATATATCATATGTACACATGATATGATAATTATAACTAAACAAACATATATATAAGCTATACTTTATGCATAGATATAATTTTACAGAGAAATTATTATCTTTAAAATTAGGATCATGCTCGATTACTTTAATTGCACATGCTAAAAGACGGCTCTAGTACATATTTTAAATGAACCAAAACCTTTTATTTATCATGAAACGAATCTAGCTAATTCTTTGACCTAATCTGTTTCTTCCAACCTAAAATGAATATTGATGACAGCTATATATATACTTACATTAGTCACTGGAGTATCGTCGAGGCGATACTCATGCATGATCCAATCAGATTTCTGACCGTGAGGAGCTCTTCCTTTGTAGAACACTAGTGTCTTCCGCAATCCAATCCTTCGGACACAACTGCATATGATCTTGTCACGTCCTGTAGCTTTCCAGAATCCAGCAACTGTTGCCCGGTTTGTCCTGGTCCCGGTTGGATACTTTTTGTCTTTGTGGCTAAAGAAGTACCAGTCGTTTTGCGGCGTCGAACCGATTCTACATTCCTCTGCATTTGCATACCAAAATGGTTCAAAATAAAGAACAAAGAAAGAGAGATAGAGTTAGTAGAACTTAGTAGGGTTTCTAGTATAAAAACCTTGAATATCCCAAGGCTCAAGCTTATTGAGATCAACTTCACGAATCACATCAAGGTCGATCTTTTGAGAGTTAACTTTCTTACGGAGATAGTAATGGAGAAGTTCTTCTTCGGTGGGATGGAATCTGAAACCTGGAGGCACTTTTGATTGTCCATTAATCGACAGATTTACCTTAGTATCCGCCATTGAAGATGATGGCGGTATCTTTTTGTTTTGTTGCTCTAGAAGAGTAGAGAAGCTGTATGATTACAAGTGGAAATGGTTACAACTTAGAAACAAGAAAGCAAGCGATGAGATCATTTATAATGGTGGTGGGACTCAACGACACACAGCCCCCAAAAGGGGGAAATTATTATTTAAATAAAGAAGTTTGGAAAATATCATGCGTTAAAGTATCTTTATGGAATTAATATATAATTTAGTAACATATGTCCTATGTTTAAATCGAATTTGAGCATACGTAGGTTCTGACGTAAGACATATTTCTTTTGACGTGTCATGTCATGTCATGTCATGTGTAATGTATAAAAGGGAAAATACTATAACGTAGACAAAACAGGTTTAGTGGGGGAATAAATCTTTGTTTTTTCTTGCAATTACTTATTGTAGAATTGAATTTCATGTGTGTTTGGTCTACTAATAGATGGAAAATATAAGTATTAGATTCTTATATAATAAAATGAATGTGAATTACCTTCTATAACATATTTCCCACCATTATTATAACTGACGTCGTCGTTTCATGATCTAGCTTATTAAGTTAGTTATCTAAAAGCTATGTGTTTGGTATGCTCGTCGTTCATTTCCATGTATCATCAAAAATGCATTACAAACTATTTTAAAATCTATTATTTTCTTTTACTATTTTGTGCTAAGTATTTATCACTTATATATATATATATAATTTATCATATTCCTTCCGTTTTAAAATTTTGTTTTTAAGTGAAGTTTTCAAGTCTATATGCAAAATTTTATATGTGTTATTTTTTACCATTTTTATTATGCAGTATGTTTTTTTTATTGGTTGAATTAATTTAATTAATAATAGTTTTATGTAAAAAAAAGTAAATGAAAATTTTCAAATGTGTGTGTACTTAAAATATTATTTAAATAGAGCTAGGGACTATAATTATATAAGATAAATGGGTAACAAAAGAACCCACGATGTTAATTTATAGTTATAGCCTTACAGGTGTTAAGTGACAAAAACGTATATGAAGTCAAAGAAAACAAAACAAGGCGAAGAGAGCAGGGGATATGCTTTTTTTCACAAGGTGTGACACTCCACCTTCATTTCATCATTTATTCACCTCTGCCGAGTGCCGAATTCATGCATGTATATTTCAGTTTTAGCTAGCTATTGGTAAGCAAGAAATTATAGTCAACCACTTCATTTTTTTCAGACAGTTTTACATAGTAAGTTTTTCTTAGGTTTTGGGAATACCATTTATGATCATATGGAGTAAAAACCATTTATGAATTGGGAAAAAAGCTAAAATATACCCCAAGTTATTTTTATTTGGAAGTTTAATACCCAATGGTTTTGCATTGGAATATAAATACCCCAAGTTATTCTTTGATGGTTTTTAAATCATAATGTTATATTAGTTTGTTGAATCAAACATCCGACTTAACTGACGTTAATTTGATTAACGGATTCTCTTAACCGGTTCAATCGAACCAAACACGTGGGAAATTGGGGTTAAACGAATTACACTGTTGCCCTCACTCTCATTTCCCTCAAAAATCGATTTCCCCCAAATCGACAAACCCTAAAAACTAAAGTCCCCAATTTCTTTCTCTTTATCGAGTGTGTTCTTCTTTCGCGAGTGAATGGAGTGAAGGCGTTTGATTTAGCGGATTTGGTTCAGTGTATTGGGCGTGAATTCGAGATTATCGCAGAGATGAGGTATGTCAATTTTTGTTATTAGGGTTTGGGGCTGTCGATTCATCGCAATTCTATAAATCGATATCAAAATTGGGGTCGATGGGATTTTAGGGTTCGAAGTCAATTATTATTGGTTTAGTGGGTGAAATCCATTATCATTATTAGAGATTTTTTCCGATTTGTTTGTGGTACTAATCGTGAATGTTTGATTGTTTTGTGTAGTTTCGAGTGTTTGAAGTGCAAAATACACTTCAGAGGGGATGTTTCAATGAGGGATCAAACATTCGACTACATAGGAGGAGATTCGACAAAGACATGTTAATCGATCCCGATTTGATGACATGGTCAATCTTTGGTGAGTTTTGCAAGGAGAATGAAGTTGATGGTGAAGTCGAAGAATTTTGGTATAAGCTTCCACATGAGGATATAAGTTCCGCAAGATCAATTGGCAACGACAAAGATGGTGGGATAAGGGAGTTGTGTCGTGAAGCCATTATTGGTGGTGAAGTCGATATATACATCGACAACGGGGTTACTGTACCAGCACTGTTTCCTCTGTCAAATGAGGATGTTGTAGATGAGGAAGACGGAGTAGAAGGTGATGCTGATGAGGATGACCATGGTGATCGAGTAGAGGAAGGTAGACATGATGATGGAGTAGATCCAGTAGAGGAAAGAAGGCATGATGATCCTCGATTTTCAGCATTTTTCGAAGAAATTAACAGTGGAACACATGCGGATGAAGCAGCAGTTGGAGGTGAAGCTGCAGTTGAGAATGAAGCAGCAGGTGTTAATGAAGCAGCAATTAGGGGTGAAGCAGCAGGTGTAGATGAGGAAGAAGCTGTAGATGAAGATGAATTTGAGAGGCAGTGTTTTGATGCTGAGCGTCCAGATCATCGAATGGACACTGACGATGAATGGGATGCATACGACGAGGAGGAAAGGGTGACAACAAGAGCTAAATACACGAAGGATAATGAACCTTATTTGTGACATTTTAGCGTTTGCTTAGGATAATGATGATCCATGGAGCATACACAATGCACCAAAGAGGTGGCGGCAAGCTCAAAGCCAGTCCACTCCAACTGTTTCTCAAAGTCAATCGACAGAACAACCACAACATTCAAGTGCTCCTGCAGCTGGTAGAGGACGAGCTCGGGGACGCCCTCCGGGAACTAAAAATGGTGAAGGCAAGGGTCGTGTTAAAGCTCGGGGCAAAGGTCGTGGCAAAGGATCAGATGAAGCTCCTAAACCGCCAGTTTTCTTAATGTCTCCATGGACTGACAAAGTCTTCGATGTTTGGCAACCCAAAAAAAACTAACTTGATGTGTTCTATGTTCTTAATGATTAGGATGGTACGATGATGTCTTTAGGATGATGTTTTTGTGGGATCCTTGTTTTTTTTTTGTGTGGGATCCTTGTAATGTTCTCAAACATAACGGCTCTTTTGGATCAATGGTACTGATTTTTAGAAAAATTTTGTAGTGCAAATAGCATCCAACAACAACAACAATAACAAAGATTAACCATACAGCAGACTAAACAACAACAATAATAAAGATTAACCATACAGCAGACTAAACAACAACAACAACTCAAGATAGCCTACTACTTTTCCAATCCAAGTAACATCGCAATTACCACAATGAATCCTCCCCAAGACAACTCAATGAACTGTCGGAGCATTTTCTCTCTTTCAGTAGCTTCCTTAACTTCATTTTCAAGCTGATTCTTCTCTTGCTCGTATTTGTTGACTAACCCACTATGCATCGTTGTCGTCGCAACACTAACACCATGTTCATTCATGGCCTTTAGAGATTCTTTAAGCATTCTTATTTCATCTTTTTGATGACGAATCTCATCTCTAGCTTCTAATAAGCTAATCTTCTGCCAACCATACGGCTTTTCTTCATCTGCCCAACCAAAGAACCCATGAACAACACATCTATAGAATCTTCTTCCTGGATTATCGTTTGTCCATGATTTTACAACGGTCTTCGCTTTTCCACAATTGCAGATAGGTCCCCCAGACCATCGCCCTGAATTTGCATCAGACCCAGAACTTTGACTCATCACTCGCTCCATTCACTCGCAAAAGAAGAACACACTCGATAAAGAGAAAGAAATTGGGGATTTTAGTTTTTAGGGTTTGTCGATTTGGGGGTAATCGATTTTTGAGGGAAATGAGAGTGAGGGCAACAGTGTAATTCGTTTAACCCCAATTACCCACGTGTTTGGTTCGATTAAACCGGTTAAGAGAATCCGTTAATCAAATTAACGTCAGTTAAGTCGGATGTTTGATTCAACAAACTAATATAACATTATGATTTAAAAACTATCAAAGAATAACTTGGGGTATTTATATTCCAATGCAAAACCATTGGGTATTAAACTTCCAAATAAAAATAACTTGGGGTATTTTTTAGCTTTTTTCCCTTTATGAATTATGATCTATGATGATAGTTACATAGGTAAGATATTAAAGGAGAATATAATCTTATAGGTATAATCCATTTGGTTACCAAGGATCATCATTGTTACATTTGCTCAGTAAGGGGACTCCTTCATATCTTTGTTAAAGGACTCCTTCATATCTAGGACCCTTGTGATCCAAGTCGTTCTCCGGAGAGTTCAAATATCAATTTGGCATGCTACTTTCATTCCTCTAAAGTCTTCCATTCAACAACTAATTAAGCATATTATATCATTTTTTACAAAGTCTAAGAATTTACCACTCCTTCCCCCATGCGACTAATTCTCCTGAAAACCTGACTATTGCGCGGCTATAACATCGAAGAGTCCTCTAACATAACCATATTGTTATGGCATTACCGTATTAACAACGAGCAATTACGTCCGTTTACTACTCTTACAGTCTTCTTATAACAATTACCCGAATTCTTTTTCCTGATGTATGACAGAACTGATGACCTTAGAAATTGAAATAGATAAAAAAAAAAAAAAAGAAAGAAATAGAGAGAATGAAAGTGGGAGTGACAGGTTGGAATATCTACTCCCAACTAAAAAGGTGATGGTTGGATTATGTACACACATTATTAATTAGCAATATTTTTCATGCAAATGTATATTCAGGTTCAACCTTATAATATAAAAATATGTGTATATGTTCAATTATGGACTTACTTATGGGAATTAAGTATAAGGATCTAATATGATTTACAAGTAGAGGCTAGAGCAATGGCATTTTAATAGTTTTTCTTATTATATACTAATTGTATGTTAAAGTTGTTACGCTACAAGCACTGTGCTTATCATTTGTCTGTTGATGGGATCTTTGTGTTTCAACATTAATAATGATGTTTTATTTCCCTAAATTCTATGCTTAATCATGGTTTTGGGTACAAAATTGATGGATTAACTAATACCATATAATGATTAACCACATTTGACCCCCCAATATTTCACTTTTTTCATTTCTTTATTTCAATTTTAATTGAGTTGAATGTGAAGTTTCACCTCGTAATTTGTTCCCATACTAATATTGATTCGTCATTCCCTTTTGTTAAATCATGTCCCATGTTCACATGTATGTTATTAATTGAATATTAGTTTAGAACAAGATTGATTAATTAACATTGTCGTCACATCACAATAAAGAAAAAAAAAATCTTAAAATAAGGTTTATAGTTTTATACTAAAGTTTGTGGACTATATTGAATGTATATTTTGGCTGTAGGTAGAAAAAAAAGAAAAGCTATAGAGATGTAGACCAAAATATGGTGGTGGAAAGATTCCCAAGCCACAACCAATCAAACTTTTGTATGTATTTAGATCGATATATAACTTGGAAGACTAATTTAGGCTTTTCGTAGTAAAACATATACAACAGAACCTCCGTAAATTAATACTCGATTAACTAATAATCTCTATAAATTAATAAATTTTTTTGGTCTCAAATCGGGACTAGTGTTATTTTGGACACAATTCGATAATATAATAAGATAATAAATTTTTTGAAATCCTTTGTAAATATACAGTTCCATCAATAATATAAATTAATAACTATATAAATTTATCTAAATATATGTATATAATGTAGTACTTTTCAATCAATTATTTTATCAATCCACAATTTGCATTAATCAACACACTAAAAATACACAAAAGTGCTTAATCTATTCTTAAACAGGAAATATTCTTTTGTCACAATCTTATCTAACAAACTGATTAAAAGAGAGAAAATAAGATAATTCAAACAAAGCAAAATCAAGAAACAGAACACAACTTGCAATAAACTTTAAATCAAGATTAAATAAATGAACCTTGGGCAAGGTTATTGATTTGGGAGATAGCTAATCAATCCTAGATGTCTAAGTAACAATCAAGAACAATCCTAAGGCTAAGAACACTTATGCAAATCAATCCATTTCCATGATAGAGATTCCTATGCTAGCTAAGTGATAATCAACAATTTCCAAAGGTAATCACAAAGCAAGCATGCATTAAGATCAAATCCAAATACCACTAAACACCCTAATCATCAATTTCCATTGGCTAGGAATGCAAAGCTCTTGATTAATTTGGTTCAAGAATTTCATCAAACACCTTATGGACATGGAAATCCTAACATCTAGATTTTAAGCATGATCAAAGCTATCTAGCATTATTAACATTAATCAAGATAGGAAACATAAAAATAAAGCCTTAGACATCAAAGATCAATCATCTATCTCCCTAATCTACCTAGCCCAAAGTTCTAATGGATCTACTCACTCATCATCATGATCACACAAAGGAAAATGTTTGATCTTTGAAAAATCATAATAAGAGTTTATAGATTAAGATAAATTGAAAGAGAAATTGCTATTAAAAACTGGGAAAGTCAACCAAAGATTCAATAAACCAAGAGTAGACAAGCTTAAGAACCCTAAGTGGCTGCTAAAACAAAAGATAAAATAAAAGATTGGATAAGTCTCCTTAATAAGTTTAGAGTATTTATAGGAAAGTAGAAGAGAACCTGGATCAACCCAAAACAAACTGGGTCAAACCCGGTTCAAAAATAAAACAAGTGTGGTGTTGGCTCACTCTGCCATGGCTTGGCCGAGTGGTGTGACCGTGCGTGTCTTCGGATCCTGGTCCATCTGATCTCCAGCGGCCATGGCTTGGCCGGGTGGTGTGGCCGCGTGTGGCCGCGATCTTCCTCTGGCTGTATATATGCTCACTAAAACAGGTGTAACTCCTTACTCACACATCCGATTGTCCTGAAATCACCTCTATTACAAAGCTTACTCAATTTCCAATAACTTTGATGAAGAACGCTGGAGCTAAATCCTAAGGAAAGATCTTCATACGAGTCGATCTTTGAGGGACTGCAGACTGGTCCCGAATCATCAATCATCTTGTGTGTATTCAAATGTGTGTCTTCCATTATATTGCTAATTCTTGACTTATTTAGATCCAAAGTACACTGTCCTTGTACATCTCTACTTCAACACCTGAGATACCAAACTTGATGCAAAATGCAACCTAAACAACCTAAATGCTTATGAATATGCACAAAACAATGAATAATTAAGCTTTAAAATCACATAAAAACACAAGATATCAACTCCCCCAAACTTATCTCTTGCTAGTCCTCAAGCAAGAACCAAAAAAAAAGTGAGAGAGAGAGGTTTGAAAGAGGGATTAAGAACCAAAAAGTATCATCAAAGGATTCAAACCACTGTCCTTAAATGTAATTCAATGGTGCTCAGATCAATCAAAGTGCTTACAAATATTTTTCTAATGCTTATCACAATGCACCACTCTAGTTCACTTTCTATCTATTGGCAAAGACTTGCAATCCTATCGAACATCTCTTTCACATTCATTAAAGTGTTTGGTGTGATCTTGCAAATGGAACATGAATCGCTCAATTGGTTTAAGGGTAAGGCTTTTGAAGGTGGGCTAATAATAGTGTTTTTAGGGTGGCTAACTCTCAAACAAGGAGGAATACTAGACAGTCGTGAAATCAATCTAAGACTGAGAATAATTTAGGCATACAAAGCTTAGCTCTACCTACCTAGAGACTTTGCTACCCTTTTCCCAATCCTCTTTTCTTTCTTATCAACCCCAAAACTCAAATTTTGATCTCTTAAAACCCTTCCTTTTGTATTTACTTCTGGCTTTATTCTTTTTGCAAAACTTTAAGGCTATTCTTCATTTTAAACATTAGCTCCCTTTCTTTCTTAATCTTTCTTTGCTATACCCCCTTCTTATTTAATTTTCCTTTACTTTTATTTTTCCTTTGATTCTAGGGGACTATAACAAGACTTTTTAACCTTTCTCTTTGTTACTTAGAGCTTATAACCAAACTTAACCTTAGAGATTTTTTTTTTCTTTTCTTTTAACCAAGTAAACCTTTCTTTCCCTTTTCTTTGCTTCTTATTCCCAAAACTGAACCCAAATCAACATTCTAACCACCTACTTCTTTCAAAACCAGTCCTATTGGCTAGTTAAAAAGATTCCAAACCTAGCTAAAACAAGAGCCAGTTCTTTGTCATTCTCAATACTCTCAAGATTTCACAACCTATAGCATTATCAACAAAGAGGCCTCACTCAACAAATCAACACAAGGCTTGAAAAAAAAGGTTGGGGTTCAAAGGTATGGCAAGAGATTGGGTTAAACAAAATAGAGTGGCAAATAGAGATAGTTAACCCAAATGAAAATTCCATGAGCAAGCATTCATAGTCCATAAGCAAGATAATTTATAGATCAAATTAAAATCCAAATAATATAGAGATGCAGCAATGATCATGCAAGCTTTACATTAGAAGAAAATGCTTTCAAGTGACACAATACTTTAAGCTTAGACTCTTCATTTTTTCCCAAAGATTAAACAAGCACCAATGAACTATAGATGAGGGCTGTGGGTTCAATCCTAAGACTCTACTTTTACAAGGTAACTTCATTATTATCCCCAAATGCAAATGAAAATGCATACTAAATGCTTCTAGACTCAATCCTAAACACAAGAATGAATATGCAAAACATAGCTATTAACAATGCATCACACAAAACATGAAAATCAAAACAGAACACAATGTTAGGTGGCTAGTCCCTCCCCCAAACTTAATTCACATAGTCCCTGTGTGAGGAAAGTCCAAGAGAAAGACTAACAAAATAAAGAAAACAAGACTCAAATGATATATACAATGGAAAGTTAGGACCATACCTTGGCCCTAGTTGTGAACTTTAGGGAATGGAGTGATAGGAGGAGCTTTAGTGCTCCCTTGAGATCTTGTTGAATTGGTGAAAGGAGATTGGAGGCTGATAGTAATGACACTTGAGAGAATTTCATGAAGCTTATCCTTGTCATAATGATAGTTGGGATCTAGCTTGGCTTTGACACATGCAAACGGTGAAGAAGGACCTTTGTTCTTTACTTTGTACTCTATTGCTCCATCAACAAGTCCCAAGGGATGCAAACACAAAGTCATAGGAGAAGAAACAATGGTGGGAAGCTGGTTTTGTTTCTTCTTCCTCTTCTTCTTGTCAACAACTTTATTTGCTTGACACAAATCCTCTTCTCTTGAATCTCCTTTGAGGTCATCAAACAAGGAGTCTAAACACTCACCAAAATGTCCTCATCAAGCTTTGTGGTCTCTTTAATCTCCACTTTATCAACTTGGAGTTCTTGATTTTGATCATTCAAGTCTCTATACTCTTCCTTAGTTGCCACTTCTTCACTAGTGATTGTTCCACAAAACATTGTAGAGGAAGAAGGTTTGATAGGATAGGATGTGTTGGGATTCACATGAAGAAGAGTTACTCTCTTATTTGGGAAATCAATGCTTGCCCCCACAGTGTTGAGAAAGGGAGTTCCTAGTATGAGAGGGAGCTTGTTGGATTCTTTCATCTTAACTATCATGAAGTCTGTTGGAACTGTGCAACCCCCAACCTTGAGTGGATAATTTTCAAGCAAACCAAGTGGAGAATTTGAGGAAGCATCTCCAAACAAGATGGAAGAAGAGGGCTGCTTCATGTCATTGATCCCAAGACTCTTTACCATCTCAAGTGACATTACATTGACACTTGCTCCTGAATCACATAAGGCATCATCAAGTTGTAAAGCACCAAGTGAGCAAGGTATAGTAAATCTGCCTGGATCCTCAAGCTTGGAAAGTGTTTTTGGACTGAGGTGTTGTTCACTTGGTGAATCAAAAATTCCCATGATTTCTTCCACCTTCTCTCTGTTTGCTAGAATAGCTTTGATGAACACTATATGGAGAGGAACTTGAGATAAGCTATCCACATAAGGCAAATGTGCTCCAACTCTATTCATATTAGTTTTGAAACTTGAGAGCACTTTCTTTTTGGCCTTTGTAAGAACCCTTTGTGGAAATGGAATTGGAGGAATATAAAGAGGAAGAGCAACACTTGGTTCATCTTTCTTTTCAACCTCCTTGGCAACTATCTCCTTACCCCTTGATCCCTTCTCAGATTTCTCAACTTTAGCAACCACCAAACTCTCAGCAGCAGAACCATATAGGAGAGAAGAGATCTCTTCAATAGACCTTTCATTCTCATCAGCATGGCTATCCATTTTTGATTTTTCGAAACTCATACTAGTAACCCTGTTCACTTTTTCCTTGAATATGGCATTGCAAAACACCTTTGGGTTTTGTTCTGATTTTCCTGGTAGAGAACCCATTTGTTTTGTTGAAGAGGAAGAAGCTTGTCCCTGGACTTGTGTTTGCAACCTTTCAAACTTAGCATTTAAATCACCATAGACATTGTCAACCTTGTTGTGTATGGCTTTCATTTGTGTAGCAAGTTCAATGGTTCCTCTTCCTTGTCCTTCTAGGAGTTGTCTAAGTAGAGTATTTGTGTCATCTACTTGACCTTGAGGATGTGGTGCAGTCAGTTGTTGTTGAGGTTGGGAATAGCTTTGAGGCTTGGCTTGGTAGTTTCCTTGAGGTTTTGGCTGATAAGAGGGTTGGGAAGGAAAACCAGGTGGTTTTTGTGGTGGATAAGTCTGATCTTGTGGGTTCTCCACATTGTTGCTGCGGTAAGAGAGGTTTGGGTGGTTGCGGTAATTAGGATTGAACTTGTTATATCCTTGGCCACCTACATAGTTGACTTCCTCTTGACTTTCAACACAAGCTTCCATGCCTTCTTGATAGAGTTCACATTCATTGACAAAGTGAACTTGCTTTTGATTTGCCATAAGAATCTTATCCATCTTGTCATTCAATGCTTTGATCTCCTTGCGGTGCTGCTCATTCATATCAGAATAATCTCTGGAGGTTCTATCATAATCTTCTCCATAGTTCCCATCACTTTGAGCAAGATTCTCAACCAACAACATCCATTGTTCTGCATTTTGGCCCAAAAAGTTTCCATTGCTTGCTGTATCAAGAAGCATTCTATACTTAGGCAAAACTCCTCTATAGAGTGTACTCAACTGTGACTCTTTGGAGAAACCATGATGTGGACATTGAGAGATGTACCCCTTGAATCTTTCCCAAGTTTCACAAAAACTTTCATTTCTTTTTTGAGCAAAGCTTGATATCTCATTTCTTAGTCTTATTGTTCTTGTAGTAGAGAAAAATTTGGATAAGAAAGCCTTCTTACATTGATCCCAGGAGGTAATTGAGTTGTGAGGCAGATTCTTTTCCCAAATGTGAGCTTTGTCACCAAGAGAGAATGGGAAGAGGCGCAGCTTGAAAGCATCTTCAGAGATACCATTGATCTTAAGAGTCCCACAAAACCTATCAAATTGATCCAAGTGATCAAGAGGGTCTTCCATTGCCAAACCATGATATTTTGATCCTTGCACCATGTTGATAAGACTGGCCTTGATGTCAAAGTGATTGTTCTCAACTGGTGGAGCTATAATACCAGTTCTATGTCCATTGACATTTGGTGCATCATAGGCTCCAATGAGAGGGGCTTGTCTTGGCACATGGTTTGGAACTCTATCATCATTGGGCTGGTCATTTCCATTATGACCAGCAGCAGGAGGAGGATTGTTGTCCATAGCTTGTCTTGCTAACCGGCGATTCTCTCTTTCAAGTCGGTGAATGTCTTCAACAGGCTCAAATAAATTGGCTTGGCCTTGACTTTTCAAGTTCATACACCTTGCAAAAGAAAATTCAAAACACCAAAGCAAAACAAGTAAGTAACAATGTAAAGTAAATGAATAGGCTCAAGCAAAGTTGAAATCCTAATGGTTAAATTGAATGCAAACGGGCAACGGCGCCAAATTGATGTAGTACTTTTCAATCAATTATTTTATCAATCCACAATTTGTATTAATCAACACACTAAGAATACACAAAAGTGCTTAATCTATTCTTAAACAGGAAATATTCTTTTGTCACAATATTATCTAACAAACTGATTAAAAGAGAGAAAATCAGATAATTCAAACAAAGCAAAATCAATAAACAGAACACAACTTGCAATAAACTTTAAATCAAGATTAAATAAATGAACACAACTTGCAATAAGCTATCTAGCATTATTAACATTAATCAAGATAGGAAACATAAAAATAAAGCCTTATACATCAAAGATCAATCATCTATCTCCCTAATCTACCTAGCCCAAAGTTCTAATGGATCTACTCACTCATCATCATGATCACACAAAGGAAAATGTTTGATCTTTGAGAAATCATAATAAGAGTTTATAGATTAAGATAAATTGAAAGAGAAATTGCTATTAAAAACTGGGAAAGTCAACCAAAGATTCAATAAACCAAGAGTAGACAAGCTTAAGAACCCTAAGTGGCTGCTAAAACAAAAGATAAGATAAAAGATTGGATTAGTCTCCTTAATAGGTTTAGAGTATTTATAGGAAAGTAGAAGAGAACCTAGATCAACCCAAAACAAACTGGGTCAAACCCGGTTTAAAAATAAAACAAGTGTGGTGTTGGCTCACTCGGCCATGGCTTGACCGAGAGGTGTGACCGTGCGTGTCTTCGGATCCTGGTCCATATGATCTCCAGCGGCCATGGCTTGGCCGGGTGGTGTGGCCGCGTGTGGCCGCGATCTTCCTCTGGCTGTATATACGCTCACTAAAACAGGTGTAACTCCTTACACGCACATCCGATTGTCCTGAAATCACCTCCATTACAAAGCTTACTCAATTTCCAATAACTTTGATGAAGAACGCTGGAGCTAAATCCCAAGGAAAGATCTTCATACGAGTCGATCTTTGAGGGACTGCAGACTGGTCTCGAATCATCAATCATCTTGTGTGTATCCAAATGTGTGTCTTCCATTATATTGCTAATTCTTGATTTATTTAGCTCCAAAGTACACTTTCCTTGTACATCTCTACTGCAACATCTGAGATACCAAACTTGATGCAAAATGCAACCTAAACAACCTAAATGCTCATGAATATGCACAAAACAATAAATAATTAAGCTTTAAAATCACATAAAAACACAAGATATCAGTATATATATATACATATTAATTTTTATTAGATTTTATTTTTAATATTTTTATAATCTTTGAGTGCTATCTTCAAAACATAATAATTGTTATTTTCCTTGTAATTGATTTTATAAAAATATTAGTTATAACAATTAAATCTTATTTTTAATTCTTTTTTATCAAATTAAGAAAGTCTCTCTATAAATTAATAATTATTAATTTACCGATAAACTAAAACCTCTATAAATTAATAGATTTTCATGGCTCAACCTTATTGATTTGTAGAGGTTTTACTGTATATGTCTTGTCTTGAAAATATAACAGGTAACTAAATCGTAACATGGAAGTAAGTTCAAGGACGGTCCGAGATTGCTGAAGGTGCTCCGATGTTGATCTAGCTAGAGGACGTTAGAAAATCACTTCGAAGAACTGTGACAAAGGCCAAAGGGATGAAACCGGTGGCAATGTGAAAATTTAACTTGTTGGGTGTTCATTCTTGGTATAACCATTTTGGTTGAAATGGTCGTAGGGTTAATTTGAGATAGAAATTGGGCTCATTAAAGAAAAAGGTCCAAGCTCGAATGTGTTGTTGTACGTTTCTGTGTTCAGCTTAAGTTGTTTTTTTTTTTTTTTTTTTGGTAAAAGCTTAAGTTGTTGCAATATTATGTTATATAACAACTAGTATTATATTTCAAGAACATTTCATTTATTATTTTTTTTTTCTTTAAGCAGAGCGTATCACAAATGTGGAAGTTTTAAAAGACAAGAAAATTTCAGTACTTCCACAAAAATATTTTGTTTCTTTTCATTCTTTTTTCTCTCGCACCAAAAATCCAATTAAATACATTTTAATGCGATAAGTGTTTGGTTATAGTTGCGTATGGTGTGAGTGGTGAGGCAGACTATATACTATTCCATCAAATAACTTTTGAATGATTAACTAGTTAGTGCTTAATTTAATCAGCCGTAGTCCAATAGTTAGTAATTGAATGAAACTGCATTAGTTGTTGAAGCTCACAGCAAAGTTTGCATGTCAAGCAATTCCGACAAGAGTCTATTGTCATGGAAGTCATGTAAATCCATGCTCATACTGACGTAACTATCCACTTTCTGGTTTTATTTGAATTAGGTAATTATTTGTCATGTAAAAATACATTTCATGCACTAGACACGTCTACGTAGAAGAATTTAAATTAAAATTGCATTTTATGAATTCAAATCAGTTCTACTACAAAAATAGATATAGTAAATCATAGATTTGAATAGAAAGAGACATCCGCTCATGGTTACAAATGTATGGCTTATGAGTAATCAAATTCTTTGACTTTTAAGTTAGATTACGTGTTTGGATATTGTAGAAAATAGAGAAGGTTTATGGGGAAAAGTGTTTATTGTTGTGTTGTTTTTTTTATTAATGATATAAGTTTATATATAACACTCAGGTCTTAGGGTTTAGAATAATATTAGAGTTTACAATAACCTATATCAATAAAATCCAACATGGACTGTTAGTCTATACACCAACAAAATCAAACATGGACTATCAGCCTGTACACTGAGACTAGGGGGTTTGAATCCTGCTCCACAAACACAATATAAGGCACCCTTCTCCAAATGAGCTAGGAGATACTATATTGCAAAGGCTAGTTCAAAGACTATTAAAAAGGAGTGTGGGGCACGTGTCCCAACTAGGCATGACCAAAATCAAACCGTAACCGTATTTTGGACCGTAACCGGACCGTATCTGAACCGTAACCAGACCGTAACCGTATAAAATAGTTAAAAACCGTAACCGTTAACCGTAAATATGTGGTTAAATTATATTAACCATAATCGTTAATTAACCGTAACCGTATCAAAACCGTTGGTTAACCGTATAGTTAAACCGTAATTTTTTAATCGTAACCGTTTTAAAAATGTAATAAAATATACTAATAATTATTTATTCAATATAAATTATATGATATATATAAATATGAATACACTAAAAGAACATATTAATTATAAATAAATAATATCAATTATATTATATCATCAAATAATATTAACCGTATCATATTATCAAACAACTGTAACCGTATATAACCGTAACTGCTTCAACCGGAATCGTATTCAACCGTAACCGTTTAACCGTTTATTAAACGGTTATGGTTAAGGTTAAACAAAATTTCTAACCGTAACCGGTGGTTGATAAACCGTAACCATGATAACCGTAACCGTGGTCATGCCTAGCCCCAACCCTTTGGCTGTAGATCCACCCCTACAAAGACGGACAAATCATGTCAACAAACTCCTCCTAACATAAACTTTAATCTTGAAAATAGAGATGGACCGTAACTTCAGCTCGTCTTCGGCCTTTGGTGAAAGGAAATAACATCCGTGGATGCAACTCCAGCTACTCCACAAATAATTGTCCTTATCTCTTATCTCAGACAGTCCACATCAGATTAGAAAAATGACCCGAAAAACATGAGCTCTCATGTAATGGTAAAACTATTACCAAACACAAAAACTTAATAAAATATAACCAAACGCGTATAAACCATAACCCTATAACTATTATAATTAGTTTAAATAAAGAAAGCCTCGATTAATTATTGCAAAAAGGCCCGTACACCAATAAAAAACATATGGAATACTCATAAGATATAAACCCAAAAAATCATTAATTAAACAAACAATAATAATAGAAGGTTTTTGGCTTAGGCCCTTCTTTCTCAACTAGAGAGTTTCAACCCTTATTAGAAAGGTTAGATAACCGGAAATATCATGTTTTCACCGGATTTGATAAGATTTATATGTTTTTATCGATATCTTTGCGTATCTTTTCAAGCTATGATTAGGGTTTATCCTAAACTTATGTATGTTCTTATCGCCGCCGCTTTGGTTTCTCTCAATCTATTCGCCACAGGAAGAACCAAATCTGATTCAAAGATAATGGAGTATGCACTTGACAAAGCTCTTCAAGACATGTCGTTGGAGTATGACAAATCGATTGTTCTGAAGAATTTGCCTCAGTTCAGTTAATGTGAGAGGAATGTCTGCAGCATCATTGGGCGCTTATTGTGTCCAGAGAATCAGAAGATGTTCAAGATGATTCACGAGATGCCAAGAATAAGGAGGGTATATGATCGGGTAAGGGGTTTCGCATTACCGAATGCAGAGTTTCAGTTTATTTTTTATTCGGCAGCAGAGTTGTCGACTGTGATTGAAGCAGGAGCTTAGAATTTCAATGATTGGAGTATGACCCTGGAAAGGGGGGTGGAGAATCAACCAGCTGATTATTTGAAGGTCTTACCGATTTGGATCCGGCTGCGTAACATCCCTGTTAATCACAATACAGCGGATACTATCAGGGAGATAGCGAGACACATTGGTCGAGTTACACATGTCGCTTTTGATCCGCTGAAGCCATAGAGTAAGGGATTTGTCAGGGTCTGAGTGCTTTTCGATGTTAGCAACCTTTGAAGAATTCACGAGAATTGCAGCTACCATATGGGGAGAAGGTGATCATCGGGATTTAATACGAGAGGATACGAAGAAGGTGTTACCAGTGTCGTCGGCTCACTCATGATAGAGAAAGGTGTCCGCTTAATCCCTCAAACGGGCAAGGAATTGTTACGGGAGGAAATAAGTCTGCTTTCATGGTTCCTGAATGACTCATTCCAAAGATAAGCAAGGATGATCCGTTGTTTGGAGTCATTACTGATGATGCAACCCTGTCACTAGGAAGCCAAAGATTGCTAAAGAGGTACATGATGAGATGAGACAATATGTCTCTGTTGGTGTTCCACAGCTGCAAAAGATTCATATTGAGCGGGTTAGGCAGTCAGTAAGGAATCTCAGAGATGATTCGCAGGGTCAGAAGACGTTGTTGATGTTGGAGGCCCCTCCAGTGTTTACAACTAAATTAAACAAGGGGAAAGGGTTAGTTTTTGATTTTCAAGGAGCAAGTTCTGAGGTGAACACGGGTGAGGATCGAATTGTCTTAGCTGTTAACACAAGCAAGGCTATGACTAGACTATCTGAGCCTATCCAATCAAGGTCTGCAGTTTCAGCTGCATATTCGCAACATGATCATGGTTCAGTAATACAAGCCAGTTTCTCAGCAGGGAGCACGGGACTAAAAGCAAAATTTGGTAAGAAACGACGCTGTCATAACCAATGGCGTAGGAAAGCTCAGACTTTGGCTGAAGGCTCTGCTACAAGCCAGACGTCTAAGGGAGACGAGGGAGAGGTTGAGACCACCGGTAAAAGAAAAGCTATTGATGAGGCTTCAGTATCATCATAATTTGCTAAGCGTGTTGCAGTGAAGGTGGTTCCAAATGGGGAACCGCCGAAGCAAATATGAGCTTCATGAGTTGGAACTGCCAGGGGTTGGGGGGCACCTTGACAGTTCCTACATTGAGGGAGATGCGGCGTGAGCATTTTCGGGATTTTCTGTTCCTCCTGGAGACCAAAAACTCCATAAATCACGTGGAAAACCTGCAAAGATCCCTGGGATATGATCATTCGCAAATTGTGAATCCGGTGGGACTGAGTGGAGGACTGGCTTTGTTTTGGAAGTCAGCGTATGAGGTGGAGGTTTTAGGATCGGATGCACGAATTATTGATGTTAAAGTCTCTCTTGGCTCCCTTTAATTTTTTATATCTTGCATGTATGGAGAGCCGGTGAGTCAGCATCGTCAGTTGGTATGGGATAGACTTATCAATCTTAGTGTATCTAGAGATGATCCTTGGTTAGTTCTGGGTGACCTGAATGAGATCCTGGATAACACAGAAAAGCTTGGTGGACCAGCACGAGCATAATCAACTTTTTTTCCCTTCAGGAATATAATAAATGATTGTCGTCTACGGGAGGTCCCAAGCAGTGGTAACAAGTTTTCATGGGCTGGAGAGCATAACCAAATGTGGATACAGGGTCGATTGGATAGAGCATTGGAGAACTCAGCTTGGTTTCATTTGTTCCCGAGGGTGCAGGCTGAATATTTAGAGAGAATAGGATCATACCATCGTCCTTTGCTTGTCAGATTTGCGAATGAGAACATGTCACGACGAGGTCGGTTTATCTTTATTAAAAGATGGATCTCTAAACCAAATTTTGCCAATATTATCAAGGAAGGTTGGTTTAAAGGAGATACAATAGGTGGAACCTCTTTGCTGACAAGAATTGCACACTGCAGATTGGCAATTTCACTGTCGAAGCGAACTACTAACCAAAACTCTAAAGAATACATTTCACAGTTACGGTAGAGGTTAGAGGAGGAGAGTAAGAAGCTCTATCAGGATTTTCATTGCATGAAAACTCTATGGTGGGATCTTGCTGCAGCTTATAGAGTGGAGGAACTATTTTGGAAACAACAAAGCAAGGAAAAATGGTTGAGAGAGGGAGATCAGAACACTCGGTTCTTCCATGGTAGTGTACAAAGAAGGCGAGTGCAGAATATAATCTTATCTCTTCTAGATGGGAATGGTATCGAGCAGTTCTCTGAAGGTTCGAAGGGAGAGATAGCTGTGGAGTATTTTCGTGGTCTTTTCTCTAGCACAAACCCTGATATGATCACAGAAGCATTGGATGGATTATTGCCAAGGTTTTAGGAGATCAGATGAATGCTGATCACACACGGGATGTGACGGCGGAGGAGATCAGATTGGCTGCTTTTAGCATCTGAGGTGATAGTACTTCGGGAGCAGATGGCATGTCGGGGCATTTCTACCAACACTATTGGGATACGGTGGGGACACAGATTGTTGAGGAGGTACAAAACTTCTTTTACACTAGTTCTCTGCCCTCTGAATGGAACTTTACACAACTATGCCTCATTCTGAAAAAACCAAATCCATCGAAGATGATTGACTTGAGGCCGATAAGCTTATGTTCTGTGTTGTATAAGATAGTCTCGAAGGTGATGTGTAACAGACTTAAGCGGTTTCTTCCTGAGGTTGTATGTGACACTCAGGGAGCTTTTGTTTCTGGAAGGCTCATTTCTGACAACATCCTGCTAGCCTATGAAATGGTTCATGCATTGAGGACAAATCCTAACTGTGAGTTAGAGTTTCTGGCCATTAAAGTGGATATGTCCAAAGCGTATGATAGAGTGGAGTGGAGCTTCCTCGAGGAGCTGCTTTTGAGACTAGGATTTGACATCAAATGGGTGCAGTGGATCATGAGTTGTGTGACGTCACTCTCTTATTCAGTTCTGGTTAATGGAGCTTCGTATGGGTTCATCAAACCAGAGAGAGGTCTCAGGCAGGGTGATCAGCTGTCACCGTTTTTATTTATCTTGTGTGCGGAAGCACTTATTCACATTATGAACAGAGCAGAATTGGAGGGGAGATTAACTGGTTTGCGATTAACTCCATCTAGTCCTTCTATTTAACATATGTTTTTTGCTGATGATAGCTTGTTTCTTTGTCGATCCACCTTTCAAGAATGTTCTGAGTTCCTAGCATGTCTTCAGTAGTATGGGAAGGCCTCAGGCCAGGAAATCAACTTTCAGAAGTCGGCGATAACCTTTGGGAAGAAGATGGATCCGTATATGAAGAGGTTAATAGGTTTATTTACTGGTATTGAGCAAGATGGGGGGAATGGTAAGTACCCGAAATTACCATAATGCTTCAGTGGATCTAAAAGAGATCTCCTTAACTTTATCACAGATAGATTGAAGTCACGACTAGGTGGATGGTATGAGAAAACTTTATCTTCGGGAGGGAAGGAGGTATTGCTGAAGTCAGTAGCTATAGAACTACCAGTGTATGCTATGTCTTGTTTTAGGTTGACGAAACATCAATGTCGCTGAATCACAAGTGCCATGCCAAGCTTCTGGTGGAATGAAAGTGAGGACAAACATAAAATGCATTGGGTCTCATGGGAGAAGTTATGTGCGTCTAAGGAGAGTGGTGGTCTGGGTTTTAAAGATATTGGACGTTTTAATCAAGCTCTTTTAGCTAAACAGGCTTGGCGATTGTTAGAATCTCCTACCTCTCTACTAGCGCGAGTATATAAGGCAAAATATTATACAGACACGACTCACCTTGAAGTTACAATTGGATATAGACCGTCCTATGCTTGGAGAAGCATTATGTTTGGTCGAGAATTGTTGGAAAAGGGTCTATTGAAGTCTTTTGGGGATGGTAAGAGCACCAATGTTTGGTTAGACAGATGGATACTTGATGAATCCCTGCGGCGGCCTTTCAACAGAGAAATGCAGATCGATCTCAATCTGAAGGTCATAACTTCATAGGGAAAGTGGAACACCCAGATTCTACACAGGTTATTTCCACCAGATGATGTAACTAAGATATAATCATTTCCCCATGAGCTGAGCATTATTGATAAGTATGTGTGAGCGTTTACAAAAGATGGTAAGTATTCGGTGAAGAGTGGAACTTGGCTACTTAATTCTGAGATATCAGCTGGTGTACCTGTTCCTGAAGAGATTCAAGCGGTAAATGGAATCAAGACAAAGATTTGGAGTATACCGACAGAGCCAAAGATTCAATTACTCCTTTGGTGAACCTTGTCTGGTGCTTTAGCTGTGGCAGAGTGCTTGCAAAGACATGGCATACAAATGAACCCTATGTGTCAGGAATGTCGCATCGAGGAAGAGACTATTGCTCATGTGCTCTTTGGATGGACACTCACAACCAGAGTATGGGAGGCTGCTTTACTACTATTACCAACACTTGGTTTCTCGTCATCGGTTGCAGACAATGTTAACTACTTATTGTAGTTAATGGCTCGAGGAGAGATATTGTTAGACTATCGGAATGCTATTCTTTGGATTCTCTGGGAGATTTGGAAAGCACGAAATGGATTCCTCTGGTCAGGAAGGATACAAGATCCTCATGTGTTGTTAGCTGGGGCGCTGGAGAATTCTGAGGTGTGGTTACGGCAACGAACCATGACTTTGCAAGATAACAATGGAGTTGAACAACGAGGATCAGTAAGAAAAGGACGTTGGAGTAAGCCCGCACCGGGAGTTATAAAATTCAGTAGTCACTGCTCTTGGATTAATGATAGGTATTATTGTGGTGGAGCTTGGATTTTACGGGATGATGCAGGGAATGCCAGGTTTCATGCTCGGGATGCCTTTCCTTCAAGAGTGAATAGGATCTCTACAGAGTTAGATTGCCTCTTATGGTGTTTGCAAAGTCTGTGTGCTCTCCAGATTAATTCTTGTGAGGTGTGGTTGGATTGTCAGGCTGCTTTATCTGCCTTAGAGTACCCTTTGAGCTGGCCGAAATATCGATATCAGGTGAACAAGATTGCTGGTGTAATGCAGGGAATGGGAGAGGTACAATTTAAACTCTCTTCGCCGAAAGCTAACTCGTTGGCTAGGGATATTACTCATAGCGTCACCAGAGATGGAAGGCTCTCTTCTTATCTGTCCTTGGGTGGTCCTTCGTGGCTGCATGATCGGATTGTGGAAGAAAGAAGAGGAAGTTGAGGATGCGGTTACAGTGGAACAGAAATATTGATGAGATAGAGGATGGAGCAGAGCATAACGCTTAATTTTGGTTTCGTTTTTTCAAATATTTGTTTGACCTAGCGTTTGAATTTTTGTCTGGTGTTTTGACTCTACATTTTATAATATCAATCAGATCAGTGTTAAAAAAAAACAAACAATAGTAAACTAAAACCATGTGTATGTCAAACCACATGTCAACATTGCTTCACGTTGTCTTCGTCGAGTTCGTCTTCATCACCATCATCTTCTCCGGTAAAATTTTCCATGATTACCTTTAAAATTAGATCACAAGAGCTCCAATGGGGAAGCTTTTAATTTAAATCGTAACAATCCCTAATTTAACAGATATCAGCCTTTTGTGGTATATATTATTTTGAAAGCTATGTAACATAACATATTCTAATACATAAGTATGTGAAATCAGTATATCATTTGAGTTCAAATTAAAATCAAATAATTGAGCGAGATAACATCATTATTATAACGGACTTACGGCGTGAGTAGATCGAATGTGCTTTTGGGGCGTTTGGAGCGTAACATTTGAATGCGACGATGAATTTATGGTTATAGTGCGTATGTTGTGAGGTGTTTGGAGAGTACTAAACTAACGCATCAAAAAAATAATTTAGATGATCAACTAATTAGTGCTAAATTAATTAGCCATAGTCAATGGTTAATAATTAAGTTAAACTGCATTGGTTGGTGAAGCATTGTAAAATTTTGCATGTCAAGCAATTTCGACAAAAGCCTAAACCCATGCTCATACTGACGTAATTGTCTACTAATGTCTGCATTTATTTGAATAAGAAAATATGCACGCGCGTATTTTAATGGTTTAGTCTTTAGATAAATATCATGCAAGAGCAATATCTACGTAGAATTCGAATAAAATTGCATTTTTATAATACAAATCAGTAATATGAAAACTATATAGAATCTTGTAAGTTTAAATTAGATTTGAATAGAAAGATACGTCCACACATATATGACTTAATGAGTATAATCAACTTATATAATTAAGATTTAGATTATGTGGTTCATAATTTCCAAGTGACGAGTCGCAACTTGCTTCTTCGTTTAGCCTGTTGTATTAGGCTAATCGGCTAGTTCTTTGAGCTTCATGCATGTAACACAAACGTGTTAAACTCTTTTCTTGGTTCTTTGATAAAAGATATAAAAATATAGTCAATTATATCAACTGAATTGAACTGAAATCAAATAATACTTCAGGAAAAAATAATCACGTTATTTGATAATGCTGATACAAATATATCGGTAAGAAAATAATGGGTAATGCAGTAAAATTAAGTGTTTGTTGGGTATATAATGTATATCGCGTAGTAATACTATACGAATGTGTAGACTCATCTCTTGAGAAATTTAGCGATCTGGAGAATACATCGAAGAGATTTTCCATCACGAAGCAGCTGAAACGCATCGTTGATCTTCTCAAATGGAAGCTCATTGGTAATGAAAGGTTCCAATTTCACGACCTACATGTCAAAGATTCCAATTAATCTCACCAAAACACACAAATTTAATTCCTTTTCTAAAAAATAATATTAAAAAAAAATTTATAGAATCGAGAGATAAAAAAATTTCAGACCCCTTTCATGCATTGTTGAGCAAAATTAGGAAGTTGAGATTTGGGCTTGAAGCCGCCAAAAACAGAACCGGCGATTTTACGGCCTTCGAAAAGCTCCATCGGGTGAAGAGGCAATGTTCTTGGCGTCGGATATATCCCCACGAGCACCGTCGAGCCCCAGCCCTATCATTGTTTTGAATTAATTTTCATCTTTTCTTGTTTCTCAAGTAACAAAATTAACTCATGTAGAGAAGAAAAAATCTCAATTCATATTGCTACTAATAAAGCACTTACGGCGTGAGTGGATAAAAAGGCTTCACGAAGAACATCAACGTTCCCTGTGCATTCGAAGCTATAGTCCACTCCTCCTCCCGTTATCTCTCGTATCATCTTTTTTTTTTTTATTATTATTTATGGATCAAATCAATTAATACTAAGTTAATTTAGAATTGATGGTTATATTTTTGTCTTATGGAATTGATATAGTACCTGATGAACTGGTTTAGTTAAGTCCTTAGGGTTTACGAAGTCTGTTACTCCCATCTGTTTACCTGCAATACTCGAATTGAGTTATATGGTAATGTAACTCATAATATATTGATATGGTCGTGGATGAAAAGAACACTATATAGAATGACACAGTAATAGTATGATGGTGTTTTGTGAAAAAAAAGGTTACTCTTCTCAAATTTGGAAGCGTTAGCATCAACACCAATGATCCTAGAAGCTCCTCTTGCTCTTGCACCTTCAGCCACCTTCTCATTCATGAAATATATATTTGTCGTTTTGACTTTGTATATAAAAAAGAATGACTTCAGCTAACTATAATCTTACAGCGAGTCCAACAGAACCCAATCCAAAGACAGCAGTAGTTGTTCCTTCCTTCACTTTTGCAGAGTTCCAAGCTGCTCCCACCCCTATTTTTGTTAAATTTATAACAAGCAAACACATCATGTGAATTCACGCTTCTTAATAATTTTTTTTTTCTTTTTTCTTTTTACCATTTGAAAAAAAAAAAAGAAAAGAAGATAAAACTTCTATATATATACTAGAGGTGGTCAACGGACCACGAGAATATGTAACATTAAAATCCAAATTTATTTGAAAAAAGACAAAGATAAATAAATGGTACTATTTTGGAAACCAAGCTAGTCCAATTGATAGGTCATAGGTCCCTTCCTCCTTTGTTCCCTAGCTTAGCTAGCCCCAGAACTCACTATATTAGCTCCCAAAAGAGATAAGATATCCATTTTAACCAATATTCCTTTAATAGTAAAGACTATATGGACACAAATCCATGAATTCGATCAATTGCTATATAGGAGTAATCAAGTAACTAACCAGTGGTGACACCACAGCTCAAGAGGCTCATTTGCTTGAGAGGAGCATTAGGATCGATCTTGACAACGCATGCCGAGTCCAAGACGGTGTATTCAGTGAAGGTGGAGGTGTTAAGGAAGTGATAAATTCGTTGGCTCTGGCTCGAACCACCGTCCTTGGTTGTGGTGGTTGAGAATCTCGTCCCTCCATCATTCACCATCACTCTCTTCATTGGATCTACCTGATATTTCTCACAGAGATTACTCTCTTCTTTCGTACACACTCTACATTCACCGCATTCTCCATTGAAAGTCGGAATGACATAGTCTCCTTCTTTCACATCTTGTACTCCTTCTCCTACACTCTCCACAATCCTATTAAACATATCCCCAAAACATATAAAAATATGTTTAATTAGCGTCACTGGTGTGCTTGTAAAAAAATTAAATATACCCGACAGCTTCATGACCAAGAATTCTTGGAAATGCTCTTTCAGCTTCGTTCTTTTACACACAAAAAAGAGAGATATATTGATTAGATTACAATGGTAATCAAGAAATATGCATGATTTGTATTGCTTTAAATATAGGTGCATGAGTACCGTGCCGTTCCAAAATCCTAGATCGGTGTGGCAAATGGAGGAGTAAAGAACTTTAAGCCGGACTTCCATTTTTTGAGGAGGATCGACGCATATTTCTTGTATTACGAGCGGCTCTTTTGGACCCCATGCAACAGCAGCTACAAGCATCAAAATACATTTATCATTATTATCGTAATCATCATCATCCATCATCATAATGATAAGAAACTATCACATTGGTGGTGACTGGTGAGCAATTTAATAACTAACCTTTGCAAGTGATGACCTTCCCTTGAGTCTCCGCCATGTTCTTTTTATTAGATCTGTCTTTTATGAATATATGTAGCTCTATTTATACAGAACAGAGATCTATATATGTCTAAATATAGCCAGGATGTCGAGTCACATGTATCGAGTCAATAATCCCGAGAGAGGTGGGGGTTTGATAAGATTGATATCAACAATGAATCTCCTTACATAAAACTATCGTCATGTTTATCTCAATTTGAACCGAGGATAGTTATCTCAAGCCGTCCCGTGAGCCCTGGCTTTCACCTTTTATTAATTGGTGGCAACTTGTCATGTAGAAAGGTTGTTAAAAAGTGAAGACCAGAGTTTAAGGAACGTCTAACACACCAATAACCTACTGGTGGATTAAAATATCCACAGTGATGGGTTAGGACCGATGTCCTGCAGAACCAGCTTGGGGTCCGTTTAAACGACTAGCAGTGAGGTTAGCAGGCTAGCGGTGAGCTAGTGGGGTCCATAGGACGAATTGTTACATATTTAGCCGATGGTATCATTAATTTGTGTTCCAACTAACTAACTTATATATTTCATGCAAAAATTAAAACTGTTTATCTTCACATAATATTTGTGAACCTTAACATTAAATACCGTCATCGAAAAACCGCCATTGTTCATGATTTAGACAGCGTCACGTCAATGTTACGTACATCGTTATCAAATATTTTGTGTTTCAAACGTCAATGAAATTTTATATATAAAACTAAAACAAAATAATCGCAAATTTGGTAATGTATGGTGGAGAAAAATAAGTGGTAGGTTATTGCGGGGACTACTTTACTTGATATTAAATAGCACATCAATCATGCATACATATGGACAGACTGACAGAGTCTGGTCTGGGGATAGAAGTAGCTAGAAAATTGACCATGATATGTAATGTGTGTGCAGTGTGCGTCAATAGCTAAAAGCCTTAAACCCGCGTGTGGTGACATTGGAAACTCAAATTTTGTTTCGGATACTTTACATGTGGTGGACTTGCTAAGAACTCTTTACCTAATGAGATATGATAATGATACATTAGTATCTAGCATATCTCATCAAATCCATTCATGTCAATAGCCTATATTTATAAAGGTAACTGAATATTCTTTCCATAGATAGCTAGGCTACACTAGATTAATATGATCAATGTATAAATATTGGCACAGCCTCCATATGAAATAACACAGAAAACCTTCATACTTATTGTTTTCTGACATTACCATATAGTATTCAACAAAATACGAAATTCTTGTGGTTAAAATTCAAAAATGTATTTAGAACTAAAAAAGCTCTTAAACCAAGACATATATAAATAATAAGGAAGGAATTTTTTTAAAAATATTGAAGTAGAAAAGGTCTCTGTAAGTGAAAAAAAGAAGGTTTATGTAAGTGGAGCAACACATTTTGCGTGGATCTTCTAACTAACCACAGGAGTAGCCAAATTAATATGAGCGTCTGTTATGGGAGTTCGGAAGCCAAGACTTGTGAGTCTTTGATAACAGTAATTGAATCTTCTTATATACCGTTAGATAACGTGAATTTCTCTAGTTTTTTTTGATATTTTTATAGTTTATCAGTTCAAAATTTTCCCAAAAAATAAATAAAAATAATTCAACATATCCACAAATTAAAATAAACTATTATAGAAATAGAAGAAAAAAAATTAGGTTGATTTACATCACTACCATTATTAAAGGGTTTTAAAAGTAAATTTCACAAGCATACTTTATAGTTTATATGCATATATATATTTTTATGCATATATTTTTTTATATGCATATTCTTAACTAGGTTTTCTGCATTCAACAGCTAAATAATGTAGATTTTTCTTTTATCAAAATAATGGGTAGTGAAAAAGAAAAAAAAACTTATACAAGGAAAAAAACTTGGTTAACCCCAAATACATACATGACCGGAACGATGTAATTAGGTGACTTGGACCTTTTTTTACCATGTCCGAAACGAATAGAGTTGGTGGCGTTGGAATCGGACCATATTTAAAACGTTTGGATTGGTACGATTGTATTTGTATCTAGGGAATTTGTTAAAAATAGATTTTTTTATATACTTCTTTTTAAAAATATTTTTTTTTACCATTTTTATTTTTGCCCTTTTTAACTTTTAATGACCATTTACCCTTAAATGAAAAATATTTTAATCAATAAAAAGAAAAACAAAAATTTTTCGCGAAAAAAATTTCCGACATATTTTCCCGCCAAAAAGTTTTCGAAAAAAAATTCCCGCCAAAAAAATTTTTGTCAAAAAAATTTAATACAAATTTTCGACAAAAAAAATTTCCCACCAAAATTTTTCTCAGCAAAAAAATTTTCAAGGTTTTTAAAAGGTTTTATAAGGCTTATAAACGCCTTATAAAAACATTATAAACACCTTGTAAAGGCTTTTACAAGATTTTTTAAAGAGTTTTAAAAGAGTTTTTAAACACTTTGTAAACGTTTTTAGAAGGTTTTTAAAAGGTTTTTAAAAGGTTTTTAAAAGGTTTTCAAAGGATTTTTAAAAGGTTTTTAAACACATTATAAACGCTTTTAAAAACTTTTAAAAAGCATTTACAAGGTTTTTCAAAGCGTTTACAATGTGTTTAAAAACTATTTAAAAACCTTGTAAACGCTTTAAAAAGGTTTTTAAAAACATTTACAATGTTTTTATAAGGTATAAATTTCAATATTTTTTGTGGGAAAATTTTCGATTTTGGCAAAAAAAATAATTTTTGACGGAAAAAGTTTTTGATTTTGGCAAGAAAAAAATTTTTGGCAGAAAATTTTTTTGACGGAAAAAATATTTTCAATTTTGATGACTATACATTCTTGCTGTCACTCAAAAAAAGGGTAATTTGATTATTTTATATATAAAAAGAGATAATTTTAAAAATTGTTAACATGAAAAACTTTTTTAAAAAAGATAAGGAAAAAGAGGCATTTTATATACCTATCTCAATAATAACTTGGATGTATATTCCAAAATAAAATCTCATAAAGATAAATTATCGTTTTATCAATTTTTTGTAATAAAACAAAAACTGAAAGGAGTAAAATCTCGAAATGCACAAACACTTGAGTAAAGCCGTTGTATCTAGACCCATTATTTTGTATTGTAATGACGCCACAAAAAGCCTCAGAAAACAACCAAATTTTTATTTATTTATTTATTTTTATTTTCTCGGAATTTCACAAAAGTTGACTTTTTAGAAGATAGAATAAAAGAACTGACAAAAAACAGCTGTACTTAGTTGACTTGTCTGATCCCCAACATATTTCAAACACAACACAAACTGCTTCTGTTCGAACATCAAATTTGATTCTAACTCTCTTTTTTGGGTTTTGTCATAAATCAATCTTTTTGACTGTAATAACTGTTAAAAAAAATTAAGTTTTTGATAAGAATGTTTAAAGTGCTGTGTGTGTAAGCTCTTTTTCTTATAAAAAAAAAAAGTAATTTTAAAAACTCTGTACGAGGTTTTTTTACCCAAAAGATTCTCAAGTAAGAAGAAAAAAGGCAATGGGAGAAGGAAGCATCATCAAGATCCCAGAGTTACATTCCGAACAACGAAGAGATGAGAGATGCAGACAAACATCTTTACATAGCTGTGTACGCTGTTTTTTAAGAAGAGACAGCCATATATATATATATATATATATATATGAGACACGAGATATGTGAAAGAAAACCTTGTAAAGCTATAAGATCAATGCATTGGATGCCTCGGTGATCTGGGACGAACAGGCGTCTTTGAAGGACTCACCCTGTGAATAACAAACACGTCACAAACACGAAACGAACGAATGCTGTAGCTGAGAGTATTGTAAAAGAACGGTTTTGTTTTCCTGACCTTATCGGTAGAGAACCAAGAACAACTCCACTGCAGTTGAGAGCCGCTATTGCGCTTTCTGCCTGTGAAGATAACAAAAATATATATTTTACTCAAAGAGATTGACACAAGAAATCAAGAATCGCGTTTGTTTTGACAATTACCATTACGAACTCTACAAAAGCAATACGAGTTGAGTGTTGATAATCTCCAAGCAACCTCAGGCGGTAAACCTGTATTATGACAACATCTTCAATTAGTACACTTTTGCACAAAACAAAAGCAAAAACCAACTTGGCAGTTAGTTTTGCAACCTAACAAGATTTGCTCACCTCTCCGCAGAATGATTCGAAAAAGACCTTCACATCAGATTGAGTCACCTGTAAGCAATTCTTACACATGTGAAAACTGAGATACTTACATCAGTTAGGGTAAACTGAAAAGAAACGTTTCAAGGATCCCCACCTTCTTGTCAATGTTAGTGCAGTAGATAGTTCTAGCGCACATCTCACGCTCATCTTCAGTCTGCAATAATAACACCAAACAAACAAACAAAAAAAAGTACAGGACTAAATCATTTTGTCAAGTCACAAAATCGTCAGAGACTTTGCATAGTAGAAGAAAAAACCTCACCCTGGGCAAAAATGTCGGGTTAACCGGTGCAATAGCTGTTTTGGATGGCAGAACTTTCACAGGATAGAATCCTAACATAGTCCCCGATAAATTCAGAGCAGTCATCGCACCCTCTGAAGGAAAAAAAAAAAAAAAAACCCCACCAAAATTGCCAACATAAGACGACTTAACCACTGTAGTACACTGATGAGACTCCAAAAATAGACACAAGTAACGAAAAGAGTTACCTTCATCAGTAAACTCAATAAATGCAAACCGAAGCACCGAGTTTGGGTCACCACATATACGGCAATCAACAACCTGCTAAAACTAAAACACAGTTAAAACACACAAGATAAGAGTGTATCAATGAGAGCTTTCAAGAAGATATTTTTAACCTGTCCACAGCTCACAAACAAACCAGCTAGCTGCTCTTCAGTGACCTACAACACCCACAAAACACACAAACAAAAAAGTCAAGATCAAAAAGTCTTAAGCAAATGCATAGAAGAGAGTAAAGGTTAAGGCTTTAAAACCTGTTGATCAAGATCAGAGACATAGACAGTTCTACGGATAACATCTTCCCTCTGAGCCATGCTTGTTCGAGCGTTCATCCTTCTCTTCCCTTGACCAAAGCTCTTCTTCTACATCCCACACACACACACAAACACAAATTAATCACAGCTCTGATCCATAGCTACGAATCCAAGATAAAACAACACAAAACCTTTCCCAATTGTGTCTTATCCTCTGAAAAAGCAATCAGTAAACAAAAACTCCCAACACAATTCAGTGAATTCACACAAAAGATCACAAATTTAGACACAAACAGGTGAAATCTTACCCGTCGGAAACCACCGCTTTCGTTTGCAGCACCAGCAAAGCCATTGTTACGGAAAAAGGAACCAGCAGCGGTGAAGAAGCCACCGTTAAGTCCTCCGTTACCTCCTTGTTTATTGAGGGAAGGAGGAACAAACTCTTCAGCCATGGGATTGAGCTTAGAGAAAAGCTCCTGAAGCTCTCTCATATCACGATTGAAGCTCTCACCACCGTCAACGCCGTCGGATCTCGCCACGTGTGACCCGATCTTGCTGTAGAGACCACCACCAACTACTACTTGATCGTGGCGGAGAACTTGATCGATCCTGGAGTGATGGTTCTGATCATCGCCGGAATCTTGACTTGTCATTGAAGAAGGTGGTGAAGACGGCGGCTGGATCACGACTCCTCCTGCTGCATCAGCACCACCACCAGCTGCTACAGTCTCAACAACCGCCATGATCAGAGAGGCAAAAACCCAGAAATGTAAAATCGAAAAGTTTAAGGATAAATTGTGAAAAGGAATCGGGGCGATCGAGGTTACGATTTGAGGAGGAGAAAGAGAGGAATCAGCATAAGGTGCTCTATGGAAGAAGAGAGAGAGAAAGGGAAAGAGAAATAAAGAGAGGATTAAAGAGTGATTAATCAGAGGATCGGTGATAATTAATGGTATTTGATCAGAGTGATTAAGTAAGGATTCGTTGAGAAAACCAAACTCCCAAATGAGTTTACTTCACTTTTGTGGAAGTGTGTTTTGTTTTTTTTTTACTGCTGTGGAAAAAAAAAGGAGTGTGATTGGATAACGGAGAGGGGAGAGAGAGTGTGGAGTGTTTGGTCTCTTTTATTAGTCTATTCTTGGACTCGACCTTGAATAAGTAGGAGTAGGACCTCAAATCTCTTATATACATTTTTTTTTGTTCATAACTTTAATTTTATTTATTTCGTTATTGGTAAAGATAAGACTAAAATATATTTAAAAGTTTATTGTCAAAAAAAAATATATATTAAAAAGTTTAAACCTTATAAAATACAATGATAAAAAATTAATCTATATTAACATTTTATATTTTATAAAGTAGAATTTCATTCGGCCTAAACCGTTTAAACCGACTCGAACAAATCGACAATTTCGGGTTTTGGTATCAAACCGAACCGATTTACTATTCTAAATCGATTGACATAATTTAAAATTGATTTCGGTTCGGTATATCAAAACCGATCGGGTTTTTTGGTTTAGGGAGACACCTTATAAAAACCTATAAACCCTAGATCTATCCTTGTAACTTTTTGTTTTTCTAATCTTTTCTCCTAACGAACTTCTCTTTTCTCCTCTTCTCCAAGCCTTTTTTCTTCTTTGACCTTCTTATTCTTCTTCATTCTTCTCCTTCTACTCCTTGTCTTCGTTCTTTTATGGTATTCTTCTTCTCCAACTTTTTGTTCGTCGGTATTTTATTTTTGGTCATGTCGCCACGATATCATTTCTCTTCTTCAAAATCGATTTCAGCGGCAATAGTATTCATGTTTATCTATACATCTCTTCTCGTCACCACGCCACACAAATCCGTTTTCTCTGTTTCGCCGTTCTTCACCTCACAATTGTTTTTTTTACTTCCGCCGCTTTGAGAAAGTGAACACAACAAAACCCTAAATGTGATGGGCTTTTAGAAGCTACAAACGTATTTGGGCTTTGGAAAATTGAGTCTTCTATGTATAAAATTGATCCAAGCATATTCGGTTAACCGATTAAATCGATTCGGTGAACCGATTAAAAAAATTTCGGTTCAAATCGAAGAATTTTAAATCGCAATAACCAAACCGAAAAAACCGAGTACCGAACCGATCCGAACCGAATTTTGTTCGGTTTAATTTGGCAGAATTTTTAAAAACAGAAAAATCAGAAAAACCAAATAAACCAAACCGTTTAACCCGACTAAACCGAACGCCCAAGACTAGTAAAATTCATCAAAAATATATATGAAATCTATACTATTTCTTATATACATGTAGTCAAACAACCTTACAACTAATTCTCTGTTATCCATACAACTAAATATAATCAATGTTTCATAATTAATAATACATATATTTATAATATTTTTGTTAAGATTTAAAAGGATAACTCTTCTATCATTTTTGTTTTATTTTCTTTTTAATTGATATGATTCATCATGTAATACATAAACTAAATAAAAACCTAGACATTTCTTTATATATGTTATGATTTGACTTTTTTTAACGGAAATATATTACTCAATCAATAAAGAAAGAGAAATTTGCACTTAACCCACTTTTACAAAATTTAATATCACAAACACCTACTTTTAGCTACTGATATACTTTGTTTGTGTATAGTTACTTCAATACCCTCTAACAACAAGTTTATTAACAAAAATACCACTCTTTTTTTTTACTAACAAAAACTTTTTCTATATTTTTTAATTGATTTTTTTTACCTTTTTTCTTTCTTTTATTTTTCTCCTTTTTATTTTATTTGTCAACACTTTAGTCAGTTTTTTTCAAAAAATTATCTATTTATTTTTATACAACAAATTATAATTATTTTTTCTACATTTTAAGATGCATCTTGATATATTTTTGATGAATTATTATACAGTGTTATATACTATCCATTTGTAGTTGAACATTTGTTCAGAGATAAGTGCATGATCAATTGCAGTATTGTTAATGAATAACTAGGTAATAACCCGTGTTATTGCACGGGGTGAAATTTTTGTTTGAGAAATTACATTTGTAAATATATTTTTTATTATAATATTTATAAAAGTTTAAAATAGTAATCGTTTCACCATAAATTTTAGATTAACATGAGTGCGGATCTCGAACGAATGTGAATCGAATTAGTGATCAATTAACTATCAAATCAGAGAAATGTGATATATAATATATAAATGTTTAAAAACACCAAAATTTTTACTAAACTTGATTTATAATTAAAATTTATTAAAAAAATACTAAAATAATTATTCAAAAAACAAATAAATTTCATATTGAAATACTTATTCCTTAATGCATTTGGCTTTTCACCAAAAATTTAATCAAGTAATTTGATAAATGACAAAACATATGCTTTGATCGTATGTCTTTTCTCTTTTCTCTTAGATCGTGGGTTAGTAGTTGCATCGGTACGAATGGTCAAGTGAGAGTTGATAAGAGTCACTGATGATTTGTTTTAATATTTTTCAGAAATAATCTTATTTTCTTAAATTTCAGATGAAATATTATATTTTTTTTTAATATTTTTTTGAATTTATGTGCGATGTGCCATTAAATTTACATCAAATTTTTCGGGTTATTGTTAATTGGAATTTTATTTTCTTCTAATTATTTGTTTTATAATCTCTGCAATCGTGTATATACTTCATTTTCTCTCATCCTTAATGAGTAAAATTGTTAGATAGAAAATATAACAAAAAAAAATTCATTATCATTGATTTCTTTTAAGTTTTTTTACAAAAAAAAAAAAAAAAATCCAACCGCAATCGTCCGCAACCCTAAACGCTTGCGGAAAGCAGCTTTTGGAATTCAGTGGTTTGAAACTGTTGGGAGCGATTTGTGTGATTGGTTCCAATCGTTAGCAACCGCTACCACTAGCAAACGCAGCGTTTGCGGGAGAACCAATCAACACCTAAAATAGATTGTTGTTCCTTAATTATATCATACCACAAAACCATAAATACAACTCAGAAAATGACCACCCCGTTCTCAATATGGCCCTCTCTAGAAAAGCACAAATTATTAGTATTGTCTATTGAGAAAAGCTTTTTGGTAAAATACACATAGCTACATAATGCATACACATATACTTTCTATATTACATAGGGAAAGAAGAGAGAAGAGAGTCATGAAGTGGCTTGAGCTTCCTCAGAGCTACTAGCAGAGACTTGTCGTCCAGCACCAGTAGTGTGGCCATCTTCTTCTTCCTCTTCTTCGCAGAAGACACTCTCCTCGCTTGTGTCCGAGAACGCACCTTCCTCATCTTCTTCACTTACCTCGTCTTCTTCTTCGTTTCTCTTCTTCCTCAACACTTTGACGCCTTTTCCTTGAAGAGAGAGCCTTCTCCGTTTTCTTGCTTTCCTTTTTCCTTTGGGAAACTCTTCTCCTTGAGAGTAATGTTGATGCAGTCTCTTCCTTCCTCCCTTACTGCTTTCATTCTCATCTGACTCCTCCTCAGCTGCATCAAGCTTCCGTTTCTTTTTCCCCGAATTAGTCTGAAACCAGCGCAACCAATTAAGATGATTTTCATTTAGGATTATTTTGAAGACAACAGAAGAGAGTTATATGGAGAGTTAGTATACAAACCTTAGGGCCACGATCAACCAGACGAGCCCACTCGTGCCTATTCCTCAGGCAATCAAGAACAGCCTGTGAATGGCTTGAATATGCATATCGCTCTCCGTTGTGTTTCCTCAAGTGAGGCCAGTGCTACAAGAAAGAGACCAACACGACACATTAGAACAGCTAATCAGAACAACTAATCTGTGACCTAGATGATGTTATGAGATCAGAAATATATGTGGTAAGGAGACATAATAATACCGGCAAGACTGCGTTACAGAGCTCCTCATATGCCATCCTCTTTCCTTTGCTCATGATTTCATTGATTAAGCCTGGCAAAGTTCTATGTACTGGAGTACCATTATTCCTAGGGGAACTGTGTGGAGAAGGCATATTATGCTCATTCAACTCGCTGGATGAACACGGTCCACTGCTTGTGCTTGTAGTAGAGTTTGGTGGGAGAAGTACTTTCCGAGAGGAGTAAGAAGTGGTTTTAAGGGTTTCATTTTCTTCTCCCTTGGAACGCAAACTCCCTCCTCTGCTTCCACTGTCTTGTTGTGTCCTTCTATCAGGAGAGCGACGCGTTTTGGCACTCCTTGTACTACATCCATCATCATCACGAGAATTGCGGTAACCTTCTTTGGATGCATCCTTGTTTTTCCTTCTGGAAAACTAGCCAAATAGATATATATATATAATCAGCCAACAAGCTTGAGCCTAAAAGATAGCATAGGCTAAACGAAAAGATGGAATTTATATCATACCGTTGTGTGATCCTTGCTACCAGAACTAGAAGTGCGCTTAAAACTAGGAGCGGTTGGAGACAGGGGCAAGCTACCAGGCTGTCTCATGCGTGGGACACGAGGAACTCGAGGAGAACTATTGAGTTGATGGTGCAGTCTCAACGCAAGCTGGTCATTAATGGGAAAAAACAAAACATGTTAAACCGTAGAAGAATAGGGAAGAAAAACGAGAAAGAGAAAAAATCTATCTCACACACCTCTTCATCGCTCAGATTTGGAGCAAGGGAAATTATAGACTGCACAGGGTTCTTTGTTGATGACTGGAATACTGTTTGTCCAGGCTTTTCATTTTTCGGGAAGGTCCCTGAAAGCGAATGTTTATTAGGAGCCTCGGAAGAACCACCATTAAGCCGAGCTGCTGAAGATGTCTTTGAAGAAGAGGAAAACTCTCTTGTCTTGGAAACTGAAGAATGGGAATTACGGTTATGCTGCATCGATTTTGTAGATGTAATAGGAAATTTAGGATGTTTCAAAGCTTTCTCTGAAGGTTCATCATCCCCATCTCTCTCTCGGATCATATCACTGGAAATACAGTCCTCATCATTGGCCTTAGCATCAACATCAGCACCATCATCACCTGGTTGTTGCTTCGAGCCAGGAATAGAATTCCTGGAAGTTGAGGGCTTCGGGTTGTCATTGCACCTCGAAGACTTTTCTGTGGCTGAACTTGACGATGTTTTCCCAATGCATACTACCATCTTAGGCCTGCCATTCCCTGAAACAGTCTGCGGAATAAGTCTGTAAGGCTTTGACGACTCTTGAGATAAACCAGATCCAAGCTTTGTTTCCAGTATATCCTTTTCTGCTTCCGAAACCATTAGTTCTCGTTTTAATTCAGTAGCTCTGTCTCTATTGCCACTACTTATTCCTTCTGATTCCATACCAACAGGCTGCGGTTTGTGTTCATCAGGAACTGAACTGCTGGGTGTCATTATGTTAAATTCAGAAGCTCCGGAGATTTGAGATGTAGACGTCCCCGAAACTTTGGAATCCATAGGGTCTAGAGTCTGCAGGCCTACAGCTCCAGTATCAGCTGTTTCTTTTTGGAATTTGTTCTTCCTCGAACTGATATTCCCACTGGCATCATAACCAGTTCTCTCTTCAGCTTCTCGTGCTTTACCAATCGTGGAACCAGGAGAAGGCATACGCGAACTTTCAGATGAATCAACTGCAGTATCTTCTGGAGCGTCAGCTATTGTGCCTTGTCTCTGTAAAATAAGAAAATCTCCCTTGTTATTGTAGAATACCAATTATTAGTTGCTTCCCCACTATTATCTTAAAGCAAGACTAAAACCCTTTCAACAAAAAAAGTTCAAAAAGACACAAATTTGCCTAAGCCAAATTTACCGTATGTCAATTCAAATCTTTTTTTTTTTTTTTGTTTTTTTTGATAAAATCAAGGCACTTCTTGCTACTTAAGCTTCATTAGCTCATTTATAGCTCCAATATTGGCCTTTTCTATGAGGGCTTGAATAACCAAGAGATGAAATGGATTGACCTAGAACAACATGATGATAATTGATTGAAAGAACTTCAATATTTGTTGCAAGATGAACCCCTACGATTTAAATTACATTGATCTAATTAAGAATAATTCAACGACAGAATTCATATTGGTATAAGTTATAGCAAATAAAGGACAGACATACCTCCTCCTCCTTGTTAGCCTCATTTTGCGGAACATCTTTTCCTCCGAGGAAAGCAGGATCAGTAGCTGCAGCGCTCTTAAGCACAATTCGGAATTGATGACCAGCTTTCTCATCCTGTTTTCCAGCACCATTAGCATGAACGTCAGAAAGATTCTGTTCTCTGGAGCATTCAACACCAATTTCTGAATTACCAGATTCATCAACGCCAGTTTTCAGAGCAAGGCCACCATCATTAGATTCTTCAAAAGCAGCTTTCTTGGCCTTTTCACTCTTCGTGATCCCAACGTAGCCAGCAAAACCTTCTGGTTCTATGTCCTTACGAGATTCTATTGGTTTAGAATCACTCGTAGGTCGAACTGCTAGTAATTTGAAAGAAACAAAAAAAAAAAAAAAAAAAGAGACTCTTTTAAGAACAATAAACATAAATGTCTGGATGTGAATCGAAAAAGGTCTAAGAGGAGGTGTTTCACTGACCTGTTCTACCTACAAAGCCTTTCTTATCATCCTCTTTTTTATCTGAAACTTCAACCTTCTTCTTCATCCGCTCTTTCGAAGCTCCAAACAATTCTTTCCTTCGTTTATTCGTGATCAAAGGACGAAGCAACCTCTTATCCTTCTTCATTGCACACTGAGAATGCTTCATCTCCGCATCGCCAGTGGAGTCCCAACTAATGCCGTCTTTTGCACAACCAAACATCAATTCATTGGCTCCTTTAACATCAAGACTCCTCATTCCAACCAAAGCACTCACAGGAGCAGCAATCACATTTTCCTTCGACATAGAAAACAAAACCCCTGCACCGTTTTCCTCCTGATGCCTATTCTCGATTTCATCCTTCTCTTCCTCATCCCAGCATGGGAACTCTCTATACTTAAAGTTGAACTTCTTAGGCACATAACCAGTACACTTCCACAGCTCCCGGGAGAAAACTGACGACAACCCTTCAAAAAGAGCCGGATCCCCACCCGGGATACCTTGCACATGAACTTTTTCCTCGGTAGGGATCTCAGTCCATAACCTAAAAGGACGCTTCAGCGGAACACCCCGAGTACACGAATTCTCCATTCTCAAGGTCTTAGTGGGCAACTCAACCAACAACTGAGCAACCTCAGTCTCCTCACTATCATTAACATTGTTTTTGCTCTTACACTTATCACAAGTGAAAAGCTCTTCTCCTTTAACATAACGAGAACAACGAGTATGAACCCAAACACCACAATCATCACAATTCACCATCTCTTCTCCATCATCGAAATTAACACCACAAACACAATCCACAGTCCAAGATCCATCAACCCAATCCTCATGAGGGTCCGTGCTCGAGAAGCGATACGATCTTCCTTTCATCTCAATCTAACAAAACCCTAACCCCCAATTTCTAATAATTCTTAGCCTAAAAACTAGACAGAACAAGAAGCCATGAAAACGAAACTTAGAAGAAAAAAAAAAAAAAATAACAACCCGATTCGCCTGTTTTAAAACAAAACCCTAGGAATCAAAGAAACATATCTCTCAAATTCGAGAGCTCAGGAATTTATAAAAACAAGAACCGTATCACCTGAAGAAATTAAGACTCTCTATGATTCTGACAGAAACCGGAACTCGAGTTATGCAACTCCAGTTGCGGCAGTAACAGAGAAGCTGAACAGAGATTCCAAAATCCCCTGCTCCCAAGAAGAAGTTAGTTGTGTTTGATTGTCGGAAGCGGAACTGAACAAAGAAAGAGAGCTACAAAGTTTTCCGTTTGACGACCGTCGCTGGGCAATTAACGAAATTAATTTTCCGTCTCAAGTCCGTCGATATCTTACTGGGCTTTATGTAATAATGGGCCGGGCTCAGACCCAACTTTACTATTGTTTATTCCAACTTGTGAAACTAGCTTTTACTTGGATTACTTACCATAGGAGAGAGTAAGTAAGGAAGAAGAAGATTTGACCAAATAAAATTGAATTAGTTCTGTAAAATTCTACTTTTTTTGTATTTTGAAGATAACAGAATAACACGTTGGAGAGGAAACTGAGGATTGAGGATTTTAAAACTATTGAAGTGAGTGTTTATTATTTATCCATAAGTAAAAGAAAACCTCATGAATATCTCTTTCAATAAAAATTCACTATGTATATTCTACCAAAAATAATCACTAAACCTAAGCTTAAACCCTTTAACCAATTAAAAACGATGAAAAACAATTTGTGATAATAAAATTAGTGAATAATCTCGAATTCGCTTCTCTAATACCATATAAGAACAAGAGAAAAAACCTTAGGATATTTATTTATCCCAAGTCCTGATTTATATTTGAGAAAAAAACCCTATATAGTATAAGAAGGTTTGAGTATTCGTATATCAGAAGGATTATCAACCATGGTTACTCGAGAAGATAAAAACGAAGCTGCATTTTTATTATTCATGTCGACACACATGGGGATGGAACGGCGTGTTGTGGAGGCAATATAGAGGGAAGAGAGATTTTTTCTTCGAGTGAGCTGCACAATGGAAAAAAAACCAAGTTGTTCAATTTATGACCAAATAACAAAGAAGTTCTTTGAAAGAACAAAACAATTTATGACCAAAGAAAAAGAAAAATAAATTATTGAAAAATTACAAAGTAATTAAGCAAGTTGACTTTTCATGCTCCCCATAAACAACTTCAAGCTTGAACAATATCATAATTCAGTATTGAATCATCTTTTTAAAAAAATCTCAGCCTAGCACCGATTATATTCCGTAAAATCGCTAGATCCACCATCTCCGTCTCGATTAATGATTAATCCCCGTCTAAGGTCGATTCTCCAAATTATGTCTGTCTAATTTAGTTATAACCCGCTAATCCTATTACTTTTCGCTTAATTTTATGTATAATAATTATTTTTGAAGCCAAATATAAATCAAAGATATATATATATATATATATATATTTGTTATTTAGACTTTTAAATTAAGAGTTTATGATGTTTTACAATAACTAATGTACAAATTTTTAATGAAAATCATAAAAATTTCTTTAAAAATTACGTTTTTAAGTGTTTACCATAATTTTAAAGACAATAATAGATTTTTATATTTTATTTGATACTTTTTATTTTAACATAAACATAATTATATATATATATATTTAGTACTATATATTTTTATTATATTATTAATTTAATAAAATAACTCTAAAATTAGTCACCGGTTAATTTCCGTTTAATCTCTGATTTTCTTACTAGGCGCTAAGCCTATTCCGACCGCCCGACTAGCGCCTAGCGATTTCTAACACATGGCCCTCAAGTGAAATGAGACTGGAATAACGATGTGACTAAAATAGGGAAGCCAACGAAGGTTTGGTATTAATGAAGAGGGCAAAAAAAAACGTTCACTATATATACAAATTAATGTAATGAAAAAAGTTAGGATTTAACATACATTTTTCCAATATAAAGTTAGTAAGAATAAAATTTAATTTCTAACTAAGAAATTAATTTAACCATGCAAATTTAGTTAATTGATGCAAAATAGCTTCAAAATAAAATTTATATGAATATTGAAAAAAATATTCATGAAGTTGTAGGTATACTAGATAAGAATCCGTCCGATGTATGGGTTTAAAGTTTTGTAAATAAAATTAAATTTAACATATTAAGTCAATTATTATTTCTCTTTTTACTTTCGCTTGCGCATAGTTTTTTAAAATTACTAAAATTATTGACTCAAAAATATATTACATAATATACTATCAATGATGTATCATCACAATAGTGAATGACCAACCATGGAGAGAACCTTGGCTCCGCCATCTTTTCTAATGGAGAGAACCTTGCGTCCAACCTCCTCCACCATGGAGAGAACCTTGGCTCCACCTACAAGATAACATTGGCTCCACCTGGGAGATAATCTTGCGTCCAACCTCCTCTAGCTTCCTCACCTGAGAAGATAACCTTGCGTTCAACCTCATCCACTATATATAGAGAGAACCTCTGCTCTGCCCTCCTCATGTGTGGGGAGAACATGTTCACATCTTTTAATTATCTCAAAATGGCTTGCTCCGACAACCAATGAAACTAAAGACCATTTTCTAACGTCACAAAATCTTTTGATAGTAACTAATGTTAATTTTCCATTGTATTCGTGGAAGTGTCTTTGACACACCATGATGTAGCCTTTGTCTCTGGAACGCCCCGACTGCCACCTTGCATAGTGAGTCCCATGTCCACTTCCAGTCTATGGGCCACCTTAGTGGGCCCCACATCTACTCTCGGCCCACCCATATCCGACGGCCGATTTGTTACGTATGGGAGGCTTTAAATACTTGTTTACCAACCCTACAAATCACCATATGATCTTTCCCTGTGTTTGTCCTCACTCGCACAATTCCGACAATCACTTCCCCAGAGGTCACCCATCCTGAAACTACTTCAGCTCAAGCATGCTTAACTCTAGAGATCTCTTAGGATCCTTGATCGAACAGATATGTGCATTTTGGTAATATAGATGGCCAAATCAATTTTTTTACACCTATCCACAAACCATGGTGTCACGATCTCCGAACTCCTATGGACCTATCAACAACAATTTATGTTTTTCCAATCTGTCTATATATGTTTATTGTAAGCTTGTGTTTGATTAGCCTATTTTATCTAACCATTAGGTCTATGAGCTTCTACTCCTTATCTCCCTTTAGGATTGGATGAATGGTAAAAATTATGTTTGCACAAAAAAGGGTCTATGACTAACCAATCAAGGTTGAGAAATTAAAAGAAAATAATTTTGCCACAAAAAAAAAATAATAAAAAAAAATTTATAAGTAAGATAATATATGAATCTTAAATAATTCAAAGGTGAAAAGATAAATTAAATAAAACAATCTAAAAATACTACATTAAATTCTAAAATCTAGTATTATAAAAGGAAGACGTATATATTAATCATTTTTTTTGTCAACCATTGGCCCACAACTGGCCAGCCCATTAGCCAAATTCCTACATTCCTAGGAAGCGGGACTCGATCCCTAGTGTGATGGTGCCTTCTACAAATAGACTTAACATCTGCCACTGCACTAAGGTCACTTCACTATTAATCATTTTTTTTAGGTCAACATATTAATCTTACATATTCCAAACTGAAAAAAAAAAAAGAGAAAGTAGGAAAAAATTTTGGTTTAAAAAAATATGAAAACTTTACTTTTCCATTAAAAAAGTTTTACCAACAGAACAAAGATGAAAACAATATTTTTGAATATATTATTTTGTTAGATAAAAAATATGAGATGATCTATGTTTATATAGAAGTGAGGATTTACAAAATTTAGAATTAATAATTAATTGTATATTTTCGTTAATCCCATTTCTATTTTTTTGTAGAATTAATAACTTAAAATTAAAAGTAAGTAAATAATGTCTTTATAATTATTTTAAAAAACTTTTAATTTTTGTAATTTTGTATTTTGTGATAATTATCTTTTTACAGTATTAATATTATTTAAAAAAAAAATATTTTGTTTTTGTTGTAATCTCAAATCCCTCCTATTAAATATTAAATTTTACACATGTCAAAATCTCATATTGATATGAATTTGACACATGTGAATACTAACCCCTAAACCCTAAACCCAAAATCTCATATTCACATGATCATGGTCATATGGATTTGATGTGTCTTGTACCTAAACCATAAAACTACCTAAACCCCAAAACAATAAACCCTAAACTCTTTACACTAAACCTTATACAATAGACTGTCAAGAATAAACCTAAACCATAAACAAAGAATTTGTGGGTACTAATGACTAATAACACGTGACCATAAATCCTAAACTTTCTACACTAAATCTTAAACACCGAAGCCTATACATGAAATAGTATACCCAACCCCTAAACATAAACACTAAATCCACGAAATACCTAAATATTTAAGTCTAACACACTAAATACTAGACACAAAACGTGAAATATTGAAGTTATACTTTAAGGAGTAAGGGTGTATTATTTTTAAATTTTTTGTTTATGGTGCATGGTTTGATTTTGTTTTTAGGGTTTATTTTGTTTTATTGTTTAGGTATAGTTTTTTGGTTAAGGGTACAAGAAAAAACAAGATTGAATCCATACCACAATGGTCATGTGTATACTATTACAAAACGATGTAACAAGTTGTATAGTATCCATATGTGTAACTTGTATCCACGAATTATAATAGTATCGACATGACCACGGTAGTATGGATATGATGTATGTTTTTCTTTGAAAGTTTAGGTTTAGAGCTTAGTTTAGGGAATAGGGTGTTGGTGAATTCATCTTGAGCTAGTCATATATTTGAGAAATAAAAATGACTTGTATTTTTTTTTCTTTTTGACACACAAAATACTAGACACAAAATGTGAAATATTGAAGTTATACTTTAAGGAGTAAGGGTGTATTATTTTTGATTTTTTTGTTTATGGTGCATGGTGTGATTTTGTTTTTAGTGTTTATTTTGTTTTATTGTTTAGGTAGAGTTTGTTGGTTAAGGGTACAAACAAAAACAAGATTGAATCCATACCACTATGGTCATCTATATACTATTACAAAACGATGTAACAAATTGTATAGTATCCATATGTGTAACTTGTATCCACAAATTATAATAGTATCCACATGACTACGGTAGTATGGATATGATGTTGTTGTTAGACCCTAAACAACATGACAAGTTTGTTGCATGTTCAAAAGAATGTGTGGCCATGGAAAAATGGAAACATGTAACCACTGCATCTGAATAAAAAGTATATCAAGACATTAATATTCATGATTTGATATATCCTCTATATATTAATAGAGAAGCATTCACTTAAAAAAACGGATGTGTCGCCGCCAGAGAGCTTAGGATACATTTAGCTATTTACCCTCAATTTGAATTATTATTTACAGTTCTATACCATTGTGTTTTTACCAAAACAAAAAACAAATGTGTTATTCTTAACAACTTTATCACATAATTTTTTAATATTAATTAAGTTATATTTTATATATTAGAAAAATGATTATTGAAATGCATGTGGGTTACTTGCGGATCTCACGAATTCAAGCGGTATGGATGCAAAGACATTAACGGCTCAAAAATATTTAAATCCGTTGCAGGATAGCTGCGGACGGGTTTGACCCGATTAACAATTTAATTTATATCATCCGGTTCATGAAATTTTAATTTTCTTGAGGTTTATTATGTTCCAACCGCTATTGTACCCGCTGGTCAACCAGTCGTAAATCTCCCGCAAATGCACCAATTTTAAACCGCTAAAGCAGTCGTTCAAAACGCTTAAAAACGCTTGAAACCGCAATCGTTTGCTTCCGCAATCTTCTGCAATCGCAACCGCAACCGCAGCATTTGAACCAGCCAGGCCCTTAGTATATGCTTTTCTGAGTTGGCAATTGGTATGCTCTAGATTTTTACTTCAAAATTGATTTAGAGAATTTCACCTCAAAATAATAGATTGTGACTTTGAAAAAAATTAAAGTTATGAAATGCTGCCTTTAAAACGCTGTCAATAAATTTAGGAGAACTTTTTAGGAAATTGAAACTTTAAAAGTATGATTGGTAAAAATCAGACTTTTAAATACGCATACAAAAAAAAAAAAAAAAAACTTATAAATAATGTATCAAACCTTATAAAAATCTTATAAGTAACTTATCTATACCTAAATCAAGTTTCTGACTAGTGGTAGTTTTAAAAAGACATTGCGCATTGCGCACTGATACGATGAGATGAGGAAAACAGGACTCCATGGCAAGACGATATTCATGATGCGAGCGAAACGAAGAGCCATAGCCGATGCGAACGTTGCGTGAGGCGAGCGCAACAAAGTTTACGGCACTGGTAAGGCAAAAAATCATTTTGTAATATAGTAGTTTACTTATAAATCAAACATGTAATCAAAAATCTTTGATTTTATGAATAATATCTTTAGTTATTGATTTTATGTAATCAAAAATCTTTGATTTGCTCATTTTTCCACCCATTATATATTAAAAACCCTAGTTTATTTAGTCTCCTTATCTCTTTCATTCACGAGTCCTAAACGACAAAGAAATCAAGTGGCTTCACTCCACCTACTGCAAAAGGTAATCATCTACTAATCAAAACTACTTGTATTGTTTATCTGTTTTAGTAGTTTAGAAACTCTGTTGTTTCATTCACTAGTCCTAAAAGACAGAAGACGTTAAGCTAGTTTTCATTTTTTAAAAATAGTAATAATAATCAAAATTTGTGAGTCACATCTTCTCTCTTTGTTTAGCAGTGATCGCTTTCAGCCATGTCTGATCCAACTTCAAGACAAGATAAAATTGATCCAGGAAGAAAACATGGCTTTCCTGATCCCATTAACAGAAACAAGTGGCAATGTAAGTATTGTCCTCAGATTACGTGTGGAGGAATTACTCGTCTCAAACAACACTTAGTTAGAGGCTATAGGAATGCGACTAAATTTCCAGAATGTCCTGAGCATATTAGGGAAGAAATCAGATCATTTATGAAGAAGAAGGAGCAACTTAAAGCTTCTACTCATATGATACCACCATCTCAAGAATTTGATGATTATGATGATGTGGAAGAAATGGATTGTGAGCCTAGTAACAAACGTCAACGTTCCCAGCTGAAAAAGCCAAGACACCACGGTCCACTTGATAGGTTTGCAACTTCTGCACCTCCTGATATATTGAATGCTAAAAAGAAAAGGAAAGGAAATTTTGGAGCTTGTGATAAGGAGTTACGGGAGAAAACTGTTAGAGGTATTTCAAGGTTTTTCTATGATTATGGTCTTGCATTCAACGCAACTAAGTTTTGGGGTGATGCTTGAATAAGTTGGGCAATATGGTCCAGGATTAAAGCCACCAACCATGTATGAGCTAAGACTTCATTTGCTTAAGAAAGAAGTAGACGACACTAATACATAGCTAGTAGAAAACAAGAAAGAGTGGGCATCTAAAGGTTGTTCAATCATGTCCGATGGATGGCGTTATTCGGTTGTTTAGAAGGATTTAGTTAACTTTCTTGTTAATTCTCCAAAGGGATCTATTTTCCTAAAATCTTTGGATGTAGGTGAAGAAGTAGGTGAAGATAGTTGAGGAAGTAGGTGAAGAAAATGTTGTCCAAGTGGTCACGGACAATGCATCAAACTATGTGAAAGCTGGTAAGAGATATATTACATCTTTTTAAATTTGCAATATTTTTTGAATTTGTTTTGTTTATTTAATCTAATTTTTTTTGGTGAATATAAATTTCAGGAAAATTACTTGAAGCTAAAAGACCAAATGTTTACTGGACTCCATGTGCAGCACATTGCATTGATCTAATGCTCGAAGATATTGGGAAAATTGCAAATGTGAAGAGCGCAATACAAAGTGTACATTCATGAATGACTACAATTATGGTCATATCCCTCTTGTGAACATGATGAGGAAGTTTACAAATCAAAGGAATTTGCATAGACCGGCGATTACAAGATTTGCGACAACTTTCATCACGCTAGCACAGTTTCACATGCAAAAAGACAAGTTGAGGAAGATGGTTCATTCTGAAGATTGGAATAATTCCAAGTGGCCAAAACAAGCAGGAGGAAAGAAAGTAAGAGCATATATTTTGCAAGATAGTTTTTGGAAGAATGTTTTATACGCACTGAAGTTGACAGGTCCTCTAGTACAAGTTCTTCGAATGGTTGATGGAGAGAGAAAGCCTCCTATGGGATACATGTATGCAGCCATGGATCGGGCAAAGAGACATTATGAGGTCTTTCAATATGAGAGAAGAACACTACAAAGCGATGGGGGTGTCAACTTCATCGTCCTCTACATGCAACCAGATACTTTCTCAATCCAAAAATCCAGATGAAGTAAGTTGTGCAGAATGTTGAAAGGTTTGTATGACTGTATTGATAGGTTGGTTACAGAAATTCAGACTCAAGACAAGCTAATGTCTGAGATAGATGAATTTAAAAATGCAACTGGTCTATTTGGTTATTATATGGCTATAAGGCATAGAGCTACAAAATCACCAGGTATTTACTCAAGAGCTTGACATCTTTATGTTTATAATTTGAGATTTATATTATACTAACAATTACTTTATTTTAATAGCGGAATGGTGGTCTTCTTATGGATCTTCAACTCCACACCTCCAAAAATTTGTCATAAAAGTTCTTAGCCTCACTTGTAGTGCTACTGGTTGTGAAAGGAATTGGGGTGTTTTTCAACTAGTAAGTAACCTTAATTTGATTACTTTAGTAGTTAAAGTATTCATAAAAAATGGCCTACAACTTAATATATATATATATATGTGTGTGTGTTTTGTAACAGCTTCATAGCAAAAGAAGGAACAAATTAACCCAAAGTCAATTGAATAACATGGTATTTGTGAAATACAATTGTGCTCTACAACGTCCATACAAGAGAAAAGACACCGTTGATCCTATTCTCTTAGAAGAAATTGATGATAGCAATGAGTGGCTTACAGGGAGAATGGATGGGAGCTCAGATAATGAAGGTGACGATCTTGTGTTTGCAGATGATGATTTGACATGGAACGTCGTTGGTGAAAGTGCAGGAGCTAATGATCCTTATTATGCAACTAGATCAGCAGCTGCCTCAAGTAGATATGAAAAAGGAAAAGGTCTTGTTAGTACTTCTAGTGGTTCCAGAGCATTATGCAAGACACCTTCTAGTGGTACGACTTTGGTTGATGAGGAAGATGATGAAGAGATGGAAGAGGATTTTGGTGGAGGAGAGGTATTTGAAGATACTCTTTTGGATCCTAATGACTATGAGTATGACAGTACTCCTTTTTGATAGTGCTTTAGTGGTTTACTGGTTTAAGAACTAGTTCTGTTTTTTTTTTTTTTTTTTTTTTTTTTTTACTTTCTTCATATCTTTTGAGATGGATTGGATTGGATTGTCGCTAGTTTATTCTAAATTACTACAGTTATAATAAGGTTAAGTAGAAAATCTCTTATTTTCCCTCGTTTAAACATTCAGCGCCTCATATCCATGTTGCGATGCGCCGCATGCGCCATGGCGAATGGCTCATTAAGGGGAGTAGGGGACTATGGTGCCACAGTGCGCTTTGCTCAATTTAAAACCATATGTACCTTAGAAACCTTATAAACATTTTCATATATCTAATGAAGAGCATATTTTAAAAACTTATAAACAAGAATCTAATTTGATGCGTGCTTTTGTCTTTTATATTCGTGCATGCTTTATAGCAAGTTTTTGGTTGAACGTAAATTGAAATGGTATGATGCAGTTTCTAAGACATAAAAATATCTATACTTAAAAGCCTAAAGATTTAGCAAAGACAAAATTTTCACTAATTAAATCAAAAGACAAATTTATTGAACAGGAAATAAGACAATTGTAAAAATATTTACTTGTCCATTATACATCTTCTAGCCTCTGTAGTGCAAACTTCCAAAAGAGATTATGAAAAAATTATTCTAAAAGGCAATTTTTATTAAAAAGTGTATCTATATTCCATGGAAAAATAGATACCATTTTTAATTGAAAAAATTAACAAATGAAATTGAGAAAGTATGTACATACATTTCATATTTTATTTCATTTATATTGACTCTTCAAGCTCTAGCCGATGGGACAAAACTACTTTTCAAAGAAAATCTTCGTCCATCTAGAGGAAATACTCCTTTATTTAGTATTGGACCATCTATAGCAGTTATCTCAATTTTACTAAGTTACTCAGTAATTCCCTTTAGTAATCACCTTGTTTTAGCGGATCTCAATATTGGTATTTTTTTATGGATTGCCATCTCAAGTATTGCTCCTAACTCTGAGCTTCTAGAGTAAAAATGTGTCAATTTTCTTCTATTTACGCAAACTAGATAAGAAAACTTAGAGGACAAGCCAACTAAATAAAATGTACTTTTCTTTCACAAAGGTTTAACTCTTTTTAAGGTAACAACAATACTGGTAAGGAATAAAATTCATACTGTTTATAATTCAAATCCAAATCTAATAAATTCAAAGATAAAAAATTTCTTTATAAAAAGATAATTAAAAAATATATATACATAGTATAAAATCATAGAGACATTAATAATAATAAATAATATTAAAAAATAAATGAAAATGATAGTGAAGAAGATCAAAGAAGACATGCATTATAAAAGGGATCAGAGTTTCTTCTTCTCTTCTTATCATCTCTACCGATTTTTTTCAGTTGTGGTCTGTTCTCTTTCTCTTCATTTTCCTCTAATATAAGATTTTTATTTATTTATTTATAGTTCTTTTTTGTCTATCTTTGACAGAGAAATAGTTATTATCGCGATTTGATGTAAGTTGGACATGTCACGAATATAAAATTTTGAATATTGCTCGTGTGGTTTAGTTTGATGACTCTTGGTTTTTAAAATTGTAGTTTGATTCAAATACTATGACAATCCCTAATTCTGAATCCATCCGAGTTTGTGAGTTTCCTTGCACTCCCGAGGAAGAGAAACGTATTGTGACGGAGCTGATTAGCCAAGCTGAAGCTAATTTGAAAGATGGAAACTTGTATTTTGTTATCTCAAACAGGTCATCTTTCTATATATTTCTTTGAACTTTTAGATCACATGTTCTAGATTTGCATAATGCATCTGGTTTCCGTAGTACTTTGTAATCACTTTGATTTTATTTGAGCATATCGGTTGATGATGATTTAGTCATCAGCATCATTTATGATCTTTACTCTTGTATTATACATTTATTTCCTTGTTTTACTTCTAACGGGGTTGTTTAATGAATGTTTTTCTCTTAGTGTTTTACATAATATATCCTTCGCCTAGATTTGAATGTATCTTAATGTTTATTTGTTAGTGCAGATGGTATACAAGCTGGCAGCAATTTGTTGGGATACTAACGGTAGAGTTTTCCAGTGGAAATACTTCAAAAGTTACCAGGCCTGGAACAATTGACAATCAGGATATTATTGAAAGTGAAAGTGACATTAGTGATCCTCAACTTCGCATGACGTTGGAGGAAGGGGTTGAATACGCTCTAGTTCCTCAAAAAGCTTGGAATAAACTCGTAGAGTGGTGATTTTCTCATATATATGTCCTACATAGTAACATAATATAGAACTTCATGTTATAAATCACCTATTTATTAGGTTTTATTTTTTTTAATGATGACACGATGTCAACCATCTCATCAACCATTTTTCTTACATATATAATCGTTGCCCTATTGTATCTATCATCAATAGACACTTTCAATATGATAATTTGCTTTTATATATTTCAGGTATAAAGGAGGTCCTCCAATAACAAGGAGATTGATCTGCCAAGGGTTTTACAATAAGAGCTTTCATGTAGAGGTTTATCCACTATGTCTTAAGTTGACAGACAGTAGAGATGACACCATTACCATCATAAGGTTGAGCAAACAGGTATTCTGTCCTCTCGTTCTACCTTAGATCTGTATTTTTAAGCAGTGAACAAAGAAATTATTGCATACCATATGGAGAGTTTATAAAAAGGGAAAGACTATGTGTCATATGAACTGTTGATGTTTCAGGCTTCTATAGGCCAACTTTATGAGATAGTTTGTGATGTAAGAGGAGTAGCAAAAGATAAGGTATTTGCTTAACTATTATTTATTTTCTTTGTTTTGGGTGATATATACCTTAGTTATTGTTATTAGAGATGTATTAGTTGCTTTATATTTGATTTGTATAAGTAGGCTCGCATTTGGGATTACTTCGAGAAGATAAAAAATGTACTCTTGGATCCTTCATCTAACATAAGCGTGGAGGAATCATGCCTTCAACTAAACCAGAATGTACGTGTGTCTTTAAAACCCGCTCGGTTACATAGAACTTTTTGATGGATTGCCTTTGCCTTTATTATTGTTTCTACTTAAAGCTTATTTCTTTTATGAATTTTTTGTTGGATGGTTTGGATTTGGATATTTTTCTTGTTGTTGATCTATGTTTCTTCTCATTATTTCTGGTGAACTATATATTTTGTGCTTTTGAGCTCTTAAATTGTCATTGAACCAACATCTCGTTTTGACTTTTTTTACTATATATATGTTTGTCATTTTTGTGTATTCCGTGTAGATTCTTCTTGAAGTGGATTGTTCTACATCATCTCAAATTGACATGAGCTTGACTAAAACTGAATTGGCAGTGGTACCTCTAAAACCTAAAAAGCCAGTTGCTATGAATATAATGTTTGATGGAAAAACCGTACCTAAAGGTCATTCCAAGGATTCCAAATTTAGCATATTTCAAAGAAATATTTTGGAAGATGATGTTTTCATGAGTAGTTTTGGGATAAGAGACAAGAGAGGTTTAGCAGGATTACATAATTTAGGAAATACATGCTTCATGAATAGTATTATTCAGTGTCTGGCCCACACACCGCCTATTGTTGAATATTTTCTACAAGACTACTACTACGACATAAATGCAGACAATCCTTTAGGAATGCGTGTAAGTAATTGAAAATTATTGTTTTTGTTTCTAACTTCTCATCTGAAGTCATTGAAATGAATCTATATATCTAATTCAGGGTGAGCTTGCACTTGCATTCGGTGAACTTTTGAGGAAATTGTGGTCGATTGGATATGATAAAATCTCGCCAAGTGATTTTAAGAAAAAATTAGTTCTATTTGCTCCACAATTTCGTGGTTATAATCAACATGATTGTCAAGTAAGTCATGTTTTCCTTAATGGTTTATGGTGAATGCTTAATTGTTGGAGAAAATTTGTTGTGTCTCTTGGCTTTATTACTTCCTCTCACCCCAGGAAACTAGTGCCTTTTTTTCCCATGTATGATATTTTAGCTCATTGCTCAGGAAATGCTGGCTTTTCTGTTAGATGGGCTCCATGAAGATTTGAACAAAGTAAAAATAAAACCTTATATTGAAGCTAAAGACTCTAATAGTCGTCCAGATGATGAAGTAGCCGAAGAAATGTGGAAATACCACAAGGCCCGAAATGACTCGGTGATAGTTGATGTCTGTCAGGTAAGCATCTATTACCACTTCCCCCCTAACAAATATTTGACGTTATTGTTGACCAAAAAAATGTATTGGAAGTTATTGCCTCTTCTTTTTGTTTGTTCTTACTGTTTCTTATGTTGTATGTGTTTTCACTTCAGGGACAATACAAGTCAACACTGGTATGCCCAGATTGTGCAAAAATCTCAATCACCTTTGATCCCTTCATGTCCTTATCTTTGCCGTTGCCATCAAGTCGCACTCGATCAATGACTGTCACAGTGATTTCTTGTGATGGAAGCCATCTTCCGATGCCATACACTGTAAGAGTTCCTAAACATGGTTCGTGTAGAGATCTCAGTAATGCATTAGGCATTGCTTGCTGTTTGAACAATGACGAAAGCCTTTTACTCGCAGAGGTAATAATTTTGGTGGAGTCCTTTCCTTACATATATGTGTTGTCCTTACATCTGGTAAAAAAGACTGCTAAATTTGATGTTTATCCTCTTAGGTTCATGACCATAAGGTCTTTAAGTATTTTGAGAATCCTATGGAGTTGCTTAGTTCAATAAAAAACAATGAAAAAATTGTGGCGTATCGGTTTAACCAGATGCATAAAGTACCAGGAAAAGTCAAGCTTGAAGTTCTTCATGTGGAGCACGAAAAGTCAGCTTGCCTACTTTGTAATTTGCAATTCAAGAATTTTTTTTTCTTCTTGAGTTCTATTTCTAATGAATGCTCTCAAATTTTACAGGTCCGATTGTGGCATAACCCTGAAGCGTTTTGGAACTCCCCTTGTTACTTATATCAATCAAGAACCACTTAGTGGAACTGACATTGATGCAAGTATCTCTGGATTGCTATCAGCCCTACGTCGGGAAGATGAATCATCCGAAAGTCTATCATCTAGATACACTAGAACAGATGATAATACAGTTGATGATAGAGAGTTATCCGTCACCCTTTTAATGCCAGATTACCATTCTTCCAATCTTGAGCCACTTGAGTTTGATTCCATTGTGAATTCTGGTAGTGTTACAAAGGTTATAGTCAAGTGGAACGAAAAGTTGCATGAAAAGTATGATTCTAACTACTTGAATGATTTACCTGAGGTTCATAAAACCAATTTTTTAGCGAAGAAGACAAGTCAAGAGGAAATATCTTTGTTTTCATGTTTGGAAGCCTTTCTAGCAGAAGAGCCTCTAGGATCAGATGATATGTGGTATTGTCCTGGTTGCAAAGAACATAAACAAGTGAATAAGAAGCTAGACTTGTGGAAGTTGCCAGATATTCTTGTGTTCCACCTAAAACGATTTACATATAGCAGACGTTTCAAGAATAAGATTCATACATTTGTGAATTTTCCAATTCACGATCTAGATTTAAGCAAGTACATGACGAGCAAAGACGGTCAATCATATCTTTATGAGCTATACGCCATTAGCAATCATTACGGTGGCATGGGAGGTGGTCACTACACTGCTTACGCTAAGGTTTTGTGCATTTTGTAATCTATTTTAACTTTTCGTTTCTAATATGAGTCTATAATGACACATACATGGAAACTAATGAGTTTGACTCTTTACTTATGCAGTTGATGGATGAAAACAAATGGTACTATTTTGATGATCATCGTGTTTCTGCTGTAAATGAATTCGAGATCAAGACTTCAGCTGCTTACATTTTGTTCTATCAAAGAGTGAGAAGTGAATCAGAGACATCGACAATGAAAGTGGATTAGTGGAAAAAATCCGGTTAATTAATTTTGAGGATTTAGAGAAAGTTTGCTACTTTCCTCAAGATTCATTTATTGGTCTCCTCATGCTCTATTTTTTCTTCCAAAAAGACTGATAGAGCTAGATTCTAAGGATTGTTTTGTAAGAGTTCTTTTTAATTACCTTTCTTACCCAGTTTGGGCAGTAAAAAACATATTATAGTATTGGCATATATATATATATATATATATATATCTTATATAATAAGAGAAGGTTTCTTCTAAACATTGTTTGACGCGATGACATCTGGCGCTTTATATAGTTGACACTTGTCCATTGCTAATTATATATGGCTACAATTGTCAACTTAATCCCTTGGTAATTAAAAATTTTGTCTTAACAAACAAACAAATGGGATTTGAACATGCAACCCCTATGTTTCTCTTCCTCCCATACGGTATTTAAATTGAAGCTCGAATTTAGTTTTAGTTTTAGTTTTGAATTCTGCTTTCGAAAACGTAACGTCTTGCCACCAAAGTAAATTAAGTCATTTGATAATTGCTTTCTTACTTATTTCCAATTAAATATTAGTAATCTGTTTTCCATAAAATTATAATCCAATAGAATTCAATTTCTGATTACTTTTATTATTATTATAATCTCTCTCCCTCAATCTACTGGAAATCAACACCCCCACCCCACACACTAACTACGCTTTTAAAAATGTTACAACCTAAAAAAAGTGCTCTCTACTCTACTCTAGAGTTACTCTCTAACGATGACCACCGGTAAAAATAGGATTGTTTTTGGGAAGCTCCATACTTTAGAAGAAACAATCTCTTACTCAGCTTTAAAATGTAAATCAACTACCTAATCCACACCACACCTATCTCACCTACTGTATGTTAAAAACTTCCTCTCTAACTAATTTTTTACTTGCTTTCAGACATGCAAATATAAAAAGAGAAGGTTTCTTCTAAACTTTGTTTGACGCGATGATCTAGCGCTTTATATAGTTGACACTTGTCTATTGCTAATTATATATGGCCATAATTGTCAACTTAATCCCTTGGTAATTAAAAATTTTGTCTTAACAAACAAACAAATGAGATTTGAACATGCAACCCCTGTGTTTCTCTTCCTCCCATACGGTATTTAAATTGAAGCTCGAATTTAGTTTTAGTTTTGCATTTAGCTTTTGAAAACGTAACGTCTTGCCATCAAAGTAAATTAAGTCATTTGATAATTGCTTCCTTACTTATTTCCAATTAAATATTAGTAATCTGTTTTCCATAAAATTATAATCCAATACAATTCAATTTCTGATTACTTTTATTATTATTATAATCTCTCTCCCTCAATCTACTGGAAATCAACACCCCCACCCCACACTAACTACGCTTTTAAAAATATTACAACCTAAAAAAATTGCTCTCTACTCTACTCTAGAGTTACTCTCTAACGATGACCACCGGGAAAAATAGGATTGTTTTTGGGAAGCTCCATACTTTAGAAGAAACAATCTCTTCCTCAACTTTAAAATGTAAATCAACTACCTAATACACACCAAACCTATCTCACCTACTGTATATTAAAAACTTCCTCTCCAACTAATTTTTTACTTGCTTTCAGACATGCAAATATAATAAGAGAAGGTTTCTTCTAAACTTTGTTTGACGCGATGATCTGGCGTTTTATGTAGTTGACACTTGTCTATTGCTAATTATATATGGCCACAATTATTAACTTAATCCCTTGGTAATTAAAAATTTTGTCTTAACAAACAAACAAATGGGATTTGAACATGCAACCCCTGTGTTTCTCTTCCTCCCATACGGTTTAAATTGAAGCTCGAATTTAGTTTTAGTTTTGCATTCTGCTTTTGAAAACGTAACGTCTTGCCATCAAAGTAAATTAAGTCATTTGATAATTGCTTTCTTACTTATTTCCAATAAAATATTAGTAATCTGTTTTCCATAAAATTATAATCCAATAGAATTCAATTTCTGATTAATTTTATTATTATTATAATCTCTCTCCCTCAATCTACTGGAAATCAACACCCCCACCCCACACACTAACTACGCTTTTAAAAATGTTACAACCTAAAAAAATTGTTCTCTACTGTACTCTAGAGTTACTCTCTAAAGATGACCACCGGTAAAAATAGGATTGTTTTTGGGAAGCTCCATACTTTAGAAGAAACAATCTCTTACTCAGCTTTAAAATGTAAATCAACTACCTAATCCACACCACACCTATCTCACCTACTGTATATTAAAAACTTCCTCTCTAACTAATTTTTACTTGCTTTCAGACATGCAACTCGCCTATCTAAGTTAGAATATCTGTTGATTCGGGGAAAGCAATGTCTCTCTTTGGGAAAAACTTGTCATTAGAACACATGCCAAACTTCTTACACTCTGGACAGACTATTTTTATTTGAATGCAACATCGTCAACCCAATGTTTTTTGAACTCCAACAATTCCGCAAAAGATATTATATTTCATATACATCTGGTTAATTCTGTATTTGTTTTTTCCCCATTCTCCAAAATGTAATATATATTGCTTCCAATTAAATCAGTTTTTGTCTTACTTTTCACATCAGTTTTTCCGGATATTCGTACAATAATCTTTTAAAATGAACAACAATCTTATAGTCTTTACTATTTTCCCCAGTAACTATTTCAAGGCAAGTAATGTCCCGTCAATTTTAGTTGGCAAAATTTATTAAGACCCAAAAGAGTTGTACATGATTGAACAAAACATCGTCCCAAGGATGAAGGCCCATAAGACCCAAGGATGAAGGCCAGATAATATGACCAATTTGTATTTTATTTTTACTACTATTACTTAAAACATCGTCTTGATATTTTTAAGGAACATTTGTTTTTGGTGTAAAGCGAAAGTGGTTGAAGTTGTGTATTGCGCAATAGGTGGCACTACATTTCATGCACTAACTGTAATTTGAAAATGAAAAACTCTGGTTTGACCTTGACACGTCACACTTTCTCTCCATCCGAAGCTGTGGGAATACTCCGGTGTGTTGTGGGAATACTCCGGTGTGTTGTTTTCAATGAGTCCAGAGTGTGGCAATCCGTTGTTTCATAGTTTTTTCATATTTTTTTTTATTTTTTTTGTGTACTAACTATTTGAAGGTACTATTCAAACTAAAATTGCCAACCCAAGTCACTTTTTTATTCTTAGGCCAACTTAGATGAATTGGACGACGAGGTGGCTTAGCTCATCAAAGACTTAATAGGGAAGACATTCTATTTCAATATCAAAGAGTCGACATACAATTTCACGGCTCTATGTACCAGAGTTTCACTGTCAGTCTGTCACATCTATCAAAGACGATCAACACCACTTACCCTTAGAACTTGAGACACACATGTGGAAAAATTTCCAACAAGGAATCATAAACCATTTACGCTTGAATTTTAACATTTTCAATTTTACATTTTTCCCTGTGTTATCTTAACAGATAATTACTGATGATGTAAACCAAAGCTTAAAACTGAGGTTGAAGTCTCTCCAAGATTTGCAAGGGATAAAGGCATTGATTGGGGTTTTAACATTACTGGTCTATTGTTGACAGGAAATACAAAAACAAAAGTAAAACAACTTCTGATGTTAGGAGAATCCAGCAGGAAAAGGGAATAAAAACACTTGTCGTTTCATCTGCAAAGCAAAGACAAATACAAGCCACATAAAAAGAAGACATAACAAATTTCAAATTTCACCGCATATGTATTACAAATTGGTAGCATCCCAAAACAACACATTCTAATTGTAAAACAGAGAGATATTTTAATTTTTTATACATTTTGTTAATTAATAAATTAAATTATACATCAAGGTTTGTTTTTAGTAATGGATTGTCGGTTGAGGTTGGATATGGATAAATTAGTATTTATGCTATGGATTGTTCAAATTTTCGCGTGGTGATGATGTCAAATATAGACAATTAGCAGATCTTTTCATCAGAAATGAATGATTTTAGGTTTTTAGAAATTGATTTGTTGAATTTAGTATTAGACATATCTCTTAAGGATAATATATGTACTAAGTAAAATTTACAAGAACATGAAGTTTCTATTTTTCTTGCTTAAGCTCGTGGGTAACTCTCTTTTGAAGAGAGAAAGAATCTTTTTCAATAAATTAATATATAGGATTTGATTGTAAAATAAAAGTAAAAATAAATCTGTGCGTAGCACGGAGTAACCTCTAGTATATATATATTCGTTGAGATATTCAAAGACATAGTTACTAATCACTACTGTTTTGTTTTACATGAGTGTTGCTAAGTAAATGTTGCAACATATATATTATGTGGTCTTGATTGGCTACTCTTCTTTGGATGTGAACCAGACTCTGTCTTAATTTCTTGGCTCACGATATTAATCAAAATTTAAACCAACAACTTTACCATCTATCTTAGCTATTGCTAGTTTCCAATCGGTAAAGAAATTCATTTTCAAACATATATGGACGTTATTTTCATTCATATGAAAATTGTAACTATTTAGAGCTACGATGGTTAAAATACTAATAACAACAAAATGGTTTAGAAACATTTCAAAAAACAAAGAAAATGTATTTGCTTAAATTTTTTATTTGTTTGTTTGAATGTGTAACTGATTCATCAAACAAGTACGCTCGACCATGAAGACTTGAACAAAAAAAACTTTATATTCAAGTTAAAGACGGAGATGGTCGTCCGTCCAGATGATGAAGTAGCCGAACAAAATTGTATTGGAACTTACTGCCTCTTCTATGTTTGTTCTTACCTTGTGTTGTATGTACTTTCACTTCAGGGACAATACATATGCCCAGATTGTAGAAACATCTCAGTTACCTTTGATAATTCATCTTTTCACCATGTTAAGGTTGTTAACAACTTAACATTTTCAACATGTCATGCAATAGTTCAGGTTTCTAATCATAAAAGAACGCTATAAAATTTAAACCATCGTGTATCTTAGATATATAGCTAAAAGCCTAAAATAGGTAACATTAGTTGTAGAAGATAGATCGATGTACATAATAAATTTACTTATTCTTTTATTGATTAATGTACTAGACAAGAAGAGAAAGATATTAAGCCGAGCCTCACTAACAACATAATAAGAGTATTATTCTAATATCAAAAATATTGATATCTGTTTAGTCCAAATTGACATAGAAGTGAATTGAGTGTGACTCCTCGTGCCACATATGGTGCAAAATGAATTTCTAACATAAATATTATATGGAAACAAAAAAAAATAGCCGTGAAAATAGCTCAAGTTTGGAAGAATGCAGAAGGCTTGGATATAGCTTTTGCTTCTACAAGTTAACTCAATTTCGTGTAATCAAAGTAAGTGTCTCGCCAGTAACATGCTCATAATCACCACCACCATTGACAATATTGCACCTTCCCCTTTTCTTTTCCCCTGCAATAATTTTCGCATAAAAGCATATTAATTTTATCACTTCACACACTCAAATGTAAATTTTAGCATCACAGTTTAATAACCCAAAATAGAAGAGATTAAAAACACTAATACTAGAGATGTAGTTAGGTTACATGTTTTGGTCGTAATAGTATCACATTGGACTTTGATTATAGCAAAATTTTGGATTGCTACTAATACTAACCATTTCTCAAAAAAAAATTCTTAAAAAAAAAATCCTTAGATAGAATACTTTGAGTGCATGACAACGTATTTAATATTTAACCTAAGTTTAATGGTGAGTTTTAAATTTGAGACTCTTATGTATTGTTTAGAATTTTTAAATAATATATAATATACTGTTTATGAAATAAGAATAAGAGGTGCCTCTTAAAGTATACTAAATAAGAGTTGCCTCTTATGTTTTAATTCAATTTTGATTTATTTTTAATCTTATTTATCATAAAAGTTTTCCCTAAATGCTAAATCCCCCAATGGAGATGCCGTAAGAGGTTGTAAAATCGAATCTTATGCTTTACTAAAACTTTAAGAAAAGACAATTCGAAGAATCTTACAGTTACCGGAGCATACGAAATAGCCAAATAGCCAGTTGAGGCACTATCCGGCGGCACCGGAGAAACCGGTGACACCGGCGCCTTTCCTCCTCCTCCACCGCTACTAGTACTATTCCCACTCCCACCACCGCCGCCACTAGCCCCTCTCACGACATCGTTTAAAGTAAACCCAAGAGAATAAGCCTGAGTCCCATCAGGTTTAAACAATCCATAATTCCTCTCCGACGTCGGACCAGGTTTCAAGTTCTCATTAAAAAGGGCAAAAACGTAAATACTGAGATCGTTGCTAGGTCTCAGGGGCGTTTTAGTCTTCTTACCACTCATCATCATCATCTTGATCAAGTTCCCGTTGTACCTCTTCGCGTTCTCCGGCGTAGCTCCGAACTCGTCGTCGTCACCTTTAGACGGCCACCCAGTCTCCGATATCTCAACTCTCAAAGACTTATACCCGGCCGCCGCTAAAGCAGAGTACACGGCGTCGATCTGAGCGAACAGCATGTTGTCGTAGTGAAACCCGGTGGCCGGATCCACGACTCCTTGGTTCGGCTGAAACAGAACGAAGTCGAGGGGCACCTCTTTAGGGCTGCCTTTGTAAGCGAAGAAAGGGTACGCGTTGATCAAGAACGGAGACTCTGTTTTCCGGTGGAACTCGAGGATCGGGGTGAGTGCGTCGAGTAGATCCGGCTGAAACTCCCCAGCGGAAGGCGGGAACGAGGTTTTGAGGATGGAGAGTGAGTGTGCGGTGGTTACGGAGATTTGATCGGAGAGTCCCGCGGTGGTTAGAGCAGAGTGAACTCCTTGCATCGCGGGGAGGAGGCTGAGGGTGAGCGATGAGTCGTTGAGAGCTAAGATCTCGTTTCCTATAGTGATGCAGGTGATGTTAGTCGCCGGTAAAAATGGAGTAACGTTTTGTTTGATCCATGTCAATGCCTTTGACGGATCTTTCATCTTGGAGAGGTACTCGTTTCCGAGTCCGACGATGAACTCGATCCCGGTGTTGGCGAAAGCTTTGAGGATCTGTGGATTCGCGTCGTAGAGTTTTACTTTCGTTGCTCCGATTGATTTTATCAGTGGGATTACTTCGGACGGTGAAGGGAGGTTGTCTCCGATTTGGCCGTAGTTTACTCCGATTGAAGCTATCGCCGTTGGGATAATTAACGATACTGTATATAATAGTCACATTCACATTGAGAGGTTAACGTATTAGTAAATTTTTTGATAAAAGTAAAGAAATGAGATGAGATGAAGAACCTGAGAGGAGGAATAAGAAGGAAGAAGAGCGGCGGAAGCTCTTAAGCTCCATGACGGGAAAGAGGGAATGCCGGCGGAGAGGAGAGAGAAAGTGACGATGGAGTTTGAAGCGAAGAAGACAATTTGCAGAGGGTTTGAGTTTATTATTAGACAACAGTGGTCGGAAAGAGAGAGTGTCGGAACGGAAGCTAGTGTGATGTGAGATTGTGATTCGTTTATCTACTTTTTGTTTATTAAATTTTAGATTTCAGATTTTTGTTTTTATTTTTATATATGAGTCGGTAATTTAAGGTGGGAATCTCGATGTGGTTTGTGTATTTTTAAATAATATCTAAAACTTAAGTTAAATTCCATAAAAAGATTATACACAAAGAAGTAAACCACAAGATAAATAATACTAGTACTTCTGGTCACATATTGCAAACTTTTTAGTATAATTTTATTGAGTTTTTTTTTTAATATGAACTTGTTGCGTTGATAACAACAAGAAAAATACAAGTTTTTATATATATATGGAATGTATAAAAAAGAAACGAATCTAGAGAGGAGTAAAGAAAAAGAAAAGGGAATGTAAAAGCAATCAAACAAAAGCTTCACATGGACGATTCATTTACTCATTGAATTGAAAAAACCTCAGAAATTTTGTTATTAGGTAAGGTTACTTTTTGGGGGAAACTGACAAGGTTTTGATAAATGAATGAATCGGCTCTGATATTTTCTCTCATCTGACTTTGCGTGGCGTTTGCACCGGCATAGGTCGGTCGGCTCTATTATTGAATTTTCTTCTACCAGAAAAGTAAGATATTTTTATTTATTTTCTCCTAACAATATACCCTATATATATATATATGTATTATTTTTTTTGTCGGAAGAAAGATATTTTTATTTGCTAGTCCCATAAATAAAAATATTGTTTTAGATATTAGTTGATGATATATATATATATATATATTTTTGTGTGTTGTATTATATTATTACATTCGGATAATCGGATTATAAATATAGTGTTGACTGTTGAGTTTATAAGCAAAGAACATATTCTTCGATTAGCCTTCTTTGGTGTAGTTGTCGCTTTTTGCTAACTTTACAGCTTTCACGTTTGGTTCAACTCACAACTTTTTGATTTAATACTCATAGACTTCTTCTAACGGTAAATTTTTTTTTTTTTTTTTTTTTTGTGGCATTAAACAAACCCAACAACAACAAAAATGCCTTAAAAATTAAAGTCTAAGTATGAAGATAGAAATGAGATGAAGACACATGTCTTTAAGCTTTTCTGCTGACCTTTGCCGCATGAAACTCTAATTCTAGTAAATTAAATCGTCGCCTAAAAATTGATAAATAGCTCATGGACATCTTAAAAAATTATGTAAAATGACATTTTTTATTTTAAAAAATGATTCCATTGATAAAATTGATCATGTCAATGAACAAAAATTGAAATAGAATCTCAGCGGTTAACTTATAATTTCATTGATTCATTTGTTCCTTCTTCTTTCACCATAAGGCATTTTTGTTGACAGGATCAGTTGACAAAATTAATTTATAACAAGAATATAATAAACAAATTACTTACAGAAGATGTTCAAATATAAAACCATATCAATACACAACATGACTGGATACTTTTGTAGCGTTCAAGTTTATACTCTCGACTTGCAATCACATTATATGTTAACACTAGTTTATGACAAATACATATAGATACTACAAAGTCTCCCACATCAACCTTCACACCATTACATCAAAATATCTGAAAGTCACATATACCATATCAAGTTCAAAGAGAAAGGTGCAAGATCATTAGGACAATCTTTAACATAAGATGATCAAACTTAATTCTTCTTCACTTCTGATGCAGCTTCTTTAGCTTTCTCTGCATTTTCTTCTTCTTCTTCAATCTTCTCCGCTACCTTTGACTCTTCTGTAGTCTCCTCCTCCATATGACTACCACCTTCTGTAAGATAAAATCTCATCACTAAAACAAACCTATTCCTCAAATGTACTTAATTAATACAGAAACTTCTTCAATTTCTCAAAACAGCATTAAACTAAGATCCGATACACGTCCAAATCCTTACCTCCGTCTCCAATGCCATCCGTGTCTCCCATGTTGAGACTCTAATAAATAAATAAAACAACAACAAAACATTAGTTTCCTTATCGATAAATGGAAGAAATGAATGGTTAATCTTTCACGCAAAACCATTGGCCGTACATTGAAATCAAAATCTCCAAAGTCCATATCATCAGCTCCTCCTGGCAAATAATTAAAAAGAGTCGTCAGCTAAGTTAAGACAAGTATAATTAAGCTCTTTAAGGGTTAAGTAATCATTCTTATACCTCTATCTTCATCTTCATCAACCCATTTATCCCAATCCACTTTCAAGTACACTGGAGTTTTCCCTTCTTGCTTAATCAATCTGTTCCACCATTTGCTCTCAGTTTTCTTCACCATGTAACATATACACCTCGAGCTTACACTCGCCTTGCTCTCCTACCAATCATCCCAAAATCACAATCTCCAAAAGAACCAAAACTGATTACAGGAACACATACAAACAAATAAACAAATTCGATCTTTGTACTTACATTCACATCAACACTTTCAAACAGATCAATGTCAACCTCGTACGGTGTCTTGCTAGGTCCACTCGTAGCAGAGAAAAAGAACTTGCCGTGAGGCTCAAGCTTCACCTTAACATCTTCTGCATCCGGCAATTCCACGGTTATGTAAACCTTATCAGACCTTTGCGCCCACTTTACCGTTGGATGTCTACTGAAAATTTGGAAAGCATATCAAAACCAATAAAAACTCACCAGACTCATTTACAAATCAAAACGACTTCATGATCAGAGATAGTACAATTTCATAGCAACAAAATTAATCACAAAAGATATAAAAAGATACCTCATTTGTCAAACGAGAAACAGAGTACAAAAAGATACAAATTGTTCTGGAGAAGACAAATGTGTTGTATAAAAAAAATATATATATATATATACAGACCAAAGCTCTCTCTAGACACTTCCGTTGTGTTCTAGTCAATTGCAGAAACAAAATGAAAGTTTTATTGGACATTTACAGAGGAAAAGAAGGCCCAGTTTTGATAGGCCCATATTGGTATTAAAAGCGCGTGAATCTCACGCTTTCTGCTATCAGACACTTATCCGACGTGTCGTCTCACAAATCCAAACCTTCCTCTCCACGCAAAAAGACCCAATTAAATTAAATGAAAAACTTAACAAAAAAATACGACTCATCTTCTTTCTTCTTTCATTTGGTACAAAAATCTGAACTTTTTTTAGGGTTTTTTTTTTTTTTTTTTTTGTTTAATTCTCTGTAATAGGAGGAGAGTGAGACAAAGTGATGGATTTGACGGCTCAGAACGGAGGTTTAGCTCCAGGTTTTAGGTTTCATCCGACGGATGAGGAGCTTGTTGTGTATTATCTCAAGAGAAAGATCCGCCGGAAAAAACTCAGAGTCGAAGCAATCGGGGAGACTGATGTCTACAAGTTTGATCCTGAGGAGTTGCCTGGTACCCTTTTCATTTTCAGTCTTCTCCTCCCTTGAATTCTTTCAAATTCACTTGCTTTTCATGAAAATTATAAAACTGGGTTGCTTTGCTCTGTCTTCGATGCGTTCATAGTTCAATAATCTTATGTATATATATGGTCGATGGCTTGAAAGGTTTGATTTTTTAGAAGCTTCTGACCTCAAAAAATTGAATCTTTTTGTTTTGTAGAGAGAGCGTTATATAAGACTAGGGATCGTCAATGGTTCTTTTTCAGTTTGAGGGATAGGAAACATGGGAGTAGGTCAAGCAGAGCTACTGAACGTGGCTATTGGAAAGCAACAGGGAAAGATAGGGTCATCAAATGTGATTCTCGACCGGTTGGAGAGAAGAAGACGCTTGTTTTCCATAGAGGCAGGGCACCTAATGGTGAGAGGACTAATTGGGTCATGCACGAGTACACATTGCATGAAGAGGAACTCAAGAGGTGTGGTGGTGTAGATGTTAAGGATGCTTATGTTCTTTACAAGATTTATAAGAAAAGTGGGTCTGGTCCTAAGAATGGTGAGCAATATGGAGCTCCTTTTATTGAAGAAGAATGGGTTGAAGAGGGTGATGATGTTGATGAGCCTGTAGATGTTCCTGGAAATCAGCTTATTGTTTCAGCTGATGTTGATAATAATAACTTTTGGGCCAAGGGGATTAGCCAATCTGAATTGGATGATAATGATATTGAAGAGCTGATGAGACAGGTTAGCGATCAGCCTGGTCCAACCATGCAGCTGAATGGGGTTTCCGGACTGGACTCTCATGTTAATTTGGAAGAAGATATGTATTTGGAAATCGATGATCTTTTGCTACCTGAACCTGAACCTGAACCAACTTCTCTGGAAGCCATGAAGAAGAACTCCGGTGTCCTGAATGATAATGATTTCGTTGATGCTGATTCATATTTCCGTGATTTGGGTGCGACAAATCTTCAGTCAGGTCCTGTCAGTGGTCATTTCGGAAACGGGGTTGAACAAAGTAATACTTCTCTGGTGACTGACCAGATTAATATTTACCAGTTCCAGCAGCAAACAAGGAAGAAACAAGCTAGCAACTGGCCACTCCGTAACAGCTATACCAGACAGATAAACAATGGATCATCCTTGATGCAGGAGCTAAACAATGACAGACTCACCGCTGTCCGGTTTATTGAGGCACCTGGTACAGGTAACAGATTCATAAATACCTCTGTTTCGCTTGCATACTAAAATCTTATCTTATTGTGGGCAAAGCCACTGGATGGGGGTATATATAAAGCCAGCTTAAAGAGCTCTTCTGATGATCGCAAGTATATTATATATGTAGGCCAATTTTTCCTAATCATATTCCCTTGACAGGTGTTCCATCTGAATTCATAAACCCTCTTCCTTCTGGTACAAGTATAACTAAGGAAGATGAAGCAACAAAAGGCGTGTCAAGTCAGTTTGCTTCTAGTCTATGGACTTTCCTGGAATCGGTTCCTGCAAAGCCAGCATATGCTTCAGAGAATGCATTTGTTAAAGTGAACCTTGTCAGAATGTCAAGCAGTGGTGGTCTTTTCAGGTTTGCTTCTAAACGCACAGGTAAAAATAATAGTGTTGTTGTCACAGCTAGTGATTCAGCTGTGAAGAGGAAGAAGTCTGGAGGAAACAATGACAAGAAGAATAAGAACAAGGGGTTCTTCTGCTTATCAATCATTGGGGCACTATGTGCTTTATTTTGGGTGATCATAGGAACAATGGGAGTTTCAGGGAGGTCTTTGTTGTGGTGAGAACCCAAAATTCCAAGAGGTTTGAAGGTCAAGGGAAAGAAAGGCTCGGTCCTTTGTGTGAGAGTGAGACATTTCCGAGTCCAGTCATTGTAATTATTCTCTTAAAACTGTTAGTTTCATAAGCCTGCTGTTTTAGTATCAGTTTTTATCTCCTATTGTTAAAAAGTAATTTTGATGGTTAATTTTTCTGGTTTTAATCCAAACAAGACTTGTTACTAGAATCATGAAATTGAATCTTAGCCATTTGATTAAGATCTATAGAAATTTAATTTGCATTTCTAGTAGTGTGTGGGGATTTAAGGAAACTGAATTCAGCACCACCAACTCATCAGAAACCAATTCTCCATAATTCTTTTTGGTGGAACATATTGGCATTTGTATTACGAAAAGCCTAGATCTATCATCATGGTGGTTATTATTGTTGTGTCTTCTCATCATCCTCTTCAAGCCCTCTCTAGAATCTTCAAAGCCTTCTGGTAGATCTCATTGCTTTTGTGGTGTTGCAGGTTCTCAATCTTGTCTTACCCTTCCGCATTTTCAATCAGTTCGCGTCTCCTGCAGCCGCTCGCCCGCTCCGGCCTTTCAAAATGTTTTCCAAATCATCCAGACACTTTAAGATGGTTCTTACATCCAGACAGAGTATCACTATCACATAAAGGTTTTATGCAGCTCTGCTCCACCATGTATCTGAATTACACCAATGGGTATCAATTGTGACTTGACCATCTATATAATTATGCATGTTAAGAAGTAAAAAAAGAAAAGAAAAAAGACAGACACGTACTTGATGTGATCATGAGAAGCACCTAAGGTCGCATGTGAGGAAATCGCCCATGCAGCTTCTTTCTTCATGTCAAAATTTCAGAACTTTGAGCCAGATTGACCAAGGTTGGAATCAAATTTGCATTAATGACTGACTGTTATATATCACCAGGAGGAAAAAGTTAGTGATAACAAAAACAAGAAAAAACAAAAGGGTAATTAAATTTAGTTTTGTGTTGTTGTGCACCTGAACTTGTTCTTCGGTGCCTGCAGTGGTCTTTGATATCCGTCCAGCAAGCGACCCTTCTTCACCGTGTTGTTCTCATAGTCGCGAGTAAGCACGTTGGAAAGAATGGGTAAAGCACCACAATTGATCACAACATACTGAAGAATCAGAGCATAAGGGAATACCACAAAGCATTTTGTTGTTTGGTTACAACATTAACATATAGGGGTCCGCTGAGTATCTCCAGGAACTGTAGAGGGTGTCTGCAAAAGAAAAAAAATATTGTTAGCCTATATTATCCAAACATGTCAAATATAGAAAAAAAGTAGAGACACGAACTGTGACTTTAATTTCCTTAGTAGAAGTCAAATAGAATATGCATAATCTTGGAATCAAAGCAAACAAGTGCAAATAAAGAATCACAAATGAAAGAGAAATTTATGTTTTGAACAAACCTACGAAGGGATAGTTTTGCACATGTTTTATAGGGTTATAACTCACCTAATTATTTTGGTTCCTTCTAGTGTTTCACATTTAAACCAAAATATCTAATCATCTTTTTTTTTTTCTTTTTCTTTTTGATCAAAAAATATCTAATCATCTATACTAATAAAAGTAGAAATTATAAGCTCCTAAACCTGTCCACCAAAGATTTAAAACCACCAATATGAATTAGACATATCACTAATGAACATTTTTGCTTAAAATGTCCACATAGAATTTAAAACAACCAATAGGAATTAGACATTTCATTTATTAACATTTTTAAAAATATACTCCCTCCGGTTTTATTTACTTGACGTTTTAGAAAGTTTTACGTATATTAAGAACTTTTATAATTTGACAATTTTAACCTCACAAATAACATTAATTAACCATCTTATTTTGATGCATTTTTTTATTTTTACAACCTCTGACCATCGACAATCAAACAAAAGGTCTTTGAGGTAGATATTGGAGATCTTGTTCCATGCAATCGATCTACAACCCAATGCAAATCTACCCACAGAGGAGAGGAGTCAATATGAAATTAGTTAATTGGGTTCTCACATTGGATTTGGATTTTTTTTTTCTTAAATTGCATATTTTCATGTATATGTTTGTTTGTTGGATTTTACGGACATTGATTCGAGACTCTTTTGGGAGAAAAGCTCTTGGAACTCATTATAGAACAAAAAAGGTAAAAGAAGTTTGTTTTTTCTTTAACTCTTGATTTTAATTATGAGGATCTGGATTCTAGATTTTTAACTGATTAATTTCTTCTTCTTTTTTTCTATGTTAGATCTCAATTTCATTACTGCCCAATCTACAATTTCATCACTTTATATGGGTAAGTTCTAATTCTCTAAACTACAGATCAATTTTTTGTTTTACTAAAAAAAAAAACTGGAGGGAGGAGAGAGAGTTAGAGGAGATTTGTGGGATGGGATTGATCTGGTGAGAAAAATTTTCAACTGTTTCAAGAGTAACTACGAGAGCATATTGAATATGACAGCGAAGAAGCAGCAACACATACATACGCTCTTGCTGCTCTTAAGTACAGGGGATCCAACACGGCTACATCATTTGAGTTTTCTGGTAAACTCAAAAAGAACTATACCACTTGATGGATTTTCTTGTTTAGATGATATAACCTGAATCTAAGTTGAAAACAGAAAAGTGACTCTTCAATATTATCCAGTTAGAGAAGACTACTTTCAATTATTGAATAAATAATTTGTTTTAGTTTTTTTTTCATTTTCTGTATTGTGTTAACTTAATTAAGGTTATATTTGGAATTTTAAAGTAAAAGTCACCTAGAAAAACGAGAATGACAAGTAATTCTAAACAAGAAAAATATGCTAGAACGACAAGTTATTAAACCAGAGGGAGTAGTAATTTTCTATATTATTAAGTTTTTTAGAAAATGGAAAATTTTAAATCTATGAAAATAAAAGACATATATATAACGTCCCAAATCGGCTTGAAAAGTTTTGGACAATGGTTCAACACCATTATAAATAAGACTAATATGCTTCCAACAACGAATAAGCAGGAAAGCTTGATTTATCAAGCGTCCAATTCTAAAAATTTATTCGGTTTAATCTGATGTTTTATTTGAGCAAATAAAAACATTTAAAAGTTTCTAATATTATAATATTTAAAATTTTAAAAAGTTTAAATATTATAAATATTAAAACTTTTAAAAGTTCTTAGCTTTTACAAAATTTTAAAAATGAACAAGAAGCTTGATTTATCAGGCATCCAAATTTAAAATTTTAATTCGGTATATTTCGGCTCTTAATTTTAGAGAATTTAAACATTTTAATATTTAAACGATAATAAATTTCCAACAATTTAGATTACATGTACAATTGATTTCCTGTTATTTATTTTAGACAATAATAAAATTTCAACAAAAAGTAAGTTGTATAGTACTTCAAAACAAAAAGGTTTTGAATGATTATTTAGTGATAGAAAATGAGAAAGCAGACGAGGACGAGGAATAATAAAAGTATAATGAAGAAGCGGACGAAAGTTATGTGGTAATTTAAAACAAACATGTTCTCAATGATTATCCAGTAAAAGAAAGCAGGAAATCAGACAAGATAAAAACAAAGAATAAGAGTATAACGAAGAATCAACGGTGAAAGTAACGATTACAACTACCATGCAAAATTGAAAATGAAGATGACGAGAAAGAATAGAAAGAGTAAATGAAAAAAACACGAAGACATAAGTGGTGGTGTTCAATTGAATATGAGAAACCAAACTGGTTTATGATTCTTTTGATCAAATTTTCTTAACTTAATATTTTCTTATTAAAATTATTGTCTAAATAATAACTTAAAATTTTCAGAAGTTAAAATTTTATAATTGTCATCAGTTATATATAATTTCATCTAAATATATTAATCAAAACCTAGTATATATAATAGCAGAGCTTTTTCTCATCTGAGAGCTGATACAAGACTCGGTGGTGAGACTTGTACCGGGATAGAGATGATGGCTTCACAAGCTGGCGGTCGCTTCTCTCGTGTGGGATCGGTAAAGGGGAAGTGCTGGCGGATTGAAGTACACCATAGAGATGTGATTGGTCTCTGATACAGTACACGAACTCAGCCTTGTGGAATCTCACTCACAAGACAAAGAACAAACTTATTCTCTCAAGAACACTTAAAGAGAAAAAGTAAGAAAATTCAGTATTTCATTGATAATCAAAGGTAAAAATCGTACAACTGCTGCAAGGGGACTTTATAAGAGTCCTTCAGCTAGCCCCAAGGCCAAAAATAAATGCAAAATAATGCAACAAAGGAAAAAAAATAAAATCAAACACAAAACCATAGTTTTTGGAAAGTAAATAAACTAATTAAAGAAAATACTAAAGTAGACTTGATCTCTCTTGATGAGCAAGTCTTCTAGCCGTTGTTGGGGTTGGTGGGACCTGCAAGGATCGAAAATATTGAATATGACTTACCTGGATGCGATCTAGGCCCAATAGATGTTCTCTGAACCACTTCTTGTACTACTCGATGGACTACTTCCGGAGTCTTGTCTTGTACTTGTTTGTTGGCTTGTTTCTTGAAGTAGGGGTCTTCCTGGAGTTCCTCTAGAATATCTTAATCAGTCTCTTGATGCTCGTCCATGCCCTCTATGTCTTGATCTTGATCTTTGCTATCTTGATGGCTTTCAGAGGTGTAGCTTGTATCACACGTCTCTTGCAGCTCCAATGTCTTATCTTGGCTTCTTGAGGTTCCTTGACCTGTCAAAAGAGGTTTCTTACCTGGGGAACTGGTTTGATCAAGGCTCATTTGGGTGAAGGCTTCAGCAAGTTGTTCCTCGGCAATGTGATCATATTTGTTGTGGCGGCATGATGGTGGTAGAGACCAGTTGACGTCCTTCAGCTCTAAGGAGCTTATGATGTCTTGAACGGCTAGCTTAAACCTCTTGCTTAGCTGTTTAGCCTTTGATCGTGTCACAGGGCCTTCTCGTACTTCTGGTACAGGATCTGGTTCAACGGTTTGGATGGTTGGATCGATGTCCGCATCAAGAGCATCCACATCAGCAAAAATTAACAAATTCGTTGGGCTTTATATAAGCCCAAATAATATAATTTTTTTTTAAGTTCCATTAATATAAGCCCAAATATAATTTTTAAAAATCCACATAGGCCCATTTGAATAGAAATAGCTGGAGAAAAATGTCGTCGTCGTCTACCACATCATCTCTCCGGGAACCGTCTGATTCACGATTCGGCTTCTGTGGAATTTTTCTTCATCAAGGTCCCATGGCTGGGTAAGTCCTTATTTCTTTATATTTCGGTATGGATTTGGGCTTGGTAATGTTCATTTTCGTTGAGTCTCAAACCCTAACTATGATTCCTCGTGACTGCAATTTTGTAGTAGAAAACAAAAGTTTTAATTTTTTTCAAAGTTAAGCACCTAACGGTTTAATTTGAAACCACGCTCTGGATCTGCTGTATCTCCCGAGGTTTCTTTTTCAATATTTATACTCTACACTTTCTAATTGTTCTTTGAAACTGTTGTGCTTTATCTTTGGATTTTTAATTTCATTGCAGAATATTTTTATTACCTCAGCTGGTTCCTGGAAGCTTGTCGGATTTGATATGCTATTTCGGAAGCACATGATGGGAATTTGGATAACATGCAATCGTTTCACTAATATGTGGGTACGTAATACTCATTATCAATTACTAAATTAATGAACAATGTTTTTGCATCTAGATGAATTTGGTTTATGAGATTGAATTCTTATTCAGAGATATCTTGATTTGTCATTTCCTTGATCTGATTCTCATGTGCATGGTTAAGAACACTCTTTGGGTATTGACTTTTTTTTTGTTCCCTTTTATGCCTTTGTGTACTTATGTTATCAGACTGTATATTTGGATGCACAAATTGATTTTACAATGTAAAGATGGTAATGCTAATTTGATAGACACAGCTTTGTATCTTTTAAACTGTTGTTTAGTATCTACAATATGTCTTTAGCACATATTCAGTGTATGCATTCTGGTAGACATTATGTCTTATCTTTCAGGATTTAGTTTTGGTTTTTTTTGTGACCATGTCTTCTTTAACATACATTTGGTAATGGCATTGTGTTGATATCATCTCTTTGATCATTCTGCTTTGTCTATAATGTTTGGAACTATTGTCTTGACAAATGGCTGTTCATTATTAATGTATGTAGACGATCATGGCTACTCGATAGCAACCACATGGTAACCAAAATTATGAGTGCATAGGCTGGTTCAGACCCTCGCCAAGTTGTGTGGAAAAGCAATCCTACAAGACATTGTCCAAACTCTCGACCTGTCATTGACAACAATGATGTACGGTTTGGTTATTTCTATAAGCATGTATCTGATTGTATATAAGCCCAAATATATTTTTTTATGTCCAATTGAAATAAGCCCATGTAAAAAAGGGGGAAAAGGTTATCCCTTCCACTCACGTCGAGTTTGTTTTTGTTCATCAGTCGTCTGGATTCGGAACATGAATCATCAACAGTCATCAAGCGTTATACACAAGTAAGATTCTTAAATTCATGTATTCATTTCTATTCTTAATTGCCCACTATTGAAACGGAAATTTGAATAAATCATTATCACTCCACCTTATGTCAATTAGCCTTTATATAGGACTACTATAAATCCTATGACACCACCCACAAACACGAATTCATCCTTTCACCATGACTCAAAAAAGCTGAAACTTTATATTTTAGATTACGTCTTGGTCGTTCCTCCCAACAAGTTGTTGGCCGTCTACTTCGTTTTTGGGCTAGTAATCATCTGGGATCATCACTTCAGGAGGTAAACCATGATATTCGTCTCAGATTTTAATTTTTGTTGGTTGGATTTATGTTCATGTTCTTTGTTTTCAGTTTATGTGTATGGAACTTTTTGGTTATAGTAAGATCATTTCAGTTTGGTTTATGTTTTGGTCTGATATTGGTTGTGGTTTAGTCTGAATCATGCTGTTTGTGTCCGTCTCTGTTTTCCAAAACTTGACCAGTTATTTTAATTTTGTTAGTTGGATTTATGTTCGTATTCTTCGTTTTCCGTTTATATATTTGTTTTGAACTTTTTGATTATAGTAAAATCAGTTCAGTTTGATTTTTGTTTAGGTCTGACTTTGGTTGTGGTTTGGTCTGAATCATGTTTTTGTGTCTGTCTTCGTTTTCTAACCCTTACCAGTTGGTTTGTTTTTTCTTTGCTTTAATCTGTAGAACGATAGCTCAGCAACATGGCATCAAGATCAATAACCCATAATCAAGAAGGATAATGAATTTATGGGAACAAACCCTCTTTTTCTCGATGAACAAGTTAACCTTCTTACATGTTTTAATGTATTTGTAATCTTCTTACATGTTTTATGTTCTTAGTAGCTAAATGATCATTTTCTCTCTTCAGTGCTCAGTAATCCATGCTTTCATCCCATCAGCCTATGCCTTTCAGTTCTGTAATGTTTTACGTGAAGGCGTAATCTTCAATGTTGGAGGATTTGAAGTTAGGTGATGCAAAAGGCTGTGCAAGATCATTCGTTTTCTTTCTGCACCGACAATGGCTGAAATTGCCGATACATCGGGTAGATTACATTTGAAAGAAATGGTTTTTCTACTCCACCATAATCATGTTGTTAAACGACTACCGTTACTCCTTCCTGTGGAGAAGAAAAATATGGTGACCATCACTTTGAAGCTAGAATTGTGTTTGTGGCATTTGTTTTTAACTTCAACTATGTTTTGTTTGTTATTCATACACTCTTATTTTCCAAATAAATTTCACATTTTTAATAAAATAAACAAATGAATATTAGCGATGTTTAAACATACATGCTTCCAGTTTCTTTAATATATAAATTCCAAATTTTAATATGCATGCATGAGTTCATAAAGTGTTTTTCCCTTTCATTGCATTCTTGGGATGAAAATAAAACATAAAACACAAGCTCCTAAAACATAGACACAACCAACATAACTAACTTATCTTCTCCTAAAAACTTTTGTTTTCTTGGATGGATTTCATCAGTATATGATCCAACATTCAGTAGCTAAGGAGTAAGGACTATTAAATTACACTCATTGAATATTAATAATAACTAGAAAAAATCACAGCAAGGATTAAAGAAGTCCAAAAACCAAATGTAAGCAACAAAAATGAAGAACTCCAAATAACTACAACCAAATATAAATAAACAGAAACTGTAACACAAAGAGCAACAAAAAACAAAAACAACAAGCCAATAACAACAACAAAAAAAAACAACCAAAAACATGGAAGATGCACAAAATGTCCATTGTACTTTTTCATATGAAACTATCAGCTACACTATGCAAAGATCCAATGAAATCATCGTCACCAGCACAAGGCCAAATACCGATCCAAACCACGTCATCATACACATCCCTTACACTCCAAACGGTGGAAGCTCTACAACACCAACCTTGAGAAATGAGAAGCAACCTGCACTATCTTCTCTCATATCATGAAATAGTAAAGAACATCACAACAAGAATAACAACAAGGTTCCTCCAATTCCTCAATGCAGTTCATATAACCGAACATCAAAGAGGTAGGTCTACTCTTATATATATTTACAGTCACAAATTACACCTTTCAAGCAAATTCCAGAATAGACACCAATGTACTCATTGCAGATCTAGAGAACTCCAAAAGACGACCAACAAAAACAAAACAAAATAGACTTAGAAATATACATTAGCATCAGTGTCAACTAAGCACATGTACTAAAGGTACAAAAACAGTAGGTCCAAACAAAAAACATGTTAATTTAAATAATTTCATAAAACAGTATATATGATGTTTTTTTTTTAATTAATGATATATCATCGAGTCTACATAAAATTTAAGCCAGGTCTGATTAGCATACAACCCCGCGCAACGCGCGGGTTCTCATCCCTAGTATAATAAAGTAGGGTTACACCCTCTAAGAAACTATATCTATCTGCCACGTGACACCTCTGAATCTTCTATTTTTCTTTTAATAATGTTTTATCTCATGAGATAATGAGCTGTAAATCATTAATGGGCCACAAAATTTTATCGATTTTTCAAAGAAAAACCGACGGAATCTCTGAGTTCCGACTTCTCATCTTCTTCGCCTCTCTCTCTCTTCCCCACCCCTTTCCCCTTATCAGTTCAATTTCGTGAGAATTTGAATCAGCCGAGTCGAAGGGAATCTCGACATCTCTGTTCTTCCAGAGCTTCACATATGGCTACTGTAAAACTGAAACTATGAATTTTTACATAGTTTTAAAAAACTTAATCATTAAAATTTTAAATAAACCACCAAAAAAACACATTTAATCAAATACATATAACTCCAATTTTAAATATGAAACAAAAAAGTATATTTTCAATTAATCTACAAATAAGACATTTAGTCATACACTTAAATTTTCATATAATAGAGAAAAACTTTTTTCCACAGCTTGACATGTGCTTACTATACAACTGACACATGTCCAAAAAACTTATTCACCAAAAATTGAATTAAACTACCAATAAAACATATTTAATCAAATAAATATAATTTACACTTTAAATGTAAAAGTAAAAAAAAATATTTTTAATTAATCCAAAAATAAGACATTGAATCATACACTTTAAATTAAACTTTATATAAAACTAAATAAATAATTTCAATTAAACCATAAGTAAAACACATTTTATCTTATACATTTAACTCACAGTTTAATATAAAACTGAAAAAAATATTTCCAGTTAAACCACAAATAAAATACATTTAGTCATTTAAATTTAACTCACCCTTCAATATAAAGCTAAAAATGTTAAATCAAAATAATAAATAAAACACATTTAATCATACACATTTAACTCACACTTTAATATTACAACTAAAATAAAATTAAAAATATCTTATATAATAAAATAGAGTTACCTTCTAAATTTTTTTTTTTTGTCAACCTTCTAAAACTTTCTTTGTGAGCTTGACACATGTCAATCGTGGAGTTAACACTTGTCCTCAATAATTAAGCCTCATTGTTTTTCAAAATTTAGTTTCTTAATCCACCAATTTCTAAATACCCATTTTCGCAATGCCCCCCCCCCCAATTTCTAAATGCCCATATATTATTAGCCAACATTTAACACTTTGGTCCATCTCTCATAAATTTGTCAAATGGGCCGCATTCATTATTCATTTTATTCTTATACTTATATCACAAAAAAACAAAGAAGTCAAACGTTTGGAATCCAACTAATTAGGCAACCAAAACTAGGGCACTGTAGTTAGTAGTCAATCAACGGAAACAAATGTTATTAGTAGTTAATTTTATAAGGCATAATCATTAGCAAACGTTATGGAATTATTATTATTTTTGGTATGACCGTTATGAACTAAAAGTTATGGAATTATGATAATTAGCTTGTACAATATATATAAACTAAAAGTCACAATTGGCATTTCCCATCATCGGATCCTCTTCTCTCCCACATTTCTTCAAAATAATTCGTTCTCTTTGATTCATTACATGTTTTCTTGTAGTTTTGAATTGTATTCCCTGAATTTTGTAAGAGATGGTTGGGCATGTATTTTCAAAGAGAGGACCGGCTGAAACTGCCAAGTGTCAACAACTTCTTCATAGAACATTCAAGTGTTGTAAGCAAATTTAGATTTTTCATAAGACTTTCTTCTTTACCTTCAATTGCATCATCATCATCTTTTCATAAAACCATAGTTTATATCCTCATTAGTTTAGAACGGTAGTCTCACAGATAAAGAGGTAAAAAAGTCTTAATTTTGACTTTTGAGTGTTACCACGAACATGCTCTCTCAATCAAACAGAACGTCTTAGCTTAGACTCTCTGGTCATGGAAAAACTCGAGACATTATTATAAGGGTTAAGCCTCCAATTTTTTTAAGCGAGTGGAAAGGTAAAATTATTATGTTTGCTACTTTACTTATATACGACATGAGACAGTTTCAATATATCTCAAGTCGAAATAGGTATAAAAATATTTTACCAAAGTGAAACAGCAGGAACACATGGCACCTTCTTCGTTTGGAGTGAGTGAGAACGATATTGATGACTATGCCTGTAAAGACACCATCACACATTGACACGAGAAAAATTAAACATGAAGAGAAAGTGGGTATCTAATTTTTCTTTTTTTTATAACCACTTTCTCTTCATGTTTAAACATGAAGAGATTAAACATGAAGAGAAAGTGGTTTGGATCGGTATTTGCCTTCTGCTGGTCATCCCTCTGGTTCTAGTAAAAGGTCATCCCTCTGGTTCAAGAACATACGGGGCTTCCTGAGATATCCCCGTATTGTTCTTGAACCAGAGGGATGACCTTTTACTAGAGTTCCGGGCATCGGGGAATAAACTCCGATTCGACATGGGGAAGTTGGAGTTTAATAAGGCGCTAAAAGTCTTGGATCTGTCAAGAAACTTAATATATTTGGGGAGGTGCCCAAGACGGTGATTGGACTAAAGAAACTAAACCTGAGTCAGAACCATCTTTGCGGAAAGCTTCCTGCGACAAAGTTTCCCGCAAGCGCGTTTGTTGGCAACGACTGTCTTTGCGGCTCCTTGTAAAGTTGGGACAGTAGACTAGTACTACTACAATTTTGTATTCTGATTTGTATTTAATAAAACTATCACTAATACTAAAGTATGTTTAACATACGAAAGCTCAATGTTTTACGATGAAAGGAGTATTTCAAACCCTTACCTTACACATTATATTATCCATACGCTTGAAATGTTACAACAAATATGAGGACGGCCTGAATTGCTTAGTTACAGAATAAATAAATAAATAAAAATTAGCAAAACAAAATTCTCTGTGATAAGAAACGAGCAACTGGTCGCTCTGCTTTTCCTGGTCAGTGATTATAGAAACTGAACTTTGGCGTTGGTCTTCTTGATAATTCCTTCGTATTTGTTCTATACTTATCATATTCTTTTCTTCTTTTTTTTAACAGGCATTTATTTTTAAAAATACATTTTTACCACTCATTTATAGATAAATTTTTATGCTAGATTTTGGTAAACAAGATTCCATAAGTTTTGATGAAGTTGCCTAATTTGGTAGTTTCTAAGGGCATGATTACTGGTAAATTCTCTTTAAATTGTTCAATATATAGTACTAGAGATGAGACTCGCGCGTTGCGCGGGATTCTTTATTAATCTATTGACCATTCTATTTTATTTTTGAGAAAATACCACTAAAAGCATGAAATTAGCAAAAATGTTGGAAAAACTTCAATTTCATTTAAGGTAATTAAATTGTCAAATTTTATTATTTTTTACGTTAAATTGTAAACTTTTGTTAACTTTACCAAATAAAACACATAGTTAAGTTAACTGACGGATATATTTTACAGGGTTAAGTCAACGTCAGTAAGATCAGTTAAACAGTAAAATGACGTCGATTAATAATATTTTTTTTTAAAAGAAATGATATGGTGATTCGAACCTGCCACCTGGTTGATTAGTCAATCAATACTTAACCAAACACATATTTATATTTTTTTCGCTAATCTCTTATTTGGACTTTCTCCTTCTCACGATCCATAGAACCGTGTACTAATCAGTAAAATTTTCTTTCTTCCTCATTTAAGCCTTTCCGTTGACCAATTCCAATATGAATTTTTCTATTTCTCCATTATAATTTATTAAATTTCAAACAAATAGTTTATTTTCACCTCACTTTCCAGATTTCATGGCGGAGATCACCATCTCCTCGCTGAGACGTTCCCAGGGATGGCAGTGGAGTTCATATGACGATTCTCACAGAATCCATTGGTGGCTTAAATCTGAATTTGAGAAAAAGCTAGGGTTCAAATTCTTTGTCAATATACGCAGCGGCTCTGTTATTTTATTTTTAACTTACAAACGACGTCGTTTCATTTTGTAACGGAAGTTATCAACATTGATTTACATTGTAGAATTTGTCTGTTAGTTGACTTAACTATGTGTCTAATTTGGTAAAGTCAGTTTCTTGTAAATTCACCATTAGTAGGTTGTTTGGTAGTTTAGATTGTTGTTCTTTTTATTTTGATGCTCGTTGATAGTGTATTATTTAATGTGTTGTTGTGAAGAGTTTCGTTTCTTTTTGTTTGGTTTATCTAGTTATTAAGTTGATTTCTATGAATCTAAAATATTAAACTGTGTTGGTCCAACCTCCATTTTGTTTTAATTTTGTTTTCTTTGAATCTAAAATATACATAGAAATATCATTTTGTTTTCTTTTCCTGTATATTTCGATTTTTTTTACTGGTTTTGAAGTTTTGGGCTGATGGTTTATCTTAGAATCATATCGATTAAAAATATCTTGATAGTGATATTTCTATGTTTTTAATATTTTGTCAGCAAAATACTTATGTTATGGAAAATTAAAGAAAATAGAGTAGGCTTATAAAACTGGACAAAGCCCACATAATTTTAAATTAGAGACAAAACCCACAAAATTTATTGAAAATTATGTTCTGGAAAATTAAAAAAAAAGAGTAGGCTTTTAAATTAGAGACAAAACCCACAAAATTTATTGAAAATTATGTTGAGGTGGAGCTCTCTCACGAGAGAAAACTCTGCTATTATATATATGATTTTAATATTTATTATAAAGATTAATTAAAAAGATAATTTGGTCCATTAATAACTGGCCAGCTGTATAGAAACGGTTCTACAGATGCTTATGGGAATAATGTTTCTATTCTTTCTTCTTATTTTTTTCATCCTCTCTCTTCTTTTACTAATATTTAATTATTATTAATTAAAGAGCAATTCAAAGAGAACCTACCAGTAATCTTGGTCTAATACCACAATGTGAAATTGGTAGGTTCAGGGAATTTTTATTATCATAATAGTCTCTAACATTTCCCATATACAGTAGTACATTACTTCTCCTCGACCTTCCCTACTCCTAACTCCCCAACCACTTACGACACAAACAAAAAGCACATTCTCAAGGCGTCGCTACGTTCTCCTTCGCCAGGGGAGCTATCTCTTCACCCTCGATTCCGGCTTCACTCCCGGCCACATTTAGGGACAATAGTACCTTCTCCCACAACCTCGCAGGTCCCTGCATCTCATCAAAATCAAGATTGATTCCAACAGGAACCAAAGAATGAATTGAAACACTAACCTTCCAGGAGAAGTCTTGGTCCATGCAGTTCTTAACCATCTCTTTCATTGCGGATGTTCCGTACACTGCAACGGCTCTCGTCACAGCCTTTGCTGTTGCAATCACATCTTCCGGATCCACAACTTCACACTGTAAACAAAGCAAATTCGTAACTCAATTTTAGAATATTAATCTGTTGTAATGTACCTATCAGAAACACTGTTATAGAAATAGCGCGAAAGCCGGTGATTTTTTTTTTTTTTTGAGTTACCTTGACGTTGAATCTTCCAATGTGGAAACCTGTGTAGCCATCTTTAACAGTGTCCACAAGCCCACCAGTAGATGCCACAATAGGGACGGTTCCATATCTCATAGCGTGCAGCTGAATGAGACCACACGGCTCAAACCTGCTGGGGACAATGATGAAGTCAGCTCCAGCAGTGATCATATGAGCCAATGGCACGTTGAATTTCGCCACTCCAACCGCCTTCCCTGGGAATTTCTCTTCCAGTTCCAGAATCTGAGCCTCCATCTTCTTCTTACCGGTTCCCTGTTGAAAAAAAAATCAGGTAAGATTGAACAAGTTTGTGATCTTTAAGAGGTTATATTTATGATCACAACAAGTCCACTGCTTTATGTACTCACAAGGATAATCATCTGAACATTAAGCCCCATGAACTTGGAAATAGCTTCCACTAGAATATCAGAGCCCTTTTGTTCCTCTAACCTCCCTATGAAACCGATAACCGGGACATCCCTGTCCACAGGAAGTCCAACAGCAGCCTGAAGAGCTTCTTTGATCAATGGCTTAGCATCAGTAACCTGTAAAAACAAGAAAATACATGTAACCATTTCCCGCCTACTTGTTCAATTCCAAATGCACCGATCTATGAGATAAAAATAAAAATCTTACAGTGGTAATATCATATTTGATATCTATGTACTTGTCAGTGGAAGGGTCCCATTCTTGAACATCCATTCCGTTGATAATCCCGGAAACTGTTTTCATTCGAAGGTATGTATGGAGTTCCACGCCTCGATCGATTCCAGAGATGAGTTCTTGAGCGTAGTATGGACTAACTGTCAAGACACGGTCCGCTTCCAGAATTGCAGCCTTCATCCAGTTAATTTTTCGTCCTTTTACCGGCTTTTCATATCTGAAAATGGAACATAAGTTTATGTAACTCAAATCAACATATAAAACGGAATGGTGTAGTGATCTGTGTTGTTCTGAGAAAGCTTTCGTAGACATCAGTACCCGTCAATGAAGTCGAACGAACTTTTAAAACTGGTGGGCAAATTGAGAAGAGAGTAGTCATCAAAGGCAAATCTTCCCTGGTAGGCTATGTTGTGAATGCAGAAGACAACCTAGACAGTAAACACCACCCCATGGCATTTTTGATATATCGTTGGTAAATAAATATGAAAGCTAGAGTCGCAGTTCTAAGATTTGTTAAAAGCTTTCTCCTTTAAAACATGATGAAGGAGCACTGCTAGTTCTATCTATACCTACCTTTGCATTCATGTAGACTCCACGAGATTGATACTTAGATTTGAGGTAACATGGAAGAAGAGCTGTGTGCCAGTCATTGGCAACAAAGACCACATCTTCACCTACAAACATCAGACAAAGACGATTTTTGAAACTTTTCAGAAAACTGATGATTTTATACTCAGAAAATCATTTTCTCACCATATGGTCCAGAGAAATACTTGCTGCTGTTCAGGTTCAGAACCTGTGGTGCCTCAAGAGCAGCCTACCAAGGTAAATCATGTTATTATTGCTTACGCTACATGATCCAATCAAAGTACTCAGAAACACAACACAACCGTGATTTTTCAACAACTAGAGAAGTAAAAGAAAAATAGTTTTACCTGACACAAGAGACTGAACCGTAGTTGGTTGTCATTGTAGTCTACTCCAGTTATAGGACCATAGATTTTGGATCCTGTTTTGCCCAAAACCTGCATTATTTCTTATGAGCTCACCCAAAGTACAACACACCTTGTGATTGATTAGTTAACCAATATATATATAAACAAACAAACCTTAGCAAGAAATATTGGATGATCAACAAAGACACGATCAACTCCACGTTTGTAGCAATGAAAGAAACGGACATCCTCAACTTTATCCCCAATTTGGATCTGCATCAGAATAACATTACAAAGATGGCCTCCTTATTTAATGCATCATTTGTAAGAACTGAAGCATAATCCTATATATATTAAAATACACACACAGAGCAAAAGAGGAGAGAATACTACCTGAACTACAACACAAGTGTCCCAAGCATCTTTATATTGGTCATACCGAGGGCAAATCGTCATCACACGGTGGCCTCTAGCCTAACCAAAAAAAAAAACAGAACACATTACGTTCAATAAACACCTCAAGACATCACAAAAATCAAGCTAATTTAATGTGTGTATACATGAACTTACAGCCAGAGCTGGAGGCAGACCACCGAGGACATCACCGAGGCCACCAGTCTTGCTCCATGGACCAACCTCAGCTCCAATAAAAACCACAGACATCCCTTTCTCACACACAATCTTACCGGCAGGTTTAACTTTATGAGCCTTCTTGTTAGCAGCGGAAACTTGAGATGATCTCCTGTGAACCATGTTGGAAGACCTTAACCCACAGTGAGTCATGGATTGACCTTTCAAGGTTATCTGAGACAGATCAGAGCCCGGAGAAACTCCATGGTTGTTGTAAAGTAAAGTCCTTGACACAAAGTGAGAAGAAGCAGTCACAGTTGCCATCGTTAGGTGAGAAGAGACCCTTTTTTTTTTTTGCCTGGATTAGTTCAGCACACACACAAAATAATAAAAAAAAAAAAAATCGATACTTTGACTTAGAGTAGAAAAGTTCAAACTTTGCGATGATTCTTTGACAAAAAAAAACTTACAGATTTCACGGCGCCGAAGCTAATGGAGGAGGACTGGAGGAGATGAGAAAAGCAGTGAAGAGTGCTGAGACTGAGAGGACTGAGGAGAAAGAATGAATGGTCCGTTATGTTAGTAGAGAAGAAGAGTGGAGGAGGAGGCTCGGAACTTGTAGTGACACGTGGGGTTAATAATATTATAGTAGTTGAGTGGGCGATTTCCATCACATGATGAGAGGGTGGTCAGTTTCAATCAATGGCATTGCCCGAGAGGCTAAAAGTTGTTTTTAACTTTTGGTGCGTACGTTTTGGTCGGGGAGAGGCTAAAAGTATCGACGGCTGAGACTTGTGAAAAAACATACATATGGGACTCTCTCTCTCTCTCTCTCTCTAATTGGGGGAGGGGTGGTCACTTCCCTTCGCTTATACAAGTGTTGTTTGCTTTTGTCGTCATATATCATGAACAACAACTTCTCTTGGCCCCATTTGTTTAAAACTCACGGTGTAGAATTTTTGTCATGTTTTTTTTTTTCCTAATTATTATTTTATTTTTTGTAAGTGTGTTTGAAGATTTTAGATTTCATGGGTTACAAATAAATAAGAGTTTAATAATAAAATTACTGATATATATCACCGGAGAGTAAAGTTCTAAACATTAATCATAGAATACACAAAATATATTTTATTATACATAAAAATTGAGTTTTTAAATTTAACCATCAATAAGATCCTAACACGTGTAAATATACTGATAAGTTGTTGACATGAGTTAAAAATTATTATTTTATAAAACAACTAACTAAGATAATAACATATAAAAAATTATTTTTCAAACTAATAATATTATATCTACATAAAATTTACATGTTTATATCTAAAAAAATTTCCTCAATCAAAAATAAAAATTGACAAAACTAATATATTTTTATTGTATGTTAATAATATTATATTTATTTTTTCAGTTAGATTTTGACATGTATAAACAAAAAATAATTCATTAAACGTATATATTATTATTAATCAAGAAATAGTGAATAACAAATCTAAAAAAATAATAACATAAGTTATGTCAAAATAATTATTATTTTTGAAACATAATAGGAACAACTAATTAAGAAAATAACATTATATCTACGTTTATATCAAAAACTTCAATCTTTGATTTTTTTCTGATATAATTTTGCCGTATCTATTGTGGGTCTTTTATTCGTGCGGGTTCTTCAATAGAACTATCAAATGCAATGAAATGGAATCAAAGTATATAAAGCCCGGTAAATTAATCGAGGATGGAGACAATGATGGAGGTTCCAAAAGTAATTCTACAATAGTAGCGTTATAAGTTTTGAAGATTAGTTGGTGGTTGATGTATTTGGTCAAAATCTACAGTTTTTTCTTCTGGATAATGTCAATGATTCCGGTACTGAAACAAGAGCTGCTTGACCGAGTAATTGAGAAGCGATTTTGTAATTTTGGGATGTTGGAACGTTGAACCATTTTAAAATTGGTTTCAAACCTGATTTATGTGGTTTTCGATCGAATTTGGTTCGTAAACCGTTTAAATCTAGGTATATAGAGAAATATATGAATACTTTTGATTTGGGTAGAAAGAAGTTGAGAACTTGCGATTCGAGAATATTTGAGATGAGGTCATAGTTCTAAGTAGTTTTGGTACAATGCGATATTTCTGAGGAGTAAATAAGGCGTCGATTCTTAACGTGATTATGATATATATCATGTTTTGGATTGTTTATAAAGTTTCTATTTTGTATATCTGAATTATCTAAGGCTTTCTATACACCATCATGATTATAATATTCAATTTTTTTTTATTATGTTATATTAACTTTCTTTCAATTCTCAATTTTGATTGGGTTGTTAATAGAGTAGATAATTTTCACCTGTTGTTCATCCAAAATATCTTTTGAGTAAAAAAAGTTCATGGTTAAAGCAAGTATGTCGGAAAACAATTTTAGTAATTATAAGAACTATAATGGGACGCTTGCAAAAGTGGACTGCTAACTTAAGTTAATTGCAAGACTAGGCTCCTCTTTGTACTCAGAAAAATCATTTTCTCACCATATGGTCCAGAGAAATACTTGATGCTGTTCAGGTTTAGAACCTACCAAGGTAATTCATGTTATTATTGCTTAGCTACATGTTCCAATCAAATGACTCAGAACACAACACCAACACAACTGTGAGAGTTCAACAACTAGAGAAATAAAAAGATATGGAAGAATGGTTAGCTTCACGCTGAAGAGAAAATCCCCCACATCAACTGTTGTAATTTAAGCCTATAGTCTCTCATCAAAAATTATTTTTCAACTCTACGCTGCATTTAATGTAAAACAGTATTTTTTCGAATAAATTTTACATTTTATTCAAAAAAATAAAAAAATAAAAAGAAATAAAAAGATAGAGAGTTTTACCTGACACAAGAGACTGAACCGTAGTTGGTTGGCATTGTAATCTACTCCAGTTATAGGACCATAGATTTTGGATACTGTTTTGCCCAAAAACTGCATTATTCCTCATGAGCTCGCCAAAAGTACAATACACCTTGTGAAACCAATATATACATATATAAACAAACAAACCTTAGCAAGAAAGATTGGATGATCAACAAAGACACGATCAACTCCACGTTTGTAGCAATGAAAGAAATGGATATCCTCAACTTTATGCCCAATTTGGATCTGCATCAGAATAACATTACAAAGAGATATGGCCTCCTTAATTAATGCATCATTTGTAAAAGTGATGCATAATCCTATATATATATATATATATTAAAATACACATACAGAGCAAAAGAGGAGAGAATACTACCTGAACCACAACACAAGTATCCCAAGCATCTTTATATTGGTCATACCGAGGGCAAATCGTCATCACACGGTGGCCTCTAGCCTAACCAAAAAAAAAAACAGAACACATTACGTTCAACAAAGACCTCAAGACATCACAAAAAGCAAGCTAATTTAATGTGTATATACATGAACTTACAGCCAGAGCTGGAGGCAGACCACCGAGGACATCACCGAGGCCACCAGTCTTGCTCCATGGACCAACTTCAGCTCCAATAAAAACAACAGATATCCCTTTCTCACACACAATCTTACCGGTAGGTTTAACTTTAGGAGCCTTCTTGTTAGCAGCGGAAACTTGAGATGATCTCCAGTGAACCATGTTGGAAGACCTTAACCCACAGTGAGTCATGGATTGACCTTTCAAGGTTATCTGAGACAGATCAGAGCCCGGAGAAACTCCATGGTTGTTGTAAAGTAAAGTCCTTGACACAAAGTGAGAAGAAGCAGTCACAGTTGCCATCGTTAGGTTTGAAGAGACCCTTTTTTTTTTGCCTGGATTAGTTCAGCACACACACAAAATAATAATAAAAAAATCGATACTTTGACTTAGAGTAGAAAAGTTCAAACTTTGTGATGATTCTTTGACAAAAAAAAAATTACAGATTTCACGGCGCCGAAGCTAATGGAGGAGGACTGGAGGAGATGAGAAAAGCAGTGAAGAGTGCTGAGGCTGAGAGGAGTGAGGAGAAAGAATGAATGGTCCGTTATGTTAGGGCATCCCCAATGGTTCTTTATTTTTGTCTTTATAATAGAGTAACTTTATAATAGAGGTGAGTTTTACTCAAATGGTTCTCTATTCTCACCTCTAAAATAGAGATTCCTCTATTTATAGAGGAAAAAATAGGGTTACTATATAAATAGATGAAACGACCCGACCCGTTTTTTTTAAATAAATATAATAAAATAAATAAATTACAACCAGTGGTCCCATGTCCACTAGCCATCTAACCACAATCACAACCAATAGCGGAATAACAATGCCAATAACCAATAAAAAATATCCAATAAATATAATAACCAATAGAACAATATCCAGTATTAATTTCAATCATAAACTAATGATCCAAAAAACATAAACCAGTGAACCATCAATCCTAAGCAACATTCTAGGACTCAACTCTAGCAACCTAACAGAAACTAGACAACCAAGCGAACCACTAGAACATCCTCCTCTTCATTGCCTTGATTCCATGATCACATTTTGCCTTTACCTGCACTACAAACATATATTGCAATGCATGAGTATTTTATAAACACTCAGTAAGGCAATCCTCCCATCTATTGGGCTATACACACAAGCAATAGAGTATCAATAACCAACACACAACAATCAACAAACGACAGATAACAAACCAGGACTCGGCATCGACCGACGCCAACATGCATCGACCGATGCAAAATGGGGAAGCATCGATCGACACAGAAGCTGCATCGACCGATACCCAATCCGCATCGACCGACGCATGCTCGACGTAACACGAAAACCCTAGAGTTTTACGCGCCGTCCTCGCTCTTGCATCGACCGACGCAAGATATGCATCGATCGATGCAACGTCGAGCACCGTGTTTTCCCCGAAACTTCTCACCGGATCTTTGTTCCTAAAACCACAAAACTCGATCCCAAGCCATAAGAAAGCTTCCTAACGTCCGTAGCAACGATCTCACAAGTCTAACATCACACAACAAACAGATTTATGAGTCCTCTAGCTTAGATAAGCCATGGTCATGCACTTACCTTTGCCACAGAAGAATCTGAACCTCTAACAAACAAGAACAAGTTCCTAGGAAGCTCCTACAACGATCCCAGCTACAGATCTCACCAAGAAACGCCACAAATCTCCAGGAATCACCAAAAACGTTCAAGAACAGTTCTCTCTTCCTTTTATTTCTCAAAAACGGATAAAGTCGTCTAATGAGACAAAAAGAACGACTTAAGGGTTTTCCCTTCCCCTTTGCCCAAAACGCACGAAATTGAGCCAGCATCGACTGATGCTCCTACTGCATCAATCGATGCACATCCCAAACCGGGATTCCGGTTCACAGATTTTACAGTTCTCCCTCACCAAACTAGATTTGTCCTCGAATCACGAACAACCATCAGCCAAGGACTCCCGTGCAACCGTCTCCACGGTCCGCACTCCTCCGACCGATCTACAGAAGGTCACCTCTAGGCGATAGACTCACGCTCCAGGCGTTATTTGTTCTCGACTTTTTGGAATTTCCTTTACTCAGAGGCCTAAACCTTGAGTTTTCATTTGCTCCTCATCAGACCTAAGTCTGCATGCCAATGTTGGCTTCTCATCGGGCCTAAACCCGCATGCCATAATATATATATAAGGAAAAATCAAAACTCGTCTCTCGGGTCGTCACCCTACAGCGCGCCTCCGGACCGTCATCCGAAGTCGATATACCAACCATACTCCCAAGCCACAAAGTCTCTGAATATGGCTGTACTAGGAGAACCTAAGTCCTCCAAGAGCTGCGAGCAAACAATCCTGAACACGTCTGAATCCTATCCTAATCCAGGTTTCCTTCCTGTGGCTCGCGTAAAACATCTCAATATCCTACCAACCACATATCCCCTCACTGGAATACCTCATGACCACACAAGGATCATAAACCTGCCACAACGGCCGCCACAAAGGCCAAACAAAACGTCCTAAACAGGACCGCCACTAAGGCCAAACAAATGTCCTCAACAGGACCGCCACCAAGGCCACTCGTCCCGATGGACTGTCACAAAGACCACTTGTCCCGAAGGACTGCCACTAAGGCCACTCATCCCGAAGGACCACCACCAAGGCCACTCGTCCCGAAGGACCGTCACAAAGACCATACATCCCCAAAGGATCGCCTCAACAGGCACATTGGCTAAACAGCCCGCTACAAAGGCCACACAATTGGCTAAACAGCCCGCCACAAAGGCCACACAATGTCTCAAAAGACCGCCACACACGACACACTGACTCAAAAGTCCGCCACGAAGGCAACACGAGCCCCTCCAAGGCTCACAACCGCTAAAAATGGACAAATTCTAACTCCCACAAAACTTTCCATTTTTAGACTTTCCACTTCTAGAAACTTTCCATAATTAGAAACTTCTATTTCAGGAAACTTTCCTCCGAAACCCCGCCTCACGGAAACTTTGTACCCCGAGCACCACCTCATCTTGTTACTGAGTCGCACAACCAACCACCCCAAGCGACCGAGTAACAAGAGAGATGGGCTGGAATACTCCATTCCCGCTCCAGCCACAGATTACAGATGGGACCAGGCTAGACAAGTTCAAGTCGCGGCTTGCTTCTCATACCACTTCTTAAACCTTGCCTTCATCCTCGCCTCAGGCTCCCAAGTCTGCTCCTCAACACCATCACAGTCCCAAAGGACTCTCATCAAAGGAACCTTCTTCTTCCGAAGTTCCTTAATCCTCCTCTCGAGAACCCTCACTGGTCTCGCCTCCAAAGTCATGTTAGGCTGAAGATCTTCAGGAATCTTAGCCAACAACTGATCATCCTCGCGGAGACACCTCCGCAACATAGACACATGGAAAACCTTGTGGAATGCACGCATAACCTCAGGTAACTCCAGTCTATAAGCCACTGGTCCAACTCGCTCAGTCACTCTAAACGGACCCATATACCTCGGACTCAACTTAGTCTCAGTCAATGACCTGTTCGGACCCCGCAACATGGCCATCTTGAGGTACACTCTGTCTCCCACCTGAAACTCAACTTCTTTCCTCTTCTTATCAGCATAACTCCTCTGCCTATCCTGGGCTTCCTTCATGTTCAGCTTGAGAACCCGAATCTTCTCTGAGGTCTCCTGAACAAAACTAGCACCATATATGCTCCTCTCCCCCACTTGAGTCTGGTGTACGACACAGCCTCCCAAACAAAGCCTGGAGCCATCCCAATACTTGATAACTGTGTTACAAACTCAAACACAGGTGGTCCACCCAATGGCCACCCCAATCCAACACACACATCCTCAGCAAATCCTCCAACGTCTGGATCGTCCTCTCTGACTGTCCATCTGTCTGTGGATGATAAGCTGTACTCATATGCACCTTAGTGCCCATCTCTGCCTGGAATGCCCTCCAGAACACCGAAGTGAACTTAGGATCCCTATCAGACACAATACTCGCTGGCACCCCATGCAACCTGACTATCTCCTTCACAAATTTCTTAACTAAGACCGCTGCTCCATCAGTCTTCTTGATAGCCAGAAAATGTGCGGACTTAGTCAACCGGTCCACAATGACCCAAATAGCATCAAAAGTCCGAGACACTGGCAATCCTACCACGAAATCCATCGTGATCATATCCCACTTCCACTCTGGAATGGGAAGACTCTTCAACAACCCGCCTGGAACCTGATGCTCAGCCTTCACTAGCTGACACACATCGCACCTCGAGACCCAACTAGCCACATCCTTCTTCATCCCGACCCAGTGATAGTACCTCTTGAGGTCACGGTACATCTTAGTCGCTCCTGGATGAATAGAAAACTTGCTCGAATGAGCCTCACTTAGGATCTCCTGCCTCAACTCCTCATCCTTGGGCAAACAAATCCGCTCATGCACCAAAGTAGTACCATTAGCCGAGACCTGATACTCTGTATCCACAGCCTTAGAGGCATTCACCAGCCCTAAATCCTTCTCCTGAGCCAACCGCACTTTACTCAGAAGGTCTGCTCTATCCGCCGCCTCCAAAACCAACGGCTCCTGAGAAATAGCACACAAACTCAAAGCACTAATCTCTCCTACCAGAGTCTCCATCTCCTGCTCCTGAGCCGAAGCTACCCTCTTCCGACTCAGAGCATCTGCAACCACGTTAGCCTTACCAGGGTGATAAGCTATCTCCAGATCATAGTCCGCCACAAGCTCCATCCACCGCCTCTGCCTCAAGTTCAACTCAGGTTGAGTGAATATATACTTCAGGCTCTTATGATCTGTAAACACCTGTACTTTTGCACCATAAAGATAGGATCTCCAAATCTTCAGGGCAAAAACTACAGCAGCCATCTCCAAATCATGAGTAGGATAGTTGTCCTCATGCTTCCACAACTGCCGTGAAGCGTAGGCAATCACCTTCCCATGCTGCATCAGCACACACCCCAAACCAACTCTGGATGCATCAGTATAAACCACATAGGGTTCTCCCTGCTCTGGCAAAGCCAACACTGGCGTAGTAGTCAACATCTCTTTCAGGCTCGCAAAGCCTTCTTCACACTCCTGTGACCAGACAGAAGGAACATCCTTCCCAGTCAACTTAGTCATAGGACCTGCTCTGCTCGCAAAACCCTGCACAAATCTTCTGTAATATCCTGCTAACCCCAGAAAATTCATGATCTCTGTAGCATTATGCGGTCTAGGCCAATCTCTGATAGCCTGAATCTTCTCCGGATCCACAGAAACCCCCTCTGCAGAAACAATGTGACCCAGAAAACCCATCTCACGCTGCCGGAAACTACACTTGCTCAACTTAGCAAACAACTTCTGCTCCCGCAGCTTCTCCAGAACTGCCCTCAAATGCACTGCATGCTCCTCAGGACTCTTAGAAAAGACAAGGATATCGTCGATGAAGATGATGGCAGACACATCCAGAAACTCCTGAAACACGCTGTTCATCAACCTCATAAACGCTGCTGACGCGTTAGTCAACCCAAAAGGCATCACCACAAACTCATAATGCCCGTACCTCGTCCTGAATGCAGTCTTCCTCACATCCGCCTCATCTATCGGTATCTGATGATAACCCGACGCCAGATCTACCTTGGAGAACCAAGTAGCACCCCTCAACTGATCCAACAACTCATCGATCCTGGGAAGAGGGTACTTGTTCTTCACAGTGACCCGGTTCAAACCCCGGTAATCAATACACAACCGGAAACTCCCATCCTTCTTCTTAACAAATAACACCGGCGCTCCCCATGGTGATACACTAGGACGGATGAATCCCTTACTCAACAAATCCTCTAGCTGCTTCTTCAGCTCTGCCATCTCTGCTGGAGCCATCCTGTAAGGAGCCTTGGATAACGGCGTCGTCCCCGTTCCAGTTCAATAGTAAAAGGATCCGAGCGAGATGGTGGTAATCCTTGCAATGACTGATACACATCCTCAAACTCCTCAACTATCGGATACCGCTAACCGTATACTTCCCTACTGACTCTGGCATCAAAATGGTAACCAAATAAGTCTCACGGCCCTTCTCGATCATCTTCCCGGCCTGAATGGCCGAGATCACGAGACTCCCCGAAGTTGGTCTAACTCCCTCAAAAACCAACTTCCCTCCTGGGCGCTCAAACTCCACTCTACCCCGATAGCAATCCAAATTCACCATATGCCGATGCAACCAATCCACCCCGAGAATGACATCATACAACTCCACCGGACTGATATGCAATACCGCAGGCCACGACTCTCCTGCAACCTGAATATCAACTTCCTTTGCCCGGCCAAAAACCCTCAGAAACTTGCCTCCCGCAACTCTGACGACCCCCGTACGCTCCACGGGATCTCCTCTGATACCCGCACTCTCTGCGCACTCCGGAGTAATGAAGCTATGAGTAGCTCCAGAATCAAACATAACATGGGACTGAAACCCGCCCACGAACAAGGTCCCTACACAAACCTCATGTGTTGAGAACCTAACACTTTATCACAGGAAAAACATAAAATCTGAACTACCGAAAATCACAAAATTAAGTGCCAAAAGTTATACCTGTGATCGCTCCGGCACTGGTCCACCAAAAGATTATACATTTACAAAAGCTAGCTAATCAATTGCCAGATTCCTTTGTTGACCCAAAGACAGTTATGAAATCATACATACCAGCTTGTAATGCATCAGTACGTATTGATGTTCAAAAGGGACACAATCAAGTTGCTACAGAGTCTTTAAGGCACGAAAAAAACGTGGTAGATCAATAGGTTCCAAAGATAAGAACCCTCGGAAATCAAAGAAAGGTGCAAATAAAACCGAGATTAAAGAAACCATAGACATGGCCGCGGCAAACCCTAAGTAACCGGTAAATGAGGTTTGGGACGTTGAACCTCAAGGTCCTGAAGGTATTGATAATAATGAGATCACAATAAATTATATCATGTCTGGAATTCAATGGAATCGGAAAGATGTCGACATTGATGAAATATTTGCATACAAGGTAGCACTTGAAATAAGTGAGGATCATGAACCCACGTCTATATTAGAGTGTACTCAAGGAACATATTGGTTAAAATGGAGAGAAGCCATTGACGTGGAGTTGAATTCTTTAAAGAAAAGGAATGTGTTTGGTCCGATCTTAAGGACACCATTCGATATAAAGCCAGTGGGACACAAATGGGTTTTTGTGAGGAAGAAAAATGAGAGTAATGAAATTGTGAGATATAAGGCACGGCTTGTAGCACAAGGATTCTCACAAAGACCAGGAATAGATTATGAGGAGACATACCCCCTGTGATGGATGCAACAACTTTTAGATTTTTAATAAGTCTGGCAATAAGAGACATACCCCCTGTGATGGATTCTTGAGGGTAACTATCTCAGCTTCTTTGCTTCTGAATTGAGATGTATTGACCATCATTTGTTGTGACATATGCATCATTTATTGATGAAGAATGATGTGGCTTCCATGAATTTATGTTATTGAGTTATGAAGACTGGTCATTCGTTTACTGTAGCTATCCGTTAACTGATCAACTTTATGATTTACAGTTATCAATAGTTGATATTGGGCAAGGGCATTCTTTGTTTGCCAGTTGAGTACTTTTTCTCCTTGACCTAGCTGGTCAAGACCAGCAAAGTTGACAGCTTTTGAATGTATATTCTGGCAATATGCTATATTGTCTTTGATGAAGTCTTCTAGTGGAGGGAAATATTTAGAGTGTGTCATCATGATTTGTTTGGATTTGTCACGTCGTTGATACTAGGCTTTTACTGTCTATCCTAGCAGGTCTCAATTAACCTTATGTAGTTGTCGTACAGAAGGTGTCAATCCAAATGGGAACTTTGCTAAGTCACTCAAGATGCAATCAAAATAACACAAGTCAAACCAATTTAAAGAGAGTGTTTATCTAACAACCTAGAGTGAACAAGATGCAGGAACAAAACGAGTTTGTAAAATAAGAAGCTAACATGCAGTAACAAGAGAGAGCATAAATGAGCTAAGAATGCAGAGCCTAACAAGCAAGCTATTACAACATAATAATGGACAAAATTAAAGATGCATAAACAATTAGATGAGAGGGGTCCTAAGGATGGGGGTAACTGATGTAGGCAGAGTCACATAGTCTATAGAGTGTTTAACACACCACAATCAACCTATCCCTAGACAATGAACATCATAGCTTAGCTAATCCAATCTCTTGACAGAAGCTACTCAGACTCAATCACTTCCAAACCTAACTCTCGCTAGAGAAACATGATCAAGCAGGCATTACAAACAAGTTCATTCACGTCAACAAACACCCTAGACATCTAATCTCTTAGGCTAGAAATGTAAGTCTGTAGCACTAGCTGGTGTAGACATTTCATCAACACTTGGTAGGTGCTGAAATGTCTAAGACCTAGTTCCAATTGATCAACGAGAAACTAGCAAAGAAAACTCTAGTCCAAAAGAGAAACATATAAATCCAAGCTTAAACACCTTATATACTAAGATTTTCCACCTAATCTTCCCATCCTCAAGAACCCTAATTCACTACTCAAGAACAATCATCATCAAAACCCCAGGAAACCCAAAAATCATTAAAACAAACATGATTAGATAGATAAATATGAGATAAACAACTTTGTAGAAGATATCAAATGCAAAAAATGAATAGATTAAGAGAAATCTTGATTACAAAATCAGAAAACGTTTTGGTGGCTATAGATAAACCCTAGGATAAAAGCAATCTCCTTTGGGTAAAGGCTCTATTTATAGCAAAACATAGGAAGTCCTAAAACAAACAACAAATTAAATAAGCGGTTCAGGGATGCCTCTTGGATGTGCCGGTCGAGTCGCATCTACGACGTCTGATCGAGTGGGCAACATCTCTAACCACCTTGGATGCTCGATCGAGTCGCAAAACTTGTTCTTCTGCTGATTGTCTTTCTCCCACTCGATCGATGTGTCCCAGCTGTACTCCTTATTGTGTTTGGTCGAGTCGCGACTGCGTGATACACCTCTTGATCGAGTCGCGTCTAGAGGGTGCTCAGGAGTCGCCTACTGGGACGTTTTGATTGAGTCGCATCATGAGGGTGCTCAGAAATCGCCTCCTGGGACAACTTGATCGAGTCGCATTTTGAGGGTGCTCAGGAATCACATCCTGGAACGTCTTGATCGAGTCGCGTCTTGAGGGTGCTCAGGAATCGCCTCCTGGGACGTCTTGATCGATTCGTATCTTGAGGGTGCTCATGAATCACCTCTTGGGACGTCTTGATCGAGTTGCAGGTCTGGATGTACTTACTTCTACTAAAACGGTGATACCTTTTGTACCACACCTCCGATTGGCTTGAAACAACGAGCATTAGAAAGATAACTCAGTTTCCTACAACTTTTATGCAGACGTCAGAAGTTAAATCGCAACAGAAGATTTTAGTTCGACTCGATCAAATAGGTGGAAAGACATCTAAGTCAGGTCGCTGGGTAGCGCAGATCGAGTCGCTGGTCATCCACGACTACAAGTCGAGTTGTTGGACTGCTTTCTTGCTCCCTGTTTGCTTTTGATGGTTTTCACATCTCCTAAATACATGAAACAACTCGAATATGCAAGATGCATGCAAGACCAATACAAAGATACCTAGATATTCATATTATACAAAAGAGACTAAAAACAATGCAAAACAATGATTTTAGATAGCAAAATGAATGACAAATGAATGATGAAATAGTGTAAAATATATACATATTAGTCTTTCTGAATATTGGACTAAAAGAGAGTGGTTGAGGAATCTGCCGCTTTTTTGGACCATGAAATTCGTGTTCATCAATTTGGATGGCAAATTGGGTGAACAATTGCCTTCGGAATGATGATGATCTTGGTTTATCGAACTTGATTTTAGTTGTACCATCATTTCAGGAATGAAAGCTAACTCCAGATGACTCTACAGAAGATTGGGCCGCCTGATGCATTTTTTCGTAGCTTGTAACCCATGATTCCGGTAACCAACGATGCAGTCGTAGTTCTTCATGAGAAATTTTTTGAGGAATCTGAATGGAGTTAGGTGCTTGAGACGCAGATGTCACTTCGAGATAAAGAGATACATCAGATGAAGGTAAAACAAGATCAAGAGCATGATCTTGGATTCTATAGACAATTTGATGGTGTAAGGTTGCTACAACACTTTTTTCTTGCATTGGTGCACCTTAATCGTCTTCAGTAGATTTGGATCTTGTAGAGAAACATTTAAGTTTGGAAACAGCGTTATAAAAACAGTTCATGCGTTTAATGTTGTCTGAACTGTTCCAATTCATGCTTGTTGGTATGATTTGAGTCTTGAATCTACCAAAGCTATTCGCACTACAACTGGTAGTCATTATAGAGCGTGTAAGGTTAGACCGATTCGTACGATCCCAAAGTGGAGATGAGTGTATCCTTGTTGCTGCTATAGCCGGGGTAAATTCTCAAGAATATGCATAGAGGATGATAATTGAATTGTCTAATAGAAATTCAAGTTTCGGTATAAGATCATTGTCATTGATCATAATTAATCTTGCATTTGACAACTTGGTAAATCGATAATTGAATATTTTCTCCCTCCGAAATCTCTATTTTTGTAAAGATTGCATGATTTCTTGAAGCATCAATATGAATTTGAACTTAATTTGAATTTAATTTTCTCTCATATAAAATTTGAATGTATTTTCATGATAATTTAAAAATCAGATTAATTTCTCTTCTTTACCAATGTTTTGTTTAACCCAGTATGTCTTTCCACTCTAAATATCAACTTGGGATATTGCACTGTATAACCTAAAAAAATTTTATAATTATTTCAGTTACCATATTAACCATATAAAGGTGATATAGTGTGTATTTTATATAATAATTACAAGATTAACCCCTGTTATCACCTTCTACCACTATTCCTACCACCACATCCAGCCCCACCACCGGCAACCACCTCCGGCGACCACCACCGACCACCACCACCAGCCATCACCTTTATCCTCTACTACCACCACCTCTTTACCACCATCACCACTAGGGTTCTCAATGTACTATCTCTTAGGGTTTAGATTTCCTCCAACCACCACCGTCGGAGAATCGCGGGACCACCGCCGGATAACCATCGAACCACCGCCGAAGAATCGTCGGACCACCGCTGAAGAACCACCGAACCATCGCCGGAAAACCGCCGGACCGCCACCAGAATACTACCGAACTACTGTCAGAGTACCGCCGCTGAATTACCGCTAGACCATCATCCACCACTACCACTATCTATCCCTATCCACTACTACCCTTAAATCAAAAATCCCAAAATAATAATTTACCCTACTTTTTATCCTATTTTTCAATTTTTTTAATAGATAGCTATATTATTTGTTAATTCACCCTATTAATTTTTTTTTGTAAACCAATGTTTGTTTTGTAAGTGAGACTTCTTATTTGAAAATGCTATATGCTGTAATTTTTAGGAGTATTGAATATTGAGAACAACAAAATTTTAGTTTTTGTTTTAACTAGATTTTAATACTAGCGAAACTAGTTACTGAAATTGAGTACGAAAAAAATTCATGGTTAGATTGGATATGAAAAAAGGAGGTGGAACATAAAGAAGAAATAAATGATTTGAAAAGTTTGGTCATGTGGCAAAACAAGTTATAATTTTCATTACCAATAGTATCCTACAACTAATAGAAACTTTGTAAATTAAGATTTTCAAGATTTAACCAATTAAGGCTTAGCTCAGGACTCCACTACTCTCGTATTTGGTTTGATTAAATTTTCCCTAATTACAAACAATTTGGAGATAAAAAATAAATATATCAACTAACCAGATTAGAGAACAGTCAGAACACCAAGAAGAGATAGTACATAGAATAACCAAGTTATTAATCAATATATAATAATACAGTATACAGAAATATCATACAACCCCTAATTTTTTTTATTTCTTCCCTTAAAATTTTTTGTTGTCAAAAGGCATCATATAACTTACATAGTCCAAAGATTTATCGAAGATAACACTATTAAAATACCAAAAAAAAATTAGAGCAAAAATCATTTCTGTATTGATGACGATGTCCCGTGGGATGCTAAGCCTGATGTTGTCCAGTAGAAGGATACACCGGTGGAGGAACCGAGGTAAGTCCGGCAGGATTAAGCCCGTAACCATGTCCCATGACAGGGGCAGGAGCCGATACAGGCGCAGGCTGAGCCACATGCGTACCATGAGTAACGTGGTAGTGAGATTGCTTAGCTATAAGCTTGTCTTCAGCATGAGCCGCTTTAGCCATATGCATATTCATATTAGCCTCTGCTTCCTTCACCTTTCTCCTCTGGTGCGCTATCTCTTTCTCCTCTTTCGTCCTTGCCATCGCCTGCTCCGCCTATATCATCATCAATAAAACATATGTTTAATCAAACATTAGTACGTATATATAGTCCGATATAACCACAAAAAACACATTGTTAAAATTCGATTAGAACCTTCTCATCGGCTTTTGCTTGACATATCACCATCTTCTCCTTGGCAGTACTAGCCATATCGCTTATCTTCTGTGTCACCGATTTCATTTTTTTTTTTTTTTTTTTTTGGTCTTTGTTTCTCTAATTACAATTGATCGAATGACTCTTGTTTGATTTAAATAAAGAAAAAAAAAAACGTATCAATAGCTTACTCGGTTCAAATGGCCACGTGTTATAATTCTGGCCACGTGTCCTTGTTCGATTCTCGGGCGTCTATTTAAGGTGCCACGCACGTATAAACGCTAGATCACATGCACCGTCTACCGGATTGGTTTAGGCTTCGATGATTATTGAATTTTAGTAAACCGGTTTATGATTTTGGAAGCGAAGATTGGTCCCTTATCTTCTTCTTCTTCTTCTTCATCTTCTTCTTCAACCCTTTCGACTAGTAAAGCCGCGAAATCCAAAATCTCCCCGAAACCATGGCTCTGGTTTTGCCCTGTACATTTTGTACTTCGCTTCAACGGAAGACAATTCCGATCAATCGGCGATATTCTCCGAAAGTCCGGCGAGGAGCTACGGCTACGACGTGTGAGTTCCGGATTCCTGTAGAAGTTTCCACTCCATCAGATAGAGGATCGTTGTCTGTTCCTTCTCATAAGGTCACTGTTCACGATCGACAGCGAGGAGTGGTTCACGAGTTTGAGGTTCCAGAGGTGAGAGTATTGCTGGTCTTTTGTTGCTTTAAATCTCGCTGATTCGCAGACACAATCGAATCCCTAGCTCTCTTTCATTTGCTGTATCAGACAGAATAGGAATATGTAATTTTGAGAATGTTCATAGCTTGGATTAGTAGTTATACTTGGAGATGAATGAATGCACCAAATTCTATACGTTAACGCTAAACGCAATGTATGTTCTGGAGTGTAGAGATCCCCAAGTAGTGTGCAGCTAGCTGTGGATTCAAACTTCCTTGATATGTTTTTAACAGTTTCTTTCTGGCTAATCTAAACTAGATTCTACTTAGGTTCAGTTGCTAACTTTCTTTGATTTTCCATGTTCAAAATGCTGCGTAAGAGCGGAGGAAAGTAGAACTAAATCGATATAAATCAGCTCTGGACATATGGTATAGCGTATTTGAGATAATCCACCTTTGTTGATTCATGGAAATCTATTTTGATATGCAGGACCAGTACATATTGCACTCAGCTGAATCCCAGAACATTACTCTTCCCTTTGCCTGCAGACATGGTACTGTGCTATTGTCATTTACCTGTTTCATTACTCTTCTACAGTGTGTATATGTTTCCTTGTAGTCGACATTTGAAAGTTTAAAGGTAATGTAGATGATTAGGATAAGTCAATCACTAATGGAGTTATGTTAGAGCTATATGCATGATATTTGGTCCTGTGAGATTTATACTTGGTTAAGTATGCTTTGGTTCGCCCACGATTTGAGATTTTGCAATCTTACGTGGGCAGGTTGCTGTACTAGTTGTGCCGTACGTGTAAAATCTGGAGAGCTAAGGCAGCCACAAGCATTGGGAATATCAGCAGAATTAAAGTCCCAGGTAATATCCCTTTTCCTTAAAGCTGGCTAGAGACACGAGTAGGCTGGATTTACGTAGACACTTTGTGATGGTGAGAGTATGTGTCTGTGAAAACTAGGACCAACTGTTTTTGAGTCAATGAAAACAATGCAATGCTTATGCTTTAAACAATTACTGAATTGTAAGGTTGCAATCCACTTTAGTGAACATCTTTGCTTTACATTATTATATCCTTTCGAAGACTTATCTTACTGTTAGCGTTCAGGCAAATGTGTAATGTATTAAAGGTGGAACAAGCTCTTCTTCTTACTAAACAATAATTATATTGAAGTACAGGTTTAAGATGATAATAGGTGTGCTAATCCTTTAGAAAGCATAATATTTTGGTACTTAGACCTTAACTTCCAGGTTATCTTGCATTTAAGTCGTGTGGCTTATACATGCAGGGGTATGCGCTTCTTTGTGTGGGTTTCCCTACATCTGACCTTGAAGTAGAAACTCAAGACGAGGACGAGGTAGCTTATTATAAAAATTACTCTTCTGAGAATCTAAGAACGGCTACAACAGGTCTTGTATTCTCTCATTTCATTATAGTTACACAGTTCTAAATCGTATGGCATACAACACAGGTCTACTGGCTACAATTTGGAAGATACTTCGCTCGTGGACCAATTGTAAGTTTTCAGAACAAGAAAAATTACTTTGGTTTTTCTCGTTCCAAGTCTTCTAAATCAATCACTCACCAAATGGCGTAGTGTATCTCGATAAATCGGTAGATAGATTTAAAGTTGTTAACTGGAGGCCGTTCACTAGGACTAGTAATGGATTTGATGTTGTCAAAGAGATCAGACTTGAACATTATTATTATGAGGATTCAAAATGAGTTAAACTTCTTTTAGTTTGCATTAGCATTGGTCTTTTAACAGTTTTATCAATGTTACACTGCAGGAAAGAGACGATTACGCCCTTGAACTCGCCATGGGAGACGAATAGAAACAAAAAAGAAGCATGTAAAGTCGCAAAACTTTTTTTATTAGAAGTGACTAGTGAGTGTTACTTTCTTCGTCCTGAATCTCGTTGTGCATCCTCGTAACTCGTAAGTCTCTTAAATGAACTCGTTGATATTCCAATAAAAGGTCCCAACAATTCATCATTTAGTGGAGAAGGAAAAACTTATGATCCTTTGCGCCAGTAACTCCAAATTCAAGCATAGTTTTTGTTTGTATATCCATAGACTCTAGTTAACTGGTAAGTGGTAACCCTTGGTCCTAAGTAATGGTCAATAATTCAAGTATTAGATGTGGGATAAATAATTACATATTTTGTGGTCCATTGTGAGAAGGAAAGGCAATGCTTTTGTGACCGTAAGAGAGATGATGATGATGATAACAATGTGGGCATATATGAAATGCTTTTTGGTATATGATTCTTTTGTTCCTTTGTTATCTACCGAACTCCTTTATTATTTACTAAGAAGGTCTAGAACATTGCATAGAATATACCTCTTTGATATTTTCTTAGAATTGGTCTCTTTTGACATAACGACACTGAGTTGAAAACCGATTGAAAAACACTCACCAACCTTTTCTGACATGTCTGTGATGATATGTTCCTGTCTCAACATGTGTGTGCAAAAAAACCCGATAATTTTGGGTCTGATTGTAGTTTGGCAGTTGCTAAAATGCTGTCAGATTTTCAATGGACTACTCTATGTTTTGATGTACTTTTGTTTTTTGTTTTTGTTTTTTTTTTTTTTTTTTTTTTTGTGTTTTGCGATTGTTCTGTTTATATTGTAAAGTTCATTTGCTTACTTCGTTTTTTTTTCTGTGATGAACTTTTTTTTTGTCTAAGCTAAACATAATTAATTGTCATTTTCTTGTGTTCTATTATTTGTGTTTCGTGTGTGCAATTTTCATATTATACTATATGATTTTTTGTAACTATTTTTTCCCGTTTCACAATAAAATTTCATGTTAGGTTATTTATTATAAAATAATAACATCGTTTTCGAATTTTAATGTGAATATTTAAATAAAAATATATAGAAATTGTTTCTAATGAAAATGATATAAAAGATGACAAAACAAAATTTGCATAAAATTTTCCTTTTAATAGTATAGTAGAACTTATTTTTTAATATGAGTGGAAAATGTTGGAAATTAATGTCTTTTCTATCATATCTTTTGTTAATATGGGTTATGATTTATTTTCTTTTACATTAAAAATGTTTAAAATCATGTTTGTAAACTAATCTCTTAGGTTGTGTTATAATGTTACAAATCTTGTTATGGTGTGCCATATTTATATGCTTTGACTAGTATGGAACAAAAGTTTAGATGTCATTTACCTTCCAGTCTATTTGATATGGTGAGAGATTTTTTAAGTGACGTGACACACTGACATGAATTGTCAAATATGTATCCTGTATGTATCGATTGATAGATTTGGCTGCCGAAATTCTTGAATTTTATTTTTACACTTATCCCTTAAGAACTGTTATAGCAATCTATTTTTGGTTAATACATAATTAATTGACTAGTCAAAGATAGCATGGACGGATCTTCTTCCTCTACATAGAGAGCATCAACAGACAAGAAAACGAAAATTTTATCTTATCCTTATTTCAAATCTCCGAGCAAAAATGTTCATAAATATCCTATTTTATAAATCTTGCCGTGATCAAGAGAAACGAAAAGACATTCGAAAGACACTTAAGACTAACCAAAGATCAAATCGTAAGTGAACCCGTGAGTGAGTAAAGTCCACCCCAATTATCCATATATAGACAGATTAGCGTAGACTGACTCGGACTTTATTTAGTCATTATCGAGGGACAAAGCCTTTTTGGACTTTGTTTTATTTATTACATCTCCGCCCCCGTCCGTCCTACTGCTTTGTCGTTAAATTTTTTTTTTTAGTACGAACCGTAAACATCTTCTTGTTAGGTATATTCAACAAAAAAAAAAAAAAACAAACAAATCATAAGTTCTTTGAACTGATATACACCCCAAATTTTTTTGATTTTATGTTATGTTTTTGCATTAACACGTATGCTAAATAATGTTCACTTTTAAATTTTTTCTTGGGGAAAAATGCTAAAAAAATCCGAAGTTATTTTTATTTGGACGTTTAATACCCAATAGTTTTGGATTGGAATAAAAATACATCAAATAATAAAAACGTATCATTTAAAACCCAAAATAATAAGTATTGTTATTTTCATACCCACGATTTTTTAACAAAAACAAAATTCCAATTTTACCCTGGTTATCTAATTAATTATTAATTTTTAATATAAAAATTCTCGGTTTTCTATTAATTATGTCAAACCGGAAGTTAACTCTGATTATCTTTCTTCTTCTTTCTCCTCTCTCTTAATTTCGCTCCCCCTCTTATTCATCTCTACCGCCTCAAGAAATGTCTTGCTCAAGACAAAGTAACAATCTGTTTCTCTCTTCCCGATCTCCTCTCCCTACGAACTCCTTCTTCCAAAACTTCACTCTCAAAAACGGCGACCAAGCTGAGTACTTTCACCCATACATCATCAAACCATCGGTCTCATCTCTCTCCATCTGAAACAAGATATTTTGTGGTGGATGATAGGTTAAGATGGAATAGATGATGATGAATGTATGCAATGATGGGTAAGGTGTTTCAATTCCCCTTATGCAGTTGCAGTATAAGGGGTATCAATCCAATTTGAGTGGTTGTAAACAGTTAAGATATGCATAAAGATCTAATTTAAGCCAGATGAAAAGGATGTTGCCACTAAACAATCCTATGATGAAAGTGTAAAGTGCAGAAGGTAAACTAAATGAACTAAGAACTAAATGCAAATGAAATAGAATGATTAAGACAGTAATGATGCAATCAACTGAAAAGAAACTAAGATAAAGAACAAATGCAATACTATAATGAACAGACACTAAATGGATGCAGCAGAAATGGAACAGGAATGAAACAAGACAATCACAAATCATAAATAGCAGAGTTCTGGGGATGAACTCGAGCCAGCACTCGACCGAGTGTAGGTCGAGTGAGTGGTCGAGCTAGACTAAACGCAGAAACAGAGCAATGCAATAAAAACAGAGTAATGCAAAGACAGATCAAACTACAATCAAGCAACAGATTAAGACTGAAAAATCAATAAACAAAGAAGGACTTGAGGAGGGATTCATGGGCTGGACTAATGATTGAGGCTATCTAACTTGATCAACAAATCTCAAACAACATGAGCTAATCTCTAGACATATGAATCCAAGACAAGTTTCTCCCACTCTCATGGTCAAGAAACAATCAAACCTATGCATTTCTAGACTTGCTCTCACATAGTAAAGAATCTACACAAGCAGGCAGTAAGAAATATGTCTCATACCAAACAAAACTTCTAATCTCTTAGCAAGCAAGATGGTAAGCTCTAGATCTAGCCTTATCTATGCCTCTTAAACATTGGTGTGATGCTAAGATGCTTGAAATCAGATCCTACCTTCTCAGATATAGGATCAGCATTAAGAATATCTACCCTAGAAGAGATCTACAACAATCAAGCTTGATCAAGCCAAACAAACCTCATTCACAGCCCAGCCTAACCCATCCTCAAGATCCTAAACTACTACTCACAAGAACACATGATAAACATCAAAATCATAAACCCAGAAAAGATTGAAACTTGCATCATTAGATAGATAAAACAAAGATCTACAATATTGAAAAAGAAATGAAACTTAAATTCTCAATATTAAGAAAGTTATTAAACTAACAATAATGAGAAATTTAGTCTTTTTCAAGTACAAGATCTTAGGAAAATAAAAGGCAAAAGGAATAAATCCCAAAAAAGGTAAATACTAGGTTTAGAGAATATCTAAAAAGCTGACTACTTTTGTGGCTGCAGGTACAAGGCTTTATATAGGGGAGTGGAAGCCCTAAAAATGCTAAAAGACAAAATAGTCAACGGCTCGGTCAACTCGACTGTGCTCGGTCGAGTGGCAGGTCGAGCTGGCTTCTCTCGTGCATTGTCCACTCGGTCGAGTCCTCCTCAGCACACGGTCGAGTGTCTGGTCGAGTGTGCGGTCGAGTTGGACTCCGGACCTTGTTATTTCAGCCTTAACTCTCTTGCTTTCCCTTCATGATTGCTTCACTCCTTCCTCAACATTGCTTCCATGCTCCTTAAGCTTCAAAATCACCTGTTTATGCATGAAAAGATGCAAATGCAATGCAACTAAACTCTAATGCATGATTAGTCCTAAAGCTATGCAATAATGGTGAAAATGGATAGCAAAAGATGCAAAAGATGTGAATATACTAAGGGAAAACAGGGTAAAATATATGAACATCAACACCCCCAAACTTAGTCTTTGCTTGCCCTCAAGCAAATAAGCAAGACATAAGAATGTAGGTGAGGTTTGAAAGTGGGATCTCAGCTCCTAAAGCTTGCAAACAGACCATCTAGAATCAATGTCCAAGTTACTAGTACTATGATGCAAGTTGAATGAGCTGTACTTAAAGATTTTAGACAAGCATGTCACAACCTTTACTGATTTGAGCCTTAGATATCCACATGCATTCAAATCAACCATTTCCTTTAACATTCATTAATCAAGAACATGAATCAATTCTATGCAATGCTTAAACTCATTTGGCTTGGAGGTAAAGGCTTTGAGACAATGATGGTCTCTTTTTAGAGTGGGTCTTATCAATATCAAGGTTCTCTCATAAAAAATGGATTGAGCTTTAGAAGAATGCTAAAGGTAAGAACACATAGACACATACAAGAATAAAACCTTGTCTACCCAAAGGTACCCAAAGTGTTTATCCTAGCAATCTAAACCCAAATGATCCTAGTGCTACCCTTTAACTTCTTCTTTTCTCTTTCACCCTTTTCTCTTTTGATTTTCAAGTCTTAGGAGAGGTTTCTTATTTGATCTTTCTAGTGGGATGGGGGATTCTTACTTATTTGCTATGGTTCTCTTTTCTTCTTATTCTTAAGACATACAAGCTTTTTGCTAGACTTTTCTTTTCTTTCTTTTCTTTTCTTTAACTAGAACCATCTTCAACATTTTTTTGCTTCCCATCCTTTCACTAGACCTTGCTTAAACACAATTTCCTCTTAAAGACTCTACCCTTTTTCTTTCTTTTTCTCCTCTTTTTTTTTTCTTTTCTTTTCTTTTCTTTCTTTAACTTCCAAGTCCCAAACCCAACAAATGAACCACCTAGTCCTATCTAGTTTGAAAAAATGCAAACTAGAACTACACAAGGCTTTACTCTTGTCAGTTCAAACCTAACACTTTCTACCAAGCTCAATCCTAAAAATAGGCCTCACACACTCAAGAATAAACATGGCTTGAAAGAAGGGTTGGTTAAAGGTAGGGGAAACTGATTCTTAATGAAGAAATCAGCTACTTGGATCAACAAGAGTGGTAAAAAGGAGAAAGATGATCCAAATATGTATATGGTATCCATGAGTTTAAAGCAATGCACACATTGATAATTGAAAGTCAATATTAAGTTCTTATAGATAGGAAATGGCATCAAATCACAACATGCTTCAATTTAGACTAAATGCAATGCAGGAATTCAATGCTTGGTTCAATCTTATGCTTCTAACCACTCAACTAGCATCAAAGTACTATTAACTTGGGCATTGATCCTAGTCTAGTGAATGAGCAAGCTAACAAGGAAATACTCATCATAGATCCCTAATGCAAGCAGTCCTATATGATAAACAAAATACTTGAATATGCAAAGCAAACTACATGAACACTCTTTTTTTTATAAAGATTTTTGCAAAAATTTTCAAATTTTAGGGTTTTTCTATGCCTTAGATGCTATGCAAATATTAACATGATGATGCTAAAAATTTGAAATAAGAAAACAAAACACAATGTCAAATGCTATCTCAAACCCTCCCCCAAACTTAAATCACACAGTCCCTTGTGTGAAAGAAATTTGTTGGAGGATTCAAGACTTAAAACAAAACACACAATATGAAATGCAAATGGTATTTACAATGGAAAGGTGATAGTGTTACCTCAAGGATTGTAGAAGAAACTATCCACATCCTCCTGCATGCTATCAAAGGTGTAGCTGGGGTCTTGTTGGGGACTTGGAGAGGGGGATTGGGGCAGCTCGACGATGGCGATCGACCGTGACTCGGTCGAGTGCATGTCCGAGTGGGGGGGTCGAGCTGGCTTGCGAGTCTATTTTTCCAAGTCCAATTCTCTCCAAACCCATCTACACTCTCATTAAACAGCCTGCCCAACACAAACTTAAAAGAAAAATATCAAAACTACAAGGAAAATAAAGCATATGTACAATGATACCTTAGGGACTTCCTCCCTAGTGAGCTTGTTTAAAGTCACTAAGCTTGACTTCTTCTAGCTCTTCAAGCTTGAATTGGAGACCAAAGAGGTGATGAAATCCCCCCTGGTTCTACTTGATGACCTTGGTGTTCTTTCTTGATCACTACTTCCTTGACACTTGAACCATGTTTCTTCTTACACTTGAGTCTTGGTCTTGCCTTCTTCAAAGACCTCTTGTTGAGCTGAGCTTGAAGTTCCTTCACTAAACCAGCTAGCACTTGAACTGACCCCTTTAGTTCTTGGATAGTCTTAGCTTGGGCTGAACCTTTAATCCTAGGGTTCCCTCCTTCCTCAAAAACTTCACAACTAGCCTTTTTCCCTATCATAAAGTGTTGACCTTCAATAGTAGGCTGATGAGTAGTATTCTTGATGTCAAACTTCATAGTGAAGTCTTTAGCAAGGTGGAGCTCGATGGTTCCCATCTTAACATCAATTACAGCTCCAGCTGTGGCTAAGAATGGTCTTCCCAAGATGAGAGGATCTTCTGGCTCTTGGTCCATGTTCATGATCACAAAGTCAGTTGGGATTCTAGCCTTCCCTATCTTTACTGGGAAATCTTCAATCACTCCAAGCACATCCCTCTTTGATCCATCTGCTAGGCCAATATAGAGATTGCAAGGCTTAAAATATTCATATCCCAACTTCTCTGCCACTGAGTATGGCATTAGGCTCACTGAAGCTCCTAAATCACATAGGCACTTGTTGAAGTGCATGTAGCTGATGGAGCAAGGCAGGTTGAATGAGCCTGGATCCTTAAGCTTGGTTGGGATAACAGCTTTCCCAATCTCTTTCAAATCTTTCATGTCTTGGTTTTGAGCCTTCTGCTTGGATAATTCAAGAAGCATGTCCTTGAGTGCAGGATGGTGAGCATATTTTTCCAAAGGAGGTCCTCTATCTTCCTCCTTCTCCTCAATGACTTCCTCTTTCTTCTCAATGACAACCTCCTGTTGAATAGCCATCACTTCCTTTCTTTCAATCACAACCTCTTCCTTCAAAGCCATCACTTCTTCCTTCTCAATGACTTCTTGATTTTGTAAAGCTAACTCCTTCTCTTGTTGCAAAGCCAACTCTTTCCTTTTCTCAATAATTTCCCTGAGTTCCCTTATCTTTTGTGCCTTGAAACGTCCTGGGAATGGTAAAGGTGGTTTGTAAGCTGGAGGAATGTACTTAGCAGGCTTGACAGCTTCTGTATCCTTGGCTCGATCGACCACTTGATCAGGCACTCGGTTGGGTGCTGGTTCGAGCACCTGGTCGAGTGCACTACCGGATTCAATCTGCTGTGCACAAGCTTCACCCTGGGCTTCACTAAATGACCAATCCTCCCCACCTTGAATCTCACTGTCCTCAGTGACAGCATCTTCATAGAGATTAAGAGCTTTAGCTGTAAATTCCCTTGGGTTTGGAATAGCTTCTTCAAGAAGTTGGTTTGGCTTAGGAGCTGAAGTAGAATCAATGGAGCTCTCCATGTACTTGACCTTGGAGTTTAGGTCATAAGAATAGGAATTCAACGTTTGGTTCAGCTCAGCAAACTGCTTTGCTACCTCAATCTGCCCAGTTGCTTGCCCAAGTAAAAGTTGCTGCATCATAGCTCTTAAGTCAGGTTCTTGGGCTTGTGAAGTTTGAAACACTGGAGGGTGACACCATTGAGCTTGGAATCCAGGTTGATGTTGCCATGGTACAGAATGGAACATACTGCTGTGAATCATGATGACGGACTCGAACAGGCACTCGGTCGAGTACAGGCTCGAGTGGGTGGTCGAGTCGACTGGGAGCTGATGTCTATTTGAATCCGGCTTCTGACTCGATCAAGTGCTCGAGCACACACTCGGTCGAGTGGTGGTCGAGTTGGTGGTCGAGCTGGTACCTGAAACTCAAGCAGAAACAAGCAGAAGAAGAAACAAGATCAGTAGTGAACAAGTTGATAAACGAACTTAATCTTAGACTTTTATGGATCCTAATTGTCACAAAAACACACTCAAATCGGCAACGGCGCCAAATTGAAACAAGATATTTTGTGGTGGATGATAGGTTAAGATGGAATAGATGATGATGAATGTATGCAATGATGGGTAAGGTGTTTCAATTCCCCTTATGCAGTTGCAGTATAAGGGGTATCAATCCAATTTGAGTGGTTGTAAACAGTTAAGATATGCATAAAGATCTAATTTAAGCCAGATGAAAAGGATGTTGCCACTAAACAATCCTATGATGAAAGTGTAAAGTGCAGAAGGTAAACTAAATGAACTAAGAACTAAATGCAAATGAAATAGAATGATTAAGACAGTAATGATGCAATCAACAGAAACAGAAACTAAGATAAAGAACAAATGCAATACTATAATGAACAGGACACTAAATGGATGCAGCAGAAATGGAACAGGAATGAAACAAGACAATCACAAATCATAAATAGCAGAGTTCTGGGGATGAACTCGAGCCAGCACTCGACCGAGTGTAGGTCGAGTGAGTGGTCGAGCTAGACTAAACGCAGAAACAGAGCAATGCAATAAAAACAGAGTAATGCAAAGACAGATCAAACTACAATCAAGCAACAGGATTAAGACTGAAAAATCAATAAACAAAGAAGGACTTGAGGAGGGATTCATGGGCTGGACTAATGATTGAGGCTATCTAACTTGATCAACAAATCTCAAACAACATGAGCTAATCTCTAGACATATGAATCCAAGACAAGTTTCTCCCACTCTCATGGTCAAGAAACAATCAAACCTATGCATTTCTAGACTTGCTCTCACATAGTAAAGAATCTACACAAGCAGGCAGTAAGAAATATGTCTCATACCAAACAAAACTTCTAATCTCTTAGCAAGCAAGATGGTAAGCTCTAGATCTAGCCTTATCTATGCCTCTTAAACATTGGTGTGATGCTAAGATGCTTGAAATCAGATCCTACCTTCTCAGATATAGGATCAGCATTAAGAATATCTACCCTAGAAGAGATCTACAACAATCAAGCTTGATCAAGCCAAACAAACCTCATTCACAGCCCAGCCTAACCCATCCTCAAGATCCTAAACTACTACTCACAAGAACACATGATAAACATCAAAATCATAAACCCAGAAAAGATTGAAACTTGCATCATTAGATAGATAAAACAAAGATCTACAATATTGAAAAAGAAATGAAACTTAAATTCTCAATATTAAGAAAGTTATTAAACTAACAATAATGAGAAATTTAGTCTTTTTCAAGTACAAGATCTTAGGAAAATAAAAGGCAAAAGGAATAAATCCCAAAAAAGGTAAATACTAGGTTTAGAGAATATCTAAAAAGCTGACTACTTTTGTGGCTGCAGGTACAAGGCTTTATATAGGAGGGGAGTGGAAGCCCTAAAAATGCTAAAAGACAAAATAGTCAACGGCTCGGTCAACTCGACCTGTGCTCGGTCGAGTGGCAGGTCGAGCTGGCTTCTCTCGTGCATTGTCCACTCGGTCGAGTCCTCCTCAGCACACGGTCGAGTGTCTGGTCGAGTGTGCGGTCGAGTTGGACTCCGGACCTTGTTATTTCAGCCTTAACTCTCTTGCTTTCCCTTCATGATTGCTTCACTCCTTCCTCAACATTGCTTCCATGCTCCTTAAGCTTCAAAATCACCTGTTTATGCATGAAAAGATGCAAATGCAATGCAACTAAACTCTAATGCATGATTAGTCCTAAAGCTATGCAATAATGGTGAAAATGGATAGCAAAAGATGCAAAAGATGTGAATATACTAAGGGAAAACAGGGTAAAATATATGAACATCACCATCTCATACCCATCTCATCTACAAATCTGCTTTCTTCTACGAAGCTTTCAACGCCGACATCGCCATCTACAAAACCGCAGCCAAAAACACAAGAATCTGCTAAGAACCACAAACATAAACGCAAGAAGCTTCGTAAGAGACGAGTTTTAGATAACTATTTATGTGTTGATGTGATTACACTCATGAAACTGAGCCTTTAAAATCTCGTCATCTTCACCGATTAATCTGATCAAAGACGGCGTTTCTTCAATCAATTGCGGCGGTGGGTTTTTGAATCAATCCTGGTTTTTGGGTATGATCCGATTAGAGAGGAGGAAGAAGAGAGATAACCGGGTTAATTTCTGGTTTGACATGGTTAACAGAAAACCGAAAACTTTTATATTAAAAATTAATAATTAATTAGATAACCAAGGTAAAATTGGAATTTTGATTTTGTTAAAAAATCGTGGGTATGAAAATAACAACACTTATTATTTTGGGTTTTAAATGACACGTTTTTATTATTTGATATATTTTTATTCCAATCCAAAACCATTGGGTATTAAACGTCCAAATAAAAATAACTTCGGTTTTTTTTGGCATTTTTCTTGGTAAGTTTATTTCAAAATCTACGTAGTAATTTGTGATCGACATCTTTTGTGCTTGAACAGAAAATAAAATAAGATGTATGGTATTAATTAGCATTTAAGAAACTATTTTCTTCACCATAAGATTCTGGTTTCAGTCTCCCGATGTCAGGTTGATGGATCTTGGAAGATTTCAGATCCTTTGGAAGGCTTAGAATGGTGGTATGGTAGCAGTGAAGATACTACGTTGTTACTAGGAGCACGTAGTCAGCGACGCGGCCCCTCACCTTTACATTCGGAGTTACAGGCGCTGATTTGGGCGATGAAATCCCTTTTGGAGTCAGGTGTTGATTATCAGATTTTTAAGTCGGATTGTGCTGAGTTGGTGGTGATGGTGCATTGTCCTGATGAATGGCCAGCTTTCTCCAATTTGTTGGATGAGTTCAGTTTGCTTCGTTCATCCTTCCCGTCTTTCACGCTCTCGAAGATCCCGCGCACATCCAAAGTATGGGCTGATTGTCTCGTCCGTTCCTCAAGATCTTTATTTACTGCAACTTCTTTTGTAAACTCTTACCCTCCGGTTTAGGCTACTAACCTTGGAGTTATTTTCTAATTTAATGTTTGGTTGACAAAAAAAAAAAGTTTAGTATTTTTATGGAAAAATGTTTGCGAGCTACTTGAAGTATACACCAATACATAGCCACACATACAAACAATATAAATGTCTTGTTAACTACGTGAACTATTGCCATCACATAAGGACATCAATAAACAAACATATGTTATGTCTACAATACCATAAACATTCGAGATTAGTCAGAATCCGGCGTTGACCGGTATTGACCAATATTTACGGTGTTGACCGACATTGACCAGGAAAAAATATTCAAAAAAATATTTTTTCTAATAATAATAAATTTTTTGTTTTTATGTATTTTTGAAAATACAAAATTAAAAATGATATTTAAATAGAAAAAGTATAAATTTGTTATTGTTTATGAAAAAATCTACTACACATCAAATTTTGGTGGTATAGTTTTATTATATTATTTTTGGTATATTTATTATAAACTCAAACCGACATATAATTTTGTTTAATTGTAAAATCTAAACCCTAATCACTCTTTTATAAATCCAAACAGACATATAATTTTATTTAATAGTAAAATTCAAACTCTAACCACTCTTTTGTAAACCCAAAGAGACATATAATTTCGTTTAACTGTAAAATGTATACTCTAACTACTCTTTTGTAAACCCAAACTGACATAATTTTATTAATAAAAGATCTTTTTTAAAAAATATGACATGACATGCCATATTATTGTATTCTGATTTGTTAGGCTTAACAAAATTAGTTACTTTATATACCACAAATTTTGTTTTTCATATTATTTTTATTTTTATTTTGGTAAATAATTTTCTTGTATTTTTTGTTGTTATATGTTGTTTTTGTAAATTAAACAAATCATTTATCTTTTTTATTTATTTATCAAAAATACATAAAAATAAAATCATTATTATTTCTAGAAAAAAAATATTTTTTGAATATTTTTTTCTAATCAACGCCGGTCAATACTGGCCAACGTTGGTCAACTCTGGTCAACGCCGGATTCCGGCAGACCTCGAATGTTTATGGTGTTGCACATATAACCTATGTTTGTTTATGGATATTCTTATATGATGATAATAGTTCACGTAGTTAACAAGACATTTATATTATTTGTATGTGTGGCTACGTGTTGGCTTATACTTCAAATAGCTAGTAATCATTTTTTCTTTTTTGATTTATGAACCACTCTTACAAACTGGTGAGAAAAGAAAACCAACTAAAACAAAACAAAGAAACTGAAGAGATATAGATAGACGATAGATAGATAGCCCTATACAAACGGACAAAGAGGCCATAGTCAGAAATTTCGACAGATACATATAATTATAATTTACTTCTGATTTCAAACTCATAAACCATCAGACCGCCGGATTCTTGATCGAAGAGAGATAGATAAAAAGATTTGATTCTTCCTCTATATTGATAGGTTTCATCCAAGTTTTAACTGTTAAATTTCGCATCACTCGTACTCGCTGAAGCCTACAAGCATTATCAAAACAATAGCAACCAAAAACAAAAACATTATATAACGAAGCATTATCATGTAAAAAAAGAAGATAATTTGTTTTCTTTTTCGGGATAACGAGAGAACTAACCCCAACGGATGTAACAAAGTTACAAACGGCACATTTCACAGATCTTGCTCCATATTGATACATCAGTAACATCCTGCAGTTTCCACAGTTCACGTGTGCCACTTGATTCGCTGAACACACACATGCAAGACACTTAGAGTTAAAACTTAGAACATTTTTCATAAGAAACCGAAACCGAAACTAACCTAGACCCACATATAAACAAAAGTAGTTGTATTGTTTTATCATAAAGACCAAAAACCAAAACTACATATTTAATTTTTAAAAAGGTTTTAATAAAAACAAATAATAAATTAACCAAGACACACAATATAATATTAAATATTTTGTCCTAGTGTAGGTTTTAATCTTAACTTAAACCCGTATAATACATATTGTTGATAAAACGACGACCTATAATATAAATTGATATATAATGAACTCGTAAAACTAGTTTTAAAACGGTTTTTGTTTCTTGTATTCCCCTAAACCACAAACCCAAAAAAAAAAACAATCAACAAAAAATAAAATAAAAACTGATTAAACACCAAGTATAAAGACCAATATGCATGTATATATATATAACCTTCAAGGCAAGGTTAACAGTGTGACAACAAGAACACTGAACACTTGTAGCTCCACGAATGTACATAAGAAGTGTATGACAACCTGCACACACCAACTGTGCCATCTCCGTTCCTACATTGTCCCAATCAGTTATTACAAAAAAAAACTCGAATATCTCTTTTAACCAAACTTTTTTTTTTTTTTTTTTTTTTGTTAAAGAACCAAACTTATTTTTATGATCTGACAAATAATTACCCGGTGGAGGAACGGCAGTGACGGCGTTACAGACGGCACAACAGACAGAGGATGCTCCGGCGGGGTACATCAGAAGGTTTCTGCAACCTGAACACACTAACTGGCTCTGCCCACTTGTACTACCTACAAATCTCAAATTGTTTATGTCCTTTTTTTGGCCAAAATAAATAAATAAATGGAGTTATGAACACATGTGGAATAAATAAATGGGTTTCTGGGAAAATAATTGAAAAAAAAAATTGGAATTTTGAACAACAAAAAAACTCAATCTTTATTAAAAAATTGTTAAAGAAACTGAAAACAGGGGATCTTTTCATATAAGAAAAATATTTTACCATTTGCCGGCGGAGGAGTGTACGACGGCGCCATCGCCGGAGCTGGAGGTGTTGGATATGGTGCAAGGGGGACTGGCATTATTATTAACTCCAAGAATGATGATTGCAAAAATTTTTTTGATAAATCTCTTCTCTCAATATATATTATATAATAATGGATTCTCTCTTTGTTGATGTTTTTAGTGACTTAGAAGAAGAAGACACATCTCATCTTATTATGTTCTTCACTTCTTCTCCCAATTCATCACTTTCATCATCTAAATACAAAGCACATAGAAACAATGATAACAAAGTATGAAAATTATATCTAACAATTAAGAGAAACAAATCTGTAGTTATTTTCAAAAGGAAAATAAATCTTAGCTATTATGAAATGAAGATAAGTCTTCACTATTTATAAAAGGAAAGGAAAAACAATTCAATGCTTGAAACTTAAGAAACATGTGAAGGACTACTTTTTTGGGGTTGGTCACACCATCGCCATGAAGCTCTTTGACTAGAGAGAGTGTGGAATTCGTTTTTATGTTTTTGCAGTTACATAACGTTTGGTTGTGTATGTTTTTTTGTATGTATATGTGTAATGATGTATCGGGGAGTTACGGGAAAAAGGAATGTGAATTGCGGAAACTTAGAAGTTTGTGTATTATTATTATGTGAGAAGAGGAGTGGGGCAAACACACACCCTCTCTTGCAACTTGCCTTTATCAGTTTAAAGATAGAGAGTTTATAAATGAAAACATAAAAAGAGAAAAAAGAAAATAAAATTGAGAATCTGAACGTCTAGTAAAGAGGCAACTTTTTTGAGAAAATGGGAATTTTTCTTGTAAAATTCTAACTTTCCTTATAAATAACTAATTTGCAACTCAGAAATATATAAAAAATAATCGGTTGGAGTCTAATAATCTGAGCACGAAAGTTAAATTTCCATCTTTCCGGAAAAATTGGGATACAGACATGTCCGTTAGTAACATATTATGAAATATATAAATATATATTCGTTAATGTTTAATTTACTACATCAAAATTTCGATTGATCGTTGACAAAAATTTAAGTGCAGAAGTTAACCTTTCACTTTTCCGCAAAAGTTGAGAAAATACATATGTCTGTTGACAACATATATAACATAAATTCCGATCGATGGTTGGCAAAAAGCTAAGCACAAAAGTTAAACTTCCATCTTTCCGCAAAAATTAGGACATAAACATATCTGTTTCTAATATACTTTCTCAGTTTCAAAATATAGGATATTTTAATGAAAACACGCATATTAACAAATAGTTACTTTTAAAAAGTTAATCAAATCACAAATAAATCTGCATAATATAAAATATAAATTTAATCTAAAAGCTGCATAAAAAGTTAAAAACATCTTATATTATGAAACAAAAATACTTATCTAAACATCATATATTATGAAACAGAGAGAGTATTATAATGTATAAATATTTGTTCATTAACGATTAATTTAATATAGTAAAGCCTTAATAAATCCGAGTTGGGACAGTGTAAAAAATGACATAATTCGATAAAATAATAAGATAATAATTTTTTAGAAAATTTTATGTAAACATATTGTCTCATCAGTATCATAAATTAATAATTATATCAACTAAATACATATATATATATATATATATCTAAGAAAATGTAGTTAACTGTAATTTTAATAGAGTTGTTTGTTTAGTTTTGAATATTTATTCTTGATGAAACTCATCTTCAACATATGTAAATAACTATTAAAAAAATTATGTAAAGCATAAAAAACTATAAATAAAGAAACTTCTAAAGAAGTATTAATTAGGACAAAAAACTTATAGTTTAAACCAAAAAAAAATCGAGGATATGATTAACTAAATCTTTTTATAATTTAATATTTTATTAATTTATCAAAAAATTAACACTTTTAGAAATTAATAAAGTTTCAAGATCCTAACATTATTAATTTATAGAGGTTTTACTGTATACATAAACTTCAATCAATCGTTGACAAAAAATTAAGTATGCAAGTTATAATCTTTCACTTCTGCGCAAAAATTAGAAAAATATACATGTCCGTTGGAAACATATATAACGTAAACTTCAATCGAATTCAATATTTTTCACTATCAAATTCAATATATTGTCACTGTCAAATTCAATACATTTTTAACTTTTTTGCATAAAGAAAAAATAGGTATGTTAAGGTAAAACCTCATAAACAAAACATATACTCCCTCTGATTTTTCTTACTTGTCGTTCTAGGACTTTGCATATAAATTAAGAAAATAGATCAATGTTCTATTATATCCTTTTTTAATATATTTTCTAATTTTTTTATTAGTCAAAACATTCAAATAGTTGGAATAAATTAATATTTTTACCAAACATATGCATTGAAAACTTAAAACTACAAATATTGGAAAGCATAATTTTTAAAGGGAAAAATGTCATAAAAATCCCCAACTTTCAAATTTGGGACGTTTTAATCACCAACTTTCAAGATGTCATTTTAATCACAAAATTTTTGTTAACTTGGCCAAAATAGCAAAGTTTTGTTGACCACGCCGTTTTAGACACGTCGTTTATTTTCTGTTAAGGATCTCAAAAACAGAGTAAAATTATACATTATCTGCTACCGTTTTGCATAAACGACCATGTTTTTAACGCTAAAAACAACATTTTTTACCAAATTGAAGAAACTAAATCTCCAAATCGATTCCAATAACACCAATCCATAACTTAGAAAGAAACCCCAAATGCTCTCTACACATCAATGGCACACCACACTCACCGACGCAACCAGATGTGTCAAAGCTTGAACTTGAACTCATCGGAACATAGAGATTGCATAAGAGATTTTGGTATTATTGAGAGAATTTGAGATTTTTTTTCTAGGGTTAGGGATTTAATAAACGGCGTAGTCAACAAAACTTTGCTATTTTATGGTCAAGTCAACAGAAAGTTTGTGATTAAAATGATATCCTGAAAGTTGGTGATTAAAACATTCCAAATTTGAAAGTTGGGGATTTTTATGACATTTTTCCCAATTTTTAAATCAGAGGGGTATGCAATTAATCCAAATTACTACGGGCCAGGCTAGGCAACAAATAAAATAAAACTTACCATGGGCCATGCACACAGGAAATTCAGTTACCCAATCAGTGGAAACTTAGTTTTCTCTCACTTTGTTTTACCAAACCTACAATTTATTGTTTGGCAGTTCATTCAATTCAATCTTTTATTATTATTCTATAGGCTAAATCATAAAAGTGAACTTTTATATGAAAATGCAGTGGGTAAGGGTTATTATTTGGTTGGATATCATATCAAGTTTTGGTTTGCCAATGTTGGGGCCAATTTCTCTTATAAATGTTTATGCTTCTTTTTTTCTAAAAACCCATTTTTTATATTCTTCTTTTATTATCTTGTTATGTCAAGTACACTTCACATGTGACATGGTGTGAGTCACGATCTCCATCGTAAAAACTTCTTTTGTTTTGTTATGGAATGCATATAATATTGTAAGAATGATGATTTCTATTCTAATTGGTTAAGTAGCGAAGGTGCAATAGAAAATAGAATCTAAAATCAAAAGAAAGGCAGAGTTCATATATAACCTTTTTTTTAGGGGGTAAATCATGTAAATATCATTAAGGAATAACATGTCGAGATTTAATTTTACAAAAGTTATAGACCTATACTGTACTTTACTATCTTGCCATAAAATAAATTAAAAACAAGGAAGCATAATCATTCTGACCAGTTGGATCAAGTTTGTGAATCTTCGTCGGGTTCTAGCTGTTTTTAGTTCGTAACCTAAAAATAAGAATTGTCCACAATCAGTTTGGTGATCAAGTTGATAGGTTAGCTAGATTCGTTGGAGAAACTTCTCTACCAATGGCATCGGTCATAGAACTTTGCAAAATATGTATATGGGTTTACATTTTTTTGTAAACCCAAGCTACATAAAAAAAAAAAATGACAAATCTTTTGGATCAACCATTAACATCCAAAAGTTTCCGTGATTTAGAAAAGAAAGAAAATATGAAAGTTTGAAGAATGTTGTGAATAAGAAAAGGAAACACTATTCCGTTCAATACCATTATATATATGAAAACAAATGCTCTTATTCAAAAAGGAGGCAAATATATGGGTGTGTAGATATGTGACAAAATGGTCGATTTTATGGGTGGGAACAAGAGATTTTGAGGTCACAGTGGAAAATCCAAACATCTTGTCCAAAGAATTTGTAAAAGACACTTCAACAGAAGATGCCATTTCCAGAAGCAAGCATACATAGTATAATATTTATCAATATCTCATTCCATCATGACCACCAAGCCAATGCATGTATGTATGCACCTATGTATATGTGTGTGGTATTTGGAGGAATGGGAGGAGAGAAAGAATAAAAGGACAAAGGAAAGAGTTAGATTAGAACATTTTGGACATTGACGTCTCTAAGAGACGCTTGGATAGCCATCAAAGTGCGGCTATGGAGTTGTCCACGTCTTACTCCAAACTGTGATGGCTCAGCTTAAGAAGATGCATACAAAAGCCTTTTTTGTTTTCATATATAAAGATGAGAATGTGGTAAATTGTATAAAATGTAACATAATCATATAGACAAAAGGAAGAAACCCACTATATATTTGTTCACATAATGGTACCCCAATTCCGAACTCCTAACTACAAAATAAAACATATGCTAATTTAATGAAAACGAAAAAATCAATAAAAAAACGCACATAGTAAATCATCCAAACGAACAACATCATCAAATTACAAAAAAAAAAAAAAAAAACAAAATGTTTTACTAAAAAAAATTCGTAGAAAATATATTTTATTTTTAACCTACGAAATTTTGACGAAAACTTGAATTAGTAAAAATTAGTAGGAAGTTATATAATCAAGAAATCCCAACACCATGAAGCTGTCATATATATACGATCTCATTTCTTGTCAAACCTAATTTTTAAAACATCTATTCCATTCCATAAATTAGGGTTTTTAGATTAAAGATAAGCATCAAAGGGACACGTACAAGACATGTAATAATAATAGAAGACGAAAGACTGAACCTAACCTCAATGAATCTTTGAATCCAAACCAAACGGAGATTTGCTTTTTAACCAGTTGGTTTTATGATCATATGAAACCGATTATTTTTTTTTTTTTTTTTTTTTTTTGTAACGGTACTAAACAAAATAATGACCATAATGTATACATTTCAAAATTATTAATACAATATACGTTAATATAACATGCCTAAAATCGCTAAGTCATTATATTTGTATATTATATATAAGTTTTTTCTAACAAAAAGACGAACCAAATAAAAACCAAAATCAAACCAAACCAAAATTGCAAAAACATTTACTTGTTTTCACTTTCGTAAGAACCGATAAAACTGACCGAAACCAAACAAATTGACCGGATCTCTCTCCACCCATGCGACTATCTATCAAAAAGACCAAAATAAAGTCCGTATCATGTAAATGGGCCCAAAGCCCATAAATATATTCTCTGGCGCCGCCAGAAATGGAAGAAACCGAAACCGAAACCAAAGTTTATCTCTCTCTCTCTCTCTTTCTCAGTCGCTCGCGTAACCTTTTCGCCGAAACTCATATTCTCAGCCGAGAACAACAAAATTCAGCCATCACCGATCAGTGAGTTATTCGTCCCATCTCTTTGCTCGAATCATTTATTTATCATTTTTCTTCGATGCCCATTTCTTCTTTATCATTTTTGAAATTTTTGTTTGGGGTAAAGTTTCAATTTTTATTTTCACCCTTTCTGTATTGGTATATTCAGACATGGGTTGTACTGTGAGGGAGAAGCATGTGAAACCGAGCCGTAGGATCCGACCCGTTGCCTTAAGATCCGACACGCCTCTATGTTTGATCGAGAGGATTTCTCTGTCGAAATCAATCGTGGAGTCAAGTCTCAAAAACCTTGTTTATCATCCAGGTCTTACTGATACTGGCTCTGTTGTTAATTCGTCGAGCCCTAGCGAGGAGGAGAACATGTGGGGTTATTGTACTGAGGAGCATTTGGAAGAGATATTGCTTAAACATTTGGAGTTTTTCTATAACCAAGCTGTTTCCAAGCTTCTTGACTTGGGTTACGAGGAAGGTGTCGCGGTTAAAGCGGTTTTGAGTAATGGTCACTGCTATGGTGAGTTGGATGTTTTGACCAACATTGTGAATAATTCATTGTCTTATCTGAATAGCACCACTAGTTGTGATGGTGAAGTTGAGGATCGATCAGAGACTGATTTTACTGATTTGAGAGATTTGGAGGAGTATTCGCTTGCTGGTATGATTTACTTGCTGCAACAAGTTAAGCCTAATTTGAGTAAAGGTGATGCAATGTGGTGTTTGTTAATGAGTGAGCTCCATGTTGGTAGGGCGACTACTATGGATATCCCTACTCCAGGGAATAGGGCTCGTTGTTGTTGTACTAAGGATGATGATAGCAATAAAGAAGATGTCGTTGGTAGTACTAGTTTAGATATCGCTGGTTTCATGGCGCCAGCATTGTGTCGTTTCCATGGAGGTTGGGATTTTGGGAATGGGGGAGGGCCTGAGTTTTCTGGTAACGGCTTTTCTACAAGCGCTACTGCTGAGTTAAAACTGCAGAGAGAGATTGATTGTCCGAAAAGGTTTAATCTTTCCCCTTCCATGAAGTCCTTGTTGAAGCGGAATGTTGCAGCTTTTGCTGCTGGGTTTCGTGCTAGTATCAAGCAGAAGCAGATTCAGTCTGAATCTAGTGGCGATAGTAATGATCCTGCACGTGTGGAAACTTGTGAGCAGCCACGCAAGTCAGGGAGTGAAGAAAGTGTTAGTTCGGTGTTGGAGAAATTTCGTGATCTGAACCTTGATGATGATAATCGTGAATCGGTGGGTGAGGCTGGTAAGGATTGTGTGATAGTCAATCTGCTTCATCAAGTCAAGGATCTTGAGAAGAAGTTAAAGGAGAGGAAGGAATGGGCTCACAGGAAGGCAATGCAAGCTGCCCAAAAGGTTAGCGAAGAATTGGCCGACCTTAAGTCACTCAATAGTGAAAGAGAAGCAATCCAACTGCTGCTGAAAAAGGGGAAAAAAGCTGTTGAAGAATCAACCATGAAAAGATTATCCGACCAGGAATGTGAACTTCAAAACGTTCATGGTGAAATGGACACGGCAAATGCGATAGTAAGGAAGCTTGAGAATCAAAATGCAGAAATCCGAGCAGAGAGGGAGGGTTCCAAATTAAGTGCTTCCGAATCGCTTAAAGCGTGCATGGAAGAAACAAAGAAGGAGAAAAAATGCTTGAAGAAGCTTGTGGCATGGGAGAAGCAGAAACTCAAGTTGCAGGATGAGATTACCGCCGAGAAAGAAAAATTCAAGGCTCTTTATAGGACTTTAGCTCAGACTACACAGGATGAAAAGGAAATCGAGGTACGTTGGTTCATGTATTTTCTTTATTTACACTCTGAAAGTTCTCTATAGTCTAGATCCTCCACAACTTTTGACTCTAGAATTCTGTGAAGTACATATTACTTAGGAAGCCAAAAATGTTTTACACATGTCTCATTTGAGGCATACATCTAGTTGCCAAGCTGTTCCTGTCTTAGAGCATTTTCACGAGGGTGTATGGAACCTAGATTTGATATGAGTATAATCTTACAAAATCAGGTTTTGAGTTGTAGAACTCAGCCAGATGATTTGTTATAACTAGTGATAAGTTTCACGGGATAGTTTTTTTCTCTAAAGGGTGGTCAATATATTCTTTCTCTTCCTGGGTGGGTTTTACTTTACCTAATTGCGGGGACATTACCTATGTTGCTGCACATTTTGTTCGAAAACTTGCTTTAGATTTGCTTGGTTGCTTACTTGGACTGTAGCTGATACATGAAATATTAATCATAGAAAGGTTAGTCTGTCGACTTCTTGATATATTTTCGTTCATATGTTAATCTCAGGCGAAATGGAGACAAGAGCAGAAAGCAAAGGAGGAAGCTCTGGCTCAAATGGAGGAAGAACAACGCTCGAAAGAAGCAGCTGAGGGTCACAACAAGAGAAAGCTCGAGACTCTACGGTTAAAAATCGAACTAGACTTCCAAAGACACAAAGATGATCACCAAAGACTAGAGCAAGAACTCTCTAGACTCAGAGCCTCTTCAGATACCGACTCAAGCCACTTATCCAACAACGTTTGGAAAGCCGAAAAATCCCAAGGAGAAAACATTGCTAAGCTGCTTGAAGAACTCGATAAACTTGAAGGGACTAATGAGAATGAAGCAAACTATGATCGAGAATGCATCATCTGTATGAAAGATGAAGTCTCTGTGGTGTTCCTTCCTTGTGCGCATCAAGTTGTGTGTGGTAGTTGCAGTGATAGCTTCTTTGCGAGCAACAACAATGGCGGAAGGAAAGTCACTTGTCCTTGTTGTCGAAGTTTGATTCAACAGCGAATCCGTATCTTTGGAGCAACCTCATAAAAGCTGAAATTAGCTTCTGGTTCCAAAGAGTTCATCACAACTTTAGTTTTTACTTTTGTAAGTAAAAAAAATAAAAGCTTAGCTTCTTCTTTGAGAGATTTTTATACTCACCAAATTTGTTTTTTTTTTCCGACAAAAGATCCTGCACGATGTAAAATAACCTTACAATCGTGATCAGAACTTTTAGAGCCAATCTTATTAAGACTGATCTTCAATTCGATTATGGAGAAAAAACAAGTATCTACGGTTCGGTTTCTAAATCGGTATATTATAATACGGTTTTGGTTTTTGTTCGGTTAAACTGGATTTGGACACTTGTAAGCAAAAACACTGACAACCACAAGTTCTTAAAAACCACAATCACTTAAATGCTTTGCCTAGTTTTCTTGTTGTGGGTTTTGTTGTGTGGCCGTTATTTGCAAGAAAAATGGCTTCGTGTGCCATCTCAAACACAATTCATACCGTAACCTTCAAGACCACGAAGAGAATCAGTCCTTACAACGGTCTATTCGGTTGGAACTCCGACAAGAAAACAGACAATATCCGGCTGCCGCAACAACCAGCCTACCACGACGACGTCCAGATTCCTTTCTCTCTTTCGCTGGTAAACAAAACCTTCTTAAAGGGTAAACTCTCGAAACACAAAATCCATATTCCTTCAGTCCTTTTTGAGATCTAACTTTTGTTTGTTTGAGTTTTATACTTTTATGTGTGCAAACAATTCATTTGGTGTAACAATCTTATCTAAAACTGTGAATCCATGTGAAGAAGTATGCCTTATCTAAAGCTCTTCAAGCTTTGTAATAATTTTTTTTTTTTTTTTTTTACTAGGAAGAGAATTAAAATGTTGCTACAAGGCAAGCATTGATGGGTTTAGTGCAACAAAGTTCCATGAACGTTGTGATTTCAAAGGTCCATGTGTTATCATAGCTTACGCTAAAGACAAGTCTTTCAAGTTTGGTGGATTTAGCCCAGAAGGTTATAAAAGTACTGACGATTATTACGATACATTTGATGCTTTCCTCTTCTATTGGCTCGACGATTGTGATGACCCAATCGTCCTTCCAAAGATTGGAGGAAGTGGAGCAGCTCTATTTGATTATGCACGCGGAGGGCCTCAATTTGGAGCTGATGGGCTACTTATCGGACCGCCTTTAGCTCCCGTGATGGGCGGATTTGCAGGTCCGGATACGAACTCAGGCGTTGGCGATTTGAGGATGGCTAAATCAAGATTGGGTTTGTCATATGCTAAGAGGAAAGATGGGAAAGAATCTATCTTTGGAGATGAGAATAAGGTTAGTCTTAATGATGTATTGGTCTTTTGTAACCCCTATATTGCTTCTTTGTATTAATTACAAAATCGCAACAAATTCCAATAAACGTATCCAATTATAATTCATTTCCATTTATGTAATTGTACAACATTGATTATACATACTTATTAGACCTAAAAGTCTATGAAAAGTGTGTTTATAACTACTAGTTGAAGGTGAAGAGAATCTTGTAGTTCTAAAATTTTATAATATGCAACTATATACTTTATGTGTGTATACACACAAAAACACACACATATATATATTCTATAAACAGGATTATAGTTAAATCTTGATCCATGGGAGTGTTTGGTTTTGAGATTCAGTCTAGTCAGTGAATTGTATAATGTTTTTTCTTTACCGAAGAATGTGATCGTTCATGACTTCATTGTTCATATGAGCTTCTGAATGATAATCGAACATGAACGGATTTTACAATTCCCAATCGAAATTCAAATCAGCTGCGAAGAACTCTGGTGGGTATTCGAGTTCGGGCGATGCAAATATTTGGAAACCGGAATCTTCTTCTATTTGAGATTTGTGAACTTCCCTGCAAGAAAGTAATAATGAATTGTTTGAGACACGGTGACATTGATTAGTGAATGGGATGTTCTCAGAGTTTGGATTTAATTAGCTAAACCTGAAAAGATAATTCACGGATATGCAATTAGTAGAAGACCAGCGTGTGTAACTTGCATCACAAGAACTCTTTTCTAGGTCACTTGCTTGACAAGAACTCTCAACATTGTTTTCTTAATGGGTCATTTGAAACCTCCGGTGAGTTGGTTTCACATTTCTTAACCGTATGCTCATTTCGTTTTACCACACGACACAACGCAAAGTGTCCCTATAAAGCGGAAGAATACCAAAAGAAAATTATCAATTGGTAAACTATGAAAACAAGTATTCCGATTTAGTTGCTCTGTTTATTCGACATCTGTTCTGGTGTTTTCTGTCGCGATGACAGAAGAAAAACCTTTCCATATCTCGATTTGGCAAGAACGATTTCTCTGTAAGAAAACAAAATATTAATGATCATTTATAGTATAGATTGGAAAAAATGGATTTTTTTTTTCAGTCAGAAATTTTCAAGAAGCAACAAACCTGGAAGCTCCCAAGGATCAAACTTGTATAAATCCATAAATGAAATTATTTCGAGCTCGATCTCAAGCCCTTCGTTTCTTCTGTGCAAGTTATATAACCCACAAGCTCTTCATCTGTTGGTTGAAATCTGAAACCAGGTGGTGGTAAAGATGATCCCACCATCGTGTATATTCGTATTATTGATAGATTTCACAGAATGAAACCCTAAGTCCTATTGTTGTGTTTCTTAAAGCTCAAGGAACAGTAATAAAATAGAGGATATGATATCAGAAACCTAGTAAAACAGGACGGCCAAATCAACAATAAAAGATGTAAGTTGATGATGCTGCAATTGTAGAGGAAAAAGGGAAAAAATGTAAGTTTGAACCGTTTGGTAGAGATTATAGGAATAGCAGAAGAATACAAAAAGTTTAAAGGTTGATTAAAAGTATTAACAAAACTTGCATAAAGTAGTGTTACAGATTTTTAAATAGTAATACTGACATCTATTTTTTAGCATTCAAAAATATTACAGATCGAAAGGGGTTTTTGAAGATTACTTACTTGTCTGAAAGTGTATTGTAAGGTCAAGAACTTTCCTTGTTAATTTAACAAGGTTAGAATTCGTTAATTCTTGTCTATATTAACATACTTAATTGAAACTGTTTTTTTCTTTTCTTTTTTTCCTTTCTATATTGTATTTTGTTTAGTGAATAAAAATGTGAACACAAGTCCGAAGAACCGGGTTAATTAGCTTTCCTTCCACCTCAGAATGACTTGGAATCTCTCTATTTATTGAGCAACTTTCCATTGATTAAGCAAAGTTTTTGCATATGTCATCAAATAAATCTCCGTTAAAACCCTTAAAAAATGGTAAATTATTTCTTCCATCCGAGTTTTTCACCTTTTAGACATGACAAAACACCAAGTAGTTTGCTTTTGGGAAAAATATCATTATAATCTCCAAGTTAGCATTTTCGTTGATTTAAAGCATGAACTCTAGACTTGAAGGTAAAAAACACCAATCTTTTGTTGACTTCCAAATAATTCGCAAACTCTTGTTGATCTGGTCATTTGAGGCACAATGTTATGTGGCCAAACGGAAAAATTAGACGGGGTTAATTATCTGTCAACGAGATCCGTTAATAGCAAAACGACGCTGTTTATAACACCCTAAACCTCCCAAATTGAGAAATCGATAATCGATAATCTCTTTTCTTCTTCGAGTTCAACATATGCGTTCTAGCTTAGAGACATCGGTGGTCGTTTGACCGTGGAGTGTCATCGAAGTGTGTTTCTGGAGCCGGAGTCATCAGTTGAATTTGAAGAAGAAGATCTAATTGAAGAAGAAAGGAGGAATCTCAAATTAGGGTTTGTGATTTGGGAATTTTGGGAGGAATTGATAATCGGGTTCAATTTGAGGATGTAATTTAAGAAGAAACGATGTCGTTTTACCAACTAACGGATCTCATTAACGCCTAATTAACCCGTTTAATATCTCCGTCTGGCCAGTTAATGTTGTGCTTCAAACGGCGAAGTCAACAAGACTTCATGATTTAAATAGAAGTCAAGAAAAAAAATGAGGATTTTTTTCAACAAATGAAGCCTTTATTTGTGATTAATTTCGCATTAATTCTTCTTAGATGTAAAGTTAGTTTCTTTACCTAATGGACATCTACAATGACACAAAAAGATGAAAAACTGAACCCAATAATTTGATGCAAGCATAAGATTTTATTTAAAAAACCGAAATTATCTTCTATATATACATTTTTTAAGTACATTTTGTGTTCTACCCTTTTAGTTATGGTTATTTTTTATTTTATTTACAACTTTAGTCCTTAGTATGATATTTACATACCTAATAAAGATTATTTCTGCAATCATTCAAATATATAACAAACAGAAACTAATAAACTCTAGACAATATAGCCAATGGAAACTAATTATAAAAAAAAACTGAAATCAAATCTACATTTACTATTCTTATTATACATTAACTCGATATAGTATAGGAAATGGAAATTAATTACTATACGTATGGAACAACTTAGTGAAATATTAGTTTCCTTAATCAGCAATTACTGATTGATCCAACACGTCAAGCTATGCATACTTTTCATTCATAAACCTTTTGCATTAATTCAAAATTGCTATATATACTAGGTTTTCACCCGCGGTACACCGCGTGACTAAATTATAAATTATTGTATTTTAAATAATAATTTTTAATTTATTTAGTTTTCAAATTCCTAATTACTAGGGGTGAACCTCTCCATTAATTTTTAAAATACTTAGTTTTGTTTTCAATAATTAAACAGAGGTATATGCCAATATGGTATGATAGTTTATATTTTTATGTGTATACAATTTTTTTTTATGGAATATTAAGAATGTGTTGTAGTATGTGTAATATTTTGTAGTTCATACACTAAATAATTTATAAGTTAATTTTCTAAACTATGACTACAAATCTATGGTATATGAATTAAATTAATAGTTTTAGTGTTGGTTCTATAGTCCAAACCCGCTATGCTAGGCGGATCACGCAACATCTTTAAATATTTTAGTTCCGCAAAAACTCATCATACGAAACCCATGAAAGTAAAATATAGTATGTGAGGTTAAAAGTCCCTTTTTATCAAATCAGTTTTTCAAAATTTTATCAACTAAAGAATAATACTTGGATTTTTTTTTTTATCAAAATCACTTTTATAAAATAAGGAAATAAAATCAGTATACATTTGCAATTATGTTTGTTACATGTTAAAACACTTAGTTTCCATAAAAAATGTAATATAAGTAGAGTTAATTTATTTATTAAATAAATTATTTAATGTCAATGACATGTCTGTAAATAAGTGCCAACTTCAGGATTTATTTTATAAATGTATCAAAAAATGTATATATAGTTTTTTAGATTTTTTGCTTGCTCACCAATATTTTCTCGATCATATCACATCTAATTTTACCATCTTCAAAGAACTATATAAATGACGTCTCAGTAGCAATACAAAAATGCATAATTGATACACAATTTAGTATTTCAACTGGCAAAGTAACCTTCTTGGTTGAGACATTTGATTTGGTGTTGACGATAAATAGGTGCACACTTATTCCTTTATTAGTTTATTGGTACAAAATGTTTATGCTTTCTTTATTTCATCTCTACTACCTACTCTTTTCTTATCTGAGGTGGTTTAAAATCCATTTATTTGAGACGAAGATTTGGTTTCACGATACGTGAATATGCAACCTTCTGATAGTGAATAATCTATATGTTTTTGTTTGATTTATTTCATATCTTTTTGACTTCATGTAGTTATGTCACAAATACATGTTGAGAAAGAAACCAATTCTGAGTTTAGCTCACAGTGATCTGCTCACCTTTCTAAGTATCTTTTTATATTTATTATTGAATACATACTATCCTCTTGACTTATCAAGCTTTTCAGTTTTTGGTACACCTCAGGATTTTGGTTTGATCCATTTGTATATATTTTCAAACGATTGGGAGTAAATTAAAGGTGATGTTGAGGCCACAGAGGAGGAAAATATATAGGAGGAGGAGAGAAGAAACAATTGACTTTGGTGGAGTTGTTCATCGTTTTTGTTGAATAATAATTGTTTAATTGATTCCAAAACGGCTATTAAATGTTCTATGTACTTTGTAATGATTTAGTAGAGTAATATGTGAGCATGATAATCATGTAATTTATATGATAATTTCAGATTTTTTCTTGTAATTAGATTCATATTATATTATATATGTATGTATAACGGGTTGAATCTAAAAATCTAACCTTTAAACCATAAAAAGGAAATTTTGTCGGTGTACAATCACTATTAAAACAGTAAATATATCTATTTTGAGCTGATTTAATTGTGATTGTAAAAAATAAATCATTTTGTGTGGTATACAGGTGAAATCCTAGAATTAACATTCAAAATTAGGCCTGGGCGTTCGGATATCGGATCGGATTCGGTTCGGATTTTTCGGATTTCAGATTTTTTGGATATTGACTCTAACATCCATATGGGTATTTATAAAATTCGGATCCGTTTCGGTTCGGATTATTTGGATTCCGGATCGGTTCGGATATTATCGTAGATAACCATAATATTTTATTCGGATTTTTTTAAAAATTTGATAGTACTGAAATTAGCATATTAACCGAGCCAATAAAATAAAAAACCATATAAATGAAGCAAATGACAAGCTCTAAGTTCAAACTTAAATCAAACCATACCAATAGATAAAAATCTGACATACTAAAATCCAAAGTGAAGACTCAATGAAAAAAATTCAAAACCAAAGTAAACCATATCATCCTAAAGAAAAAAATAAATAGCAAAAATAAATAACATCATAAATCAAACTGAACGAAATTCAAAAAAATTTCAGACCATAGCAGCAAACTCAAACTTCTCCTATCCGCATAAGCTTCATGTCGTTGGATCCCTAATACAACAACATACATAAATTATTGTAAGTCATAATATCTTTAGTGGCTTAACTTATGAAGGAAAAGAAATTAAACATCAAGTTTAAAACAATCTACCTTATAACCAAGTAATGAGTTTACGATTACAAGTCTTCTAATTCATGTCTGCTGGACTTTCAAACTCTGACAAACAACAAAAACAAGAGACTGTTAACAATTAAAACTACTAAGAAGAAATTAATATAAAGTAGAGAGAATGAAACTACCTTTTTCAAGTTTATCAAGTAGTTCAATCTCTGCAAGCAATTCTGCATTTGTAACAATTGATATGTCACCAAACTGATTAGCATTCTTCATCCACTGCTCTGTGCACATTAACACTTCAACCATATAATGTGTTAAACAGCTCCGATGTGGCTCTATGACCCGACCACTAGTGATAAAAGCACTTTCAGATGCAACCGATGACACTTGCATTGCAAGGACATCCCTAGCTATTTCTGACAAAATAGGATACCTACCACTATTGAGCTTCCACCAAGACAATACATCCCACTCTGATCCCATGAAAGTCTTAGGATTTTCCACTTTTTGATTCAAATATGAATCCAACTCATCCTTACCATCACTAACACCTTCGTCAACCAACTCATTATAAGCAAAATCCATCCTTTCATACTCCATACTATCAGACATTGTATCAGTGAAATCACTTCTTGCAACATGATCTTGGCTACCAAAAGTCGGTTGAGTGAACTGTGATGATGGAGAACTTGATACATTCTTACGAGCACTATACTCCTTAAAGAGAGATATCAAAACAGTGGTGACCGAATCACACATCTCTTTAGCATCTAAAGAATCTTTCCTATAAAGCTTTTCAAAGCACATCTTAGCAAATTGCATTTTTTTCCTTGGATCAAAGACACTAGCAACTATAAGAAATTTATTAATGTTCTTCATTCCATCCCAGTACTTATCAAATTTCTCTAGCATACCATCAACTTTTTTGGACAAATCTGAATCTATACTATTGCTTAACGACACCAAAGCCTTTCCTATAGTCACTATCTCACCATAGGTCTTGTAAGAAGCAACTGAAGATGAAGCAGACACAACCAAGGTAGAATTGTAGAATATGATTAGAAATTTAACTAACGTCTCTACAACATTCCAATCTGTCCTTGTAGGCGGTCCTGCTTTTTTTTTCTTCCCATTTTCTACTTCATTGAAGTAGTCATTGTATAACTTATCCTCAACTTCCATTTTATCAAATGCTAATCTAAACTTAATGGCTCTTGACAACATTAAGTATGTAGAATTCCACCTTGTTTTGATGTCCAACGGTAAACTTCCTCTAGTCATCTTGCTTGAGACAACTTTCTGTTCAAATGAATCACATCTTGAAGTTGAAGACCTCACATATTGCACTGCATTGCGTATGGCTGCCACATTATCACTCAATTCAACCAAACCGTCCTTGACAATCAAATTGATTATGTGAGCACAACACCTCATGTGCATATTCTCCCCATTTAAAACCAATGCTTCGTTATTCCTTAAGCTGAATTCATCCTGAAACTTTTTTAAAGCACAAGTGTTTGCAGTTGCATTGTCAACTGTGATCGTGAAGATCTTGTTTATACCCCGATCTGCCAAACACTTAAGAAGAACCCTTGATATTGTTCTTCCTTTGTGATCCGTGATGTACTTAAACCCAATAATTAGCTTCCTTTATCGCCAAGACGCATCAACAAAGTGTGCTGTAACCACCATGTAACTAGCACCTGTAGCTTTAGCAACCCATATGTCAGTTGTCAAAGAGACTCTAGGCTTACTAGCAGCAATCCAAGTCTTCAGAGAAGCTTTCATTTCCACATACATTTTAACTATGTCTCGAGTAGCTGTTCTTCTAGAATGTGGCTTGTAGAGGTTTACTTTGTTGCAGAAATGCTTCCAAGCAATGCTTTCAATGAATGCAAGTGGTAATTCTGCCAACACAAGCATCTCGTTTGTAGCCTCTCTGAAGACTTCCTCTGTAACTTTCCCATCCTGCAGTTTTCCATGATTATTAATCACAGTCTGAGTTTGCTTCTGAGACCATGCTTTATATTGCTTGCAGATTGCCAAATGATTCTTCAAGTTAGAAGTTCCTGCTGATGGAGCACATTCGTAAGTTTTGTGACAGTAGTTGCACTTGCATTTGTTTACCTTATCCTCTCTTATCTTGTAATGTTCCCATACAACGGATCTTGTATTGCGCTTCTTATTTGGTTGAGAAGTAGTTCCACTTGAACCCGGAACATCCTTCCTTTTCTTTCCACTTTTCGACATATTTTGGTCTGAAAATTCATTCCCATCATTGTTGTGTGGAAATGATGAGGGATCCATCTAAACAGAAGAAGAGAAGAAGTTAAGAACACACCAACATATATTAAAAGAGGCTAATAACAAATAAAAAGAAGAAGAAGCACATTCACGTTCAATTATATATGACGACAAGAGCTACAAAGTAAATGTATGTTCCTACAACAAACTTATACAAATCATTACTAATTGGAGCTAGTCTCATAACTATGATCTGAAAGGCTAACAACATCTTCTAACCAAAGCTTAACGAGTTTTTTTGTTGTTGTTGAAAAAGCAATATGAGTTTCTGATCCATCAAGTTATTTATTCTGCTGGGCAGGGAGACCCTTAACATGTCATATACTTGGGACAAGTGTGTTGCGTTTGGTTTTAACATTCAAAAATCCCAACAAGATATTAAATATCAAACTTTATTAAGTTTTCACAAGAAACAGAGACCTCGGATAAAAAGCACAATTTTTTGTTTCACGTTTCTAAACATGAATAATCAAACAACCCAACACCACAAAGCAATTGATTTTCCAAGAAAAGCAATACAAATTTCAAATCAATAAAGAGATTTGTTAAATCGCAAACAACTCTACTCTCAGATTTGGTATATGAATATAATTAAACCATGAGCTACAAAGTAGACAATAACAATCGATTTTGAAACTAATGAAAAAGAAACATCAAAGTTAAGAAAAATTAAAGTTCAGAATTTAGATCATACCCGATATCGATTTCTGGTCTGTGATGGAGGAACTTAGCCGAGAGTGGGATTTGGGATGCCTGATTGAAATTTAGGGTTTTTATCTTAACTGCGGACAATTGAGATTTGGGAAGTGGAAAGATACGCGGCAATATTCTTCGGAATATCAATTATTCATATATTTTCGGATTTATGTAGATATCTCTTGGATATTGGTTCGGATCGGATATTATCCGATATCCACAAATAATAAAAGTAAAATCCGATTGGATATATCTTCGGTTTGGTTCGGTTTTAATCCAATTTTTTCGGTTCGGATTCGATTCGGATTTTCGGATTTGTGCCCAAACCTATTCAAAATATAATTATACAATATCAAACACAAAAATTTCGACAAAACTAACAAACAGGTAAAATTTAGTTAAAAAATCGTGGGTTAAAATCTTTTTCTATATAAAAAAAGAGAAATGGAGGGTTTCCAAGAATATACATCAACATTTATAAAGTTATTCTTAAATTATTAATTTCGCAAAAAATAACAAAAGTTTTGTCACTAAAGTATTATTAAAACTGCAGTGTGATGTAGATTTACAGAAGCCGGGAAAACCAACCGAAGATATATATAACTTGCAAATTCCAGTTAATTAACTCCTCAGGCAATAAACCCCGATTGCACGGCAGACTAATGCTGTAAACAACGACACCAGTTCAACCCCAAGAGAAGAAGTTGAGAGTTAGACATCGGTCGAAACCGCTAAAACCTAACCATTACTTTTACTTTTTTTTTTTTGTTCAGGTTTGATATTTTTGTAGACTTCTGAAAATAAAGAACATGTGCTTTCATATTATTGGCAATACCAAACCTTCAAAAAAACCTTGTTTTAATTAAGGAAAATATATATATACAATTGGGCCGATCATCCCTAAATATAAACAAGATTACAAAAACAAAAGAGGAAAATAACCCAAAAAAAAAAAGAAAAAGAAAGGGAGAGAGAAGAAACAGATCGCTGCAAAAGCGAAGAGAGAGAGAGAGAGAGAGAGAGAGGGACGAATCCATCATTAATGGCGGCTGCCACAGTTCTCGGTCGCTTATCACTGATACCAAATCTATCTTGTAAACCAAAATTGAAATCAAACAGAAGAACAACTCCTACAAGTGTTTCAATCCGAGCTCAAGCTTCCTTCTCCGACCCTTTTGTACTTCAACTAGCTGAATCACTCGAAGACTCTCTCACAGCTTCTTCTTCTTCTTCTTCTCCTTCATTACCTCTCCAAAGAATCCGAGAATCTTCCGCTGAGACTCTTTTATCAACACCATGGCCGTCGAAAAAAGACGAACCTTTCAGATTCACCGATACATCATTCATCCGATACTCCCAAATCGAACCCGTCTCCTCGACCCATCAACGAAACTCTGAATTTTTGGATGATCTGAGTGAAACCCAGTTCCCAAACGCCGTGATTATCGATGGGTTCGTGTCGAATTTGACGATTGGTCCATCGGATTTGCCCGATGGTGTTTACTTCGGGAGCTTCTCTGGTCTACCGGATGAGTTAACGAACCGGGTTTCTGAATTCGTTGGGAATTTCGATTCTGGTGATTTGTTCTGGTCTATTAATGGCATGGGAGCGCCGGATTTGACTGTGATTTATGTTCCTGAAGGATGTAAAGTGGAGAATCCGATTTATCTGAGGTACTTTTGTGGTGAAACCGGTGACCGCGAATCTAAACGGTTGCCGGTATCGAATCCTAGGGTTTTTGTGATGGTGGAGGAAGGAGGAGAGATTGGTATAGTTGAGGAGTTTGTGGGGAAAGAGGAACAAGGGTTTTATTGGACGAATCCTGTTTTGGAACTTGTTGTTCACAAGAATGGGAAAGTGAAGCATTCATATTTGCAGAAAGAGTCCATGGGTTCTGCTCATATCAAGTGGACTTTTGTTCGACAGGTTTAAACCTTTGCTTCTTCTCTTCTTGTCTAACGAATTGGCTTAGTTTAGTTTTGGTATCAGTAGAATTCTTCACGAGAATCAGTAGTTTTGTTTACTTGAGGTTGGTTTTGTTATTATTCTCTTGTGGTATCGATGAGTATGAAAGTAGGAATCTTGTTTCTGAATGTTTCAACAGAGTGGCTTAGTTTAGTTTTGTTGCTGCTGAAGTTGTAATCTTTATGATTGAATTGTTGAGGAAGATAAAATAGTTTAGTTTAGTTTCAGGTTTGAGGAGAGTAACTTCGTTTAGTTTTGGTGCTGCTGAAGTTGGCAAAAAGTTGTAATCTTTATGATTGCACTGTTGAGGAGGATGAGAATAGGTTTAGTTTAGCTTCAGCCTCATGTGCGTTTTGTTTTTGTGTTCACTTCTTATTCGGTTTTAGAGGTTATATAGTTTAGTGAAAGTTTTTGGACGACAAATGGAACGTTTTATACTTAATTGTTCAGGAGAGTGAATTGTTCATGTGATTGATCTCTGTAGGAGGCAGAGAGTGAGTATGAGCTTGTTGAAGTGAGTACTGGCGGGAAATTGGGGAGGCACAATCTTCATGTGCAGCAGCTTGGGCCGGATACGCTCACGGAGTTAACCACGTTTCATATGTGTGTCAATGAGCAGACTCTAGATCTCCATAGCAGAATTGTCTTAGACCATCCCCGAGGCACTTCACGACAGCTCCACAAGTGTATTGTTGCTCATTCCTCTGGTCAAGCTGTTTTCGATGGCAATGTCCGAGTTAACAAGTAATCTCTCTCTCTCTCTCTCTCTCTCTCTCTCTCTCTCTCTCTCTCTCTCTCTCTCTCTCTCTCTCTCTCTCTCTCTCTCTGTCTCTCATTTCGATTATTCTGTTTTTGGTTCGGTTTAAGCACCAGTTTTAAATTCTTTGTTGTAATATGGCAGATTCGCACAACAGACCAACGCGGGACAACTAACGCGGAGCCTCCTATTGAAACCACGAGCCACGGTGAACATAAAACCGAATCTTCAGATCATTGCAGACGATGTCAAGTGCTCGCACGGAGCTGCAATCAGCGATCTTGAAGAAGACCAACTCTTCTATTTCCAAGCTCGTGGGATCAACTTGGAAACTGCAAGAAGAGCTCTCATATCCTCTTTTGGATCAGAGGTGATCGAGAAGTTTCCAAATCGAGAAATCCGCGACCAAGCCAGGAATCACCTCAAATGCTTGCTCTGAATAGTCTTTGTCCTCCTTCACAGATCGCGTGATGTACACGCGTCACTTATGTCTGTGCATTACAATACAAGGCCCGTTTAATTTTTTAAACTATGAAAAACAACAAGCAGTTCTCTTCTATATGAGTTAAATAGCGTGATGTTATTTATTTTTGTATTCGGACAAACGTTATACTGTGGGTGTCTGCATAAGCAAAACAACGTGATTTTATATGATGAACGTCGAAGGTTTCTTCATATGTGAAAAAACCACACGCTTTTTATTTGAAATCTCCATAAGCAAAAAAAAAAACAACTTGATTTTTTATAACCTCCATCGACGTCGGAGACTCTCACCGCCTATTCTTTCCAACCGTCACCGGTGAAATCATCTCGATAGATTCTGCTGTATACACTCAACTACTCAAGCTCCTACCAGTAGCTTAGAAACCAGAGATCCTCACTCTCTAATTCTTCTCACTCCGTAAGCTTCGAGACACCTGAACCTTAGTTTCCGAATTCTAGGGTTTGTAAACTTGTTCCGTTCGTTCGATGATTAGGATAGTGTATGTTTGATTACTCTGGATACGGTCGATTGCTAGCTAATAGAATTCAAGCTGCGAGATAAATTTTTGTAATCGATGCTCTTGTGCTTCGATAGTTACACTAATTAGATTGGTATGTTGATGATAAAACGATTTTGAAATTGGTGATGTTTTTTTTTTGTTATTCCAATGCAGTGAGAATGGCGAGCAATGATTTGAAGACCTGGGTTTCAGATAAGCTGATGGTGCTACTTGGCTATTCTCAAACAGCTGTTGTTAACTATCTCATTGCAATGGGTAATTTGATGTTCTCGATTTTGGGATCATGGAACTTTTTTGCTACTACTGTTCTAAAAGCTTACAAGTTGTGTTATTATCTTTCTTTCGTGTAGCTAAAAAAACAAAATCACCTACTGAACTTGTGGGAGAGTTGGTGGATTACGGGTTTTCTTCTTCTGGTGAAACTCGTTCCTTTGCGGAAGAAATTTTTGCCAGAGTTCCCCGTAAAAATACTGGTGTGAATGTGAGTTTCCCAATGAGTTGCTGTGAAGTTTATTGCTCTTTTGTTTTCTGTTTTGAAGCTTTTCGGAATTAGATGCTATTTAGTTTCTGTTTCTGGGAGAAGTATGTAGCTTTTTAGCCTGGTTTTCTTAATTTTTTCTTTCTTTCTCTATATTAGCTCTACCAGCAACATGAAGCAGAGGCTGCAATGCTAGTGAGGAAGCAACAAACATATGCTCTTTTAGATGCTGATGATGATGAAGAAGAAGAAGTCGTTGTGGAGAAAAGATCTTCAGCTTCTGAATCTAGAAAGTCAGATAAGGGCAAGAAAAGGTTTAGAAAGAAAAGTGGGCAGTCAGATGAAAGCGATGGCGAGGTATAACTTCTTTCCCTCATTGACAGATTCCAATTTCTTTCTTACTTAATGGTAAGATATAGCGTGGCATCTCATCTGATAAAACTTTGTGAACAATGATGTAGGTCGCCGTCAGAGAGGACAGTAGACACGTTAGAAGAAAGGTTTCTGAAGACGAGGATGATGGTTCTGAGGTATATTTTGATCCTCTTAGGCATTTCAACTATTTTCTGGGTTCTTGGGTTTTGTTGTTGAAATCGAATAACTAGAAGATGCTCTATAAATGGATGTGGATACATCCATGCTTTTCTAATATTCATCGTACTTGTCCACTCGGCACAGTCAGAAGAGGAAAGAGTGCGTGACCAAAAGGAAAAAGAAGAACTGGAGCAGCATTTAAGAGATCGTGATACTGCTCGGACGCGAAAGGTATGCCTTGATCTGATCCTTGGTATATTTTTTCTGTTTTGTGCTCTGAATAGGTCCTGTTTGTGTAGCCAACCTGGGGCTAAGTATTGTTGGCAATCATGTATGATGTACTAATGAATGAGTTTGCTTATCATTTATAACAGGCATATCTAGCTTTGTTTGAGTAGGAAATATGAGTTAAAGAAAAACATACATATTCATATTTTATTCAATATTTTTATGCTAGAAAACTTTCCTTAGCCAAATGAGAAGTATATAGTTCGCATGGTTTACTTATCGACGTATTGTACATGTGAAAGTCAGTGACATGTTCTTTTCGTTTCTTTACTGATCAGCTAACAGAGCAAAAGCTGTCGAAGAAAGAGCAAGGTACAATCTGTTATAATTCACGCATGAACATAATATGTCTATGATACATTGTTATCTAGTCATAAGTATTTTTTTTTGTACTCTCATTTTGGATTTTATTTTTGTTACAAAACAGAAGAGGCTGTTCGAAGAGCTAATGCTTTGGAGAAGGATGATTTAAATTCCCTAAGGTAATGGACCTTTTCCTTCTTTAGGTGCTTGTGATGGTTGCTTTCTGACAGAGATAGAAGGCAATTAAGTAAAGTTACCTAGATGTTCGACAAGAACAATAGTCAAGAATGTACTTGGGTGTCGTACATTCAATCTCATTGTTGAAATACTATATGAAGTTGCAAACCGTATTCTCAGTTAACAATTCTTGACTCTGTCAGTCATCTCCTTGTGACTTACCCTGACGGTGTTCTTACTTGTAGAATTTATCTTTTTGGAGGCTATATTGTGATATTCATGTTATTGATCATCTTTTGTTGGGTCTGATGCAGGAAAGTCTCGAGACAAGAATACTTGAAGAAGAGAGAACAGAAGAAATTGGATGAACTAAGGTACACGACATATATATTTTTGCACTTATCTTTATCTTAATTGATCTCTTCTCTTTGATTGATTGCTCCTGTTTCCTTCTTTTCTCCATAGGGATGAGATAGAGGATGAACAATATCTTTTTGGAGGTGAAAAGCTCACAGAAACAGAGCTTCGTGAGTTTAGGTAATTGTTACATCTTTCTTGCATCGAGGTGGTTGTTGGCATTCTTTAGATAAAAAATCATTTCTCGTTGGAATTTTATTCTAGTACATTTTTTATTTTATTTGTTTGCAATATAAAATTTATATGGATTGTATTCATATTTAAGAAGGTATGTTTGGTTATAGTTAATTGAGCTTGGGTTGATATTTTTTCTCTGATAGATACAAGAAAGAGCTTTATGACCTCGTGAAGAAAAGAACTCAAGATGAAGATGATGTCGAGGAGGTAGCGTTTTCATCTTGCTGGACTCGACTCCCTCCTGGTTCTTTTTAATTTCTATATATCTAACACAAACCCTTTACTGCTACTTCCGAGTTCAGTATAGAATTCCAGATGCTTATGATCAAGATGGAGGTGTTGATCAAGAAAAAAGGTTTTCTGTTGCTGTACAGCGATACAAGTGAGTTTACAAGGAGCTCTTTGCTTGTGATCCAACGCATTCTTATTTACTTGCACTTGCAGTATCTATGTTTATTATTTTGCGAAATTCTTTGGGGTGTTCTATATAATAGTTTTCGTCCAGGGACCTGGATTCAACGGAAAAAATGAATCCATTTGCAGAGCAAGAAGCTTGGGAGGACCATCAGATTGGTAATTCCTGTTTTATCTCTATTTATGTTGACCAGTCTTTTTATTTTTTTACTTCCCACTGATTTTAGTGACTTTGTTTATGCAGGGAAAGCAACATTAAAGTTTGGTGCAAAGAATAAGAAAGCCTCAGACGATTATCAGTAAGATCTGTTGCATATATGTCTTTTATTCTTATCCTACTGCTTTGGAATTTGTTTATCTCGTTTGAGAAATCGTCCTTGCTATAACTCTTACATTCTTATGGATTAGGCCCATGATCTGGGGATTCTAAATGTTTTTATTTATTTTGCAGGTTTGTGTTTGAGGACCAAATAAATTTCATAAAGGAATCTGTGATGGCTGGTGAAAATGTACTGCCTATGATATATTAAATCTGAAGATACCTCCTGTGATATGTCAAGTTGTAGCTGACTGCTTGTATATTTCATGCAGTATGAAGATGATATGGATGCAAAACAAAAATCTCAAGATTTGGCAGAGAAAACAGCTTTAGAAGAACTTCAGGTGCTATCCTTTTCTGGGTCCTTCTCCATTAACTCTATTTGATCAAACTCAACCACCAGATCTTCTTTTTAGCATGTAATTCGCAATAAGTTCAGATTGTATGTTTCTTTGTATTAATATCCATATAGCAAAATCTATAACTTATCCCTTATCCCTGACATATTCTTGCATCTGTTTATTTCTGAATCAGGAAGTCAGAAGAAGTCTGCCAATTTATGCCTATCGTGAACAGCTGCTTAAGGCTGTGGAAGAGCATCAGGTAATTTAAGCTCTCATGCCATTTTAGAAACCATCTAATAACAGATGAGAAGCTTACTTTACCAATCGCTATCGAAAGATTCGAAACAGTATATTTCAGCTATAAGTATGTGTAACTAATACAAGATTAATAGAGAAGGAAACACTTTAGTGTTATTTGCATATGAATATGTAGATTGAAGTGTTGATTGTGGAATTGTGCATAATTTTTTCCTTTATAGTTACATGGTTTTCTGTGCTACATGTTATTAGAATGACACCATTTTCAACTTTTTTGAATATATTAGGTTCTTGTCATTGTGGGGGACACTGGTTCGGGAAAGACTACACAGATACCACAATATCTCCATGAAGCTGGTTACACAAAACGTGGAAAGGTACAACTTACTACTTACCCCAACTTGCAGCATATAGTTAAAACACACATATTTCCTTCAAATAGGAAAGGTTAGTGTAGAAGTCACTTACAAATTGGTATGTTATTGAGAACAAACTTAGCCGTTTCTTATTTTCCTGTGAAGTTTTCCTTCTTCAAAACTGATTTTATTAAAGGTGTACTTCCATTTAGGAAGAAAGCCATTGTTCATGGACTTTGTGGCTGAATGGCTTCAAAAGTATATATCAAATAAAGTACCATAATGCTTTTCTATTATATATCAGGTTGGTTGTACACAGCCCCGAAGAGTTGCAGCTATGAGTGTTGCTGCCCGTGTGGCACAAGAGATGGGTGTCAAACTCGGGCATGAGGTATGTTGGCTTCTCTTCACTTTTTGCTACTGGTGGTTGGTTGTTTCACAATTTTCGGTACACTCTCAGAATCTAACCTTTGGTTGGTGCTTTTCACAGGTTGGCTATTCTATTCGATTCGAGGATTGTACTTCTGACAAAACAGTTCTGAAGTATATGACTGATGGTATGCTTCTGCGTGAGCTGCTTGGCGAACCAGATCTGGCCAGCTACAGGTAAGAAATACTATGCACATTTTTTATTATTACTGTTGGACAGCTGAACGTTTTTACCTACTGATTGCGAAACATTTCAGTGTCGTTATTGTGGATGAGGCGCATGAAAGGACCTTGTCAACCGATATACTGTTTGGATTAGTCAAGGCAAGTGAACTTTCTTTTACAATGTCTCTTCTTACTTGTGTAATTTGGGTTAAATTCTTCGATACATTCTGATTGACTTTTCTTATATATGACAGGATATAGCACGGTTTCGACCTGATTTGAAGTTGTTGATATCTAGTGCAACAATGGATGCAGAAAAGTTTTCTGATTATTTTGATACAGCCCCGATTTTTAGTTTCCCAGGAAGAAGGTATCCAGTTGAAATCAACTATACAAGTGCACCTGAAGCTGATTACATGGACGCAGCAATAGTTACTATTCTTACAATTCATGTGAGGGAGCCACTTGGAGATATATTGGTCTTCTTCACTGGTCAAGAGGAAATTGAAACTGCAGAAGAAATCCTGAAGCACAGGATAAGAGGTTTGGGTACAAAGATTCGCGAATTAATTATATGCCCGATTTACGCGAACCTTCCAAGTGAACTCCAAGCAAAAATATTTGAGCCAACTCCAGAAGGGGCACGGAAAGTAGTTCTGGCAACAAATATCGCTGAAACATCATTGACCATTGATGGTATAAAGTATGTTGTTGATCCAGGCTTTAGCAAGATGAAATCATATAACCCAAGAACCGGAATGGAGTCATTGCTTATAACTCCCATCTCTAAGGCTTCTGCCACTCAACGAGCTGGTCGAGCTGGAAGAACAAGCGCAGGGAAGTGCTACCGTCTGTACACAGCATTCAACTACAACAACGACTTAGAGGAAAACACGGTGCCCGAAGTACAGAGGACAAATCTTGCTAGTGTGGTACTTGCTTTGAAGAGTCTTGGAATTCATGATCTCATAAACTTTGATTTTATGGATCCTCCACCTGCTGAAGCACTTGTGAAGGCTTTAGAACTGCTCTTTGCTCTGGGTGCTCTAAATAAGCTCGGAGAATTGACTAAAGCTGGTAGAAGGATGGCAGAGTTTCCACTTGATCCAATGTTGTCAAAGATGATCGTTGTTTCTGACAAGTATAAGTGCTCCGATGAGATAATATCAATTGCTGCTATGTTGTCAATTGGTGGCTCTATCTTCTACCGTCCTAAGGACAAACAGGTTCACGCTGACAATGCAAGAATGAACTTCCACACAGGGAATGTCGGTGACCATATCGCGTTGCTGAAGGTTTGAACCCTCTGTATTCCTTATTGCCCGCTCACTTTCACTAGTTTATAGTGCTATTCTGTGTATGTTTATCGTCTTCATTTTTCTCTTTAGGTTTACAGTTCCTGGAAGGAAACAAACTACTCTACTCAGTGGTGCTACGAGAACTACATTCAGGTATCAAGTTGTCTCTTTAAGTTTATCGGATCAGATGTGAGTCCTTAAATTTTGTTTTGGCTAGTCAGATGTGAGTGCATTTTGACATTTGTTTTGGGTCAAACATTTGTTCAGGTCCGAAGCATGAAAAGAGCCAGAGATATCCGTGATCAATTGGAGGGACTTCTCGAAAGGGTAGAAATAGAAATCAGCTCTAACCTGAATGAGTTGGATTCAGTTAGGAAATCTATCGTCGCCGGTAAATTCCCTACTCTCCTTCACATTCACATTCTATTGGTTAAAATTAAAAAAAATCTTTACAATTATGCCTCTGCTGATGAACTTCTTACTTTTAATCAGGTTTTTTCCCGCACACTGCAAAGCTGCAGAAGAATGGATCATATCGAACTGTGAAGCATCCCCAGACAGTGCACATACATCCCAATTCAGGCTTAGCTCAGGTAAATTAATTATCACTCTACATAAACCAGAATATCTTATTATTGGTAGAATCTTAAAGCTTAAAATATTAATGTGTTCTTCACAATGTGCATTGTAGGTATTGCCGAGATGGGTTGTATATCATGAACTAGTGCTGACTTCCAAGGAATATATGCGACAGGTACGTGATATGTTTGATCATGCAAGGTTTTTTCAATTCATAATTGAATCTCTGTTTCGGTCTTACTTCTTTGGTTTCATTCATTGGTTTGTTGGTATGCTTAAAAACTCTCGTAACTCTGAAAATGCAGGTAACAGAGTTGAAACCAGAATGGTTGATTGAGTTAGCTCCTCACTACTACCAGCACAAGGACGTCGAAGATGGTATGTACCTTTTTTTTTCTCTCTTTCCAGTTATACTTTTTGTTAATACTTTCGCTTTTGTAGAATCGAAATTTTCAATCTACAAAACCCATGTTAAATATTTTTCAGCTGCATCAAAGAAAATGCCCAAAGGAGCTGGAAAAGCTGCAATATAAGAACAGACAGATTAGATCGGCAAAAGAATAGTGGAAACAAATGCGAGTATATAGGACTTTGACAAAATGGTTAGAAGAGCTCTCTTTTACTACATTAACTCATTTTTGGTCAGCCTCCTGAGTTTTTTTTTGTTAGAAAACAATAAAAAAAAATGATTTGAACAGTCCAAATTAATGACCACCTATTCCCGTAGTTATTTTAGAACTAAAAACAGCGGACACTTTGTTTCTGAGCAAGGCAAACCATTTAGCTTGCGCCTGATCCAACGGCATTCTTTGATGACGAACATCATACAGTTAGGCTATAGCGAGTCAAACTACATTCTGTCTGAAATATGAACTTTTTCCCCCCTTTACAAGGAGCCGAGATGACAACTTTTGCAAACATTTTTCATTGGAATTTTAACAACCCATTCGATTTACTTTAGAAAAAAATATGGTTACGCAACTCGGTTTTTGAATTCAATCCATGCTTGCAATTACAGCTTCAACAATCTCCTGTGTGCTAGTATCACTGTTTCCACACTTTCCTTCAGTGGCAACTGGCAACACGTATCATGGCGGTTTTAAGCCGGTCTGCAAATAAAGGGAGCTGGAGATGTCTCAACATCATAACCGAAGAGAACAGTAATGCCACCGGACTTTTATGGTTTCCCACTGATCCAACTTGCTCAAAGATTGCATACTCAGCACCAAAACTCCCTCCAGGCATAATCTCACCACTGCCTCCTCCAGCAACACCAGCAGCATTGTTTATAATTAGGTTCCCGTAGAGATTCGGAGTTACAATGATGTCGAACCGCTCTGGTTTTTCTACAAGTTGCAAACAGAATTTATTAACAGAAATTTCGCCGTAGGTGATGCTTGGATACAATTTAGCAACTTCTTGACAAGATTTCAAGAAGAATGCATCAGCTAGTTTTCCCTTGTTGTGAACTGCTGTAACTTTCTTCCTCTTGCTCAGTCGAGCATATTCAAAAGCATACTTTGCGATACGATCCGACCAAAACTTTGTCATTGTCACCTGAAAGTTCTCTATGACACCGGGAACAACTTCATGTTCACGCCCTGCATATCCACCTTCCGTGCTTTCTCTGATTACCACATTGTCAACCTTCTGGTGGCGACGTGGCTGGCCGTTCAGATTGAAGCAGTTGACAAGAGATGCAAAAAGTTCAAGCTCCTCTCTTTCACCAGCACACAAGGAGGTCTTGAGTCGACCATCTAAACACACTTTGTTCTGCAGTATCGACTCCACCACTTCCCGCAGGAAATAATTCATATTTCCCATTATATCATATGTCTCAAAGTAGACCGGTGCGTGCATTGCTTCCAACACCTGGTGCACCGCGTTTGTCACATTGCTGTGGATAACCGTAACAGGTCTAGGCATATATGTTGTGAAGCGGGTCTGAATTCCTGACCCGGTAGTGATTTTACTGAGATTCTTCAGTAGAGATATAGATGAGACATCTTCCACCTACAATTATGGGTGGGAAGATGATAACCTGATCAGTAATGGTTGTAAATATTCACAAAGCATATTAAGCATTTAGCTGATCCATGACATGTTCTTTGAAAAGTAAAAATACTACAACTAGTTTTAAATAATCTATATTATTGGAATATATCATACATGTCCAAGAGTTATCTAAAGTAAGAGTAAGAACATAATGGAACACATGTCTTAACATTTCCCTTTTACCAATTTTTACATTCTAATCATATTAAACTTATGAACAAACCCCTTTGATCATTGATCCCTAACGAAACCAAACAACGAAATTCACCAATTACTACAAGAAAATTGCACAAAATTCAAAATTTGTTTAACATCTTGAGCTATTATGGATTCTTATAGACAGCAAAAAAAAAAAAAAAAAAAAAAAAAACCCAATTGGCTTTGCCTCATGTTATTCCCCTTGTAGATGAAACATGGCTTTCGCTCATGTTCATATCTTGGATCATGTATTTACCCTTTTGCAATTTGAATGAGCCCTATTGGGTCGAGGATTATGATACCAAAGGAAGATCATGAGCTTCTACCACTAAGCCAATTGGTAACCAATGCAATAGATCATGCTTCTTATATACCTGATGAGATCCTCAAAAGTCTCCGATGTGGGATTAGTTAATGATTCAATATTTCAAAATTTCAGCCGACATTATTATGATCATAAGGTACCGTAAGCCTCAAGTAATTTGTCTTGTTCCTTCTCGTAGGCTTTTTCATGTTTATTGGCCTTTTGGACCGAAACAATAAGCCCTTTTGAGTTTTTAGTTTCCTCTGTTCATTCCAAAAATATATATTTTAATTTACCATTAATAATAGGTTTTAAATACATCAAAGACATAATATAAATTCGAAAGCTTCTCAGTCGTGGAGAAGGTTTGGTTCACACTTTTTTCGACAACAACATTCATTAAGGATGAGGCTTTCGTTTTCTGCCATACATCTAAAGATAGAACACAAACGTGAATAAAAGCAATTAAGTTCTCTCTTTACATTTTTTCCCACTTTCCCTTTGAGACAACTTCGAAAAAAAAAGAGGAGTAAAACAAACAAACCAGGAAAGAAAATGGCATTGAGAATGTGGGCTTCCTCTACAGCAAATGCTCTCAAGCTCTCTTCTACTGTCTTCAAATCTCATCTCTCTCCAGCTTTCTCCATCTCCAGATGCTTCTCCTCAGGTAAAAAAACAAAACAACATCCTCTTATAAAACCTGTGTGTTGCATTGGTTTTGTTTTAGGACTCTGACTGAAACTCTTTACTGGGTGTTTTGGGGTTTTAAAGTGTTGGAAGGGCTTAAGTATGCAAATTCACATGAGTGGGTGAAACATGAAGGCTCCGTCGCTACAATTGGTATCACTGACCATGCCCAGGTAACAAAAACATAAGCTTCAAAGCTATGTAGTTTAGATCAGTTTAGCTCAGAGACTAGTTTAGATCAGTTTAAGTAGTGTCTGTTGATAATGTGCAGGGACATTTAGGAGAAGTTGTGTTTGCGGAGCTGCCAGAAAAAAACAGTTCAGTGAGCAAAGAGAAAAACTTTGGAGCTGTTGAGAGTGTTAAGGCCACTAGTGAGATACTATCCCCAATCTCTGGTGAAGTCATTGAGGTTAACACAAAGCTCACAGAGTCACCTGGTTTGGTAAGTTTCTACCATCTGAATAGTACTCTAGTGGTGGGGTGGGCGCACGGATCAAACTGATTAGTCCATTTTATCATTCTGCGTAGATCAACACAAGCCCTTATGAAGAAGGTTGGATGATAAAGGTGAAACCAAGCAACCCTGCGGAGTTAGAAACCTTGATGGGTCCAAAGGAATACACCAAGTTCTGCGAAGACGAAGATGCTGCTCACTAGAGGGTTTCTTCGCTTTTTTTTTTTTTTTTTTTTTTATCTTCACCAAATGTCATAAAGAAACAGAGCAAAACAATAGAATCCATGCTAAAAGTTTCAACCTTTCACTTGTCAATGTTTCTTAATGCTTGTAATTGTGTGATACTAATTTGGTTTACAAGATCATTCAATGATGAGAGCTTTTAACTTATACAAGACTACAGGTCTCTAAAGAGAAGCACACATAAAAAGACAACTTCCATTGATTTTGCAACATATAGTTTAGGAGAAACGTTAAAGATATAACAATGGTCTAATTTTAGACCAAACCCAAGTCTTATGCATAACAAGTAAGACTCAGAGCTGTACATTTTGAATCCTATCCACGACAGAAACCGTTGGGCAGGGTCGGGGAAACAGCTACGTCCACATCCGGTGAAGGTGAAGGTGACTCGTCATAAGAAATGGAAATCAGCTCAGCTCTAAGCTTGTCCGCATCATCGGTGCTTCCTCCTTTGGTGGCTCCGTTAGTGATAGTACTGATGACAGGTTTCACATCTGAGGACGTTATTATATACTCCTCTTCCTCAGGTGAAGTGTAAGAGATTTCGATGAGAGATTCACGGGCTTGTTCTTGAGAAGTCTTGTCACTAGGTTGTTCCATCAATGCCTCTAAGCTTCTGCATAATTTTTTTTAAGACCATAGAGGAACAAACCCATCTTACATTTGTTCTATATGAAAAGAAAAAAAAATCACACACAGAATTGAATTTAACAACAATTTTCAATACGACACAATTCGAAATTTTTAGATATTTTTCACATTCACATTGAAACAAAACACAATTACCCCATAAAACAATACAAAATTTTCCAACCAAAACCAACAAAAGACATGAACTTTATTATATCCATGGAAGCTTAAAAACAGAACATACAGTTCAAAAAGAAAAAAGAAAGATCAAAACTTTACAACGAAAAAGATTGCAAAAATGAATCAAATCACTAATCTGTAAAATACCCAGAGAAACCCAAAAACCCTAAATTCTCAAAAACTAGTTCCCAAATCCAAGTCAACGCAGCTTCTGGTACGAAATCGGGGAAAAGAAAAAGAAAAAAAACGAAGAGAGAAGAAATCGGAGGAGAAATGGGTACCTTTGTTTGTTGTTGGATTGGATGATGAAGAATCTTTGTTCGTACAGTAATCACTACGGTAATGAAAAAAACACGGAAAGATCGAGACAAATTTGGATAATACTTTGGTCTTTAAGAGGCGAGTTTTCGTAATATATATTTTTCCACGTTTTTTTATTTTATTTTTGACCCGTAAAAGGTTATTATAATATTCTTTGCCAGCTCATTCACACGTCGACAATGATCTTCAATTAGCAAGTGGGGTGGATTTTATTGACAAACTACTTCCTCTCCTTTTCTCTTATTATTTTTTTTTTTAATTTTTTTTTAATATATCATAACAAATTAATTGAATCTTAAACTTACTATATCATAATTGACCCGTTTGAACTATTTTTTATAATTGTTGACAAAAGAGAAGAATCTTAAACTCATGAATTAGCCAAATTACCATAACACAATCAAACTTCTTAGATTATTATATTGTTATGATTTAGAAATTACTAATTAGCCCATTATTACTGTAAAATGATTTTAACTTTTAGATATTACTAGGATAGTATCCGCGCTACGCTGCGGGGAGGATTTTGTGTACTTTTTTATTTTTATTTTTTTTGTATAATTTTAATTATTATGTGTATGTTTTTCTTTTCTTTTTATCATGTGTTGTTTGTATGTTTGTGTTGGATTAGAAATTTATTATATCTTTAGCATTTTATTTGTGAATTGTTTTGTGAATAATTCATTATGCGGTTTTGATTTGCTGTATTTGTTTTTTTTATTGATGTATTTTTTCTTATGTATGTCAATTAACATATACTATATACTTGGTTTGGATATATTGAATTATTGAAAAATATATTGTGTTTGAATTCTAATTTAAATTAAAAGAATTTCATTTTTAAAAAGTTAATCATATATAATTTGAACTCTAAAGTCATGCTCCATTAAACATGCTTCTCCTTTTTCTTTAAAGTTTACAGGAATAGTGTAAAATTATATATCATACATAAATCACTTAATTCTAATTTCTTTGACCAAAATGTCTTTGTTTTACAACGTCAGCCAGAAAGAAGTGAGAAGATTGAGAAGAGAAATATTCCTACATTTGCTTATCCATTTTTAGAAAATCTCCTTAAAAAAAAGTGGCATTTCGACTTTATACCTTCAAATTTTGAACTCCAATAATAAACTACTAAATGATTTTGTCACTTAAAATCTTGAAAATGACTTATGTTTTAACGAACACACAAAAATTAACGGAAAAATGATTCCATCAGCGGTATAGACCAACATATATATATATATATATATTTTTTAAATAATTACGTAACTATAATAGTTATTTTTTAATTACAAATAATTTTTATCACTAATAATGTATTTTAAAATTATTGAAAAGTAAATGGGAAACAATTTTTTAAAAAATTATCATTTTTCATTATAAATATCATTACAACATTTTTCAAATTTTATTTTTATCTTTAAATTAAATTGAATTTTTTGTTTCTCTATTCAATTTTTGAAGATAACATTTTAAAATAATAAATTTTATCATTAATGATATAGAAATCACATAATATAAAGTTATCAAACATATCTCAGGGAAAAACATTAGGCATCGAGATAAAGGGCTTACTCGGATATCTAGATTGAGCATGTGAAGAAAGAATTGGAGTACATGTAAGGGTGAAGGAGCTCTAAGTATAGTTGTTCATCTAAGGAGCTCTAAATATTTACTAAAAAAATAATTAAGATGGAAAGGAATCATAAGAGCAATCCCAATGCACAACTCCATGGGATATCTCTGATCTTTTTAGTAATATAAACAAAAAAAAGAAAGTTTTAATCCTATTTTTTGAGAGACACTGGTTTCTGCGGCCATCCTTTGAGAGAAGCAGAGATCCGACACATGTATTGTTTGCATTGGTTAAGTTTTATTTTGTTGTTTTTTTATTTTTCAGTTTTATCTTTTCTTCGTTTTCTTCTTTCTCTCGACAATATTGAAACGAGAGAAACACAAAATCACAGACAATAGCTCTCGCATCGTCGTCTTCTTCTTCCGATTGATTCGATCTCGCCTCGTCGTCGTCTTCTAAACCGATCTCGCCTCGTCGTCTTCTAAATCGATTCGACGCAAGTCTTCGATTGGGTTTGTGATTTGGTTTCTCAATCGGGTTGTATTGTTTGTGTATGGGACGAACCGTCGAACAAAATCGAGCGGCGCCATTGTAGTCTCTAGAAGAACTCTCTTCTTCAGTTTAGATGGGAAGCCCTAACGACGACGCCGCCGCCGCCGAGACGGATCTTACAACCGATTCCATCGGAGAGACACGAAAGGACGATTGCGGCGGAGAAGACTTGCCTCTTCTTATTCTTCTTCCTCCTCCTCCTCCTCCTGGTCAATTCGAAGAAGGAGAGAGAGAGTCTTAGCCAACCCAGTGATTGCTTCTACGAAGCCAAGGTAGTGAAATTTTTTGAGGAACTTGTTTTATTGATTGCCTTTATTTGATTTGGATTCATGTTTTTGTTTATCAGAAAGCACAGTCTTCTATGTTTTTGATGTAAACGGTAATGAGAAATATGATGTTTGTTGTGTAGAGAGGAAGTCTTATGTTTCTGATTCTTGAAACACTACTGTTAAACAATATTTGTAGGTTCCGGTGGGTGGATGCTATAGGATGAAACAGGTTGTCGCTGTGATTTTTGTCTCCGTCTTCATCAGCTTCCCCGTCCTCTATTAACGCTGTCTCTGCTCAGCATGACTTCAATTCATTATCTCCTACAAGGTATTTTACTTTCCTGAAACTCCTCTGTGGTGCCTTTACTTTTAATTGTTTTCCAAGACTTTGTACTAGTATGTAGGGGATAGCAATTGCTAGGTTTAGGATTCGGTTCTAGTGTAGCAGAGAAGAGATATTGTTAAGTAGATAGACTGAATCAGACGAGCGTCATCTTCCCAAGTTACCAAGTAGGTAGTTTAATGTGATCATCCGTATTAAATCCGTATTTTTTTGTATCCGAATTGATTAATAGCGGATATCCGTAAACCGATTATCAAGGATTGCTAAAATAAAGGTATTGCTACCTTTATTTGTATATGTTTTTGTATTTTATTGAGATAGTTTATTGGTATTTCTACAATCCGGCAATTTATTTTTGTTTAGCACTTTTCGTATCTGATCGATATGGTATCCGTATAAGTAACCAATGGTAGTCAGTCACTATTAAATGATGGAGATAAACCGTACTGGAACTGGAGGATATCTCCAATGGTTCAAGCTCTGAACAGGTTCGACTTCACACTCACGTTTGTTCAGAGATGTTACCTTTATGTTATGTACTATCAGTCAATTATATGTTTTTTTTTATTATTGTAATCAGTTTTAAGTTTGTGGTTTTTTTAGGATTGTAATATATGTTTTAAAGTCTATTTAATGTAATACATTTGTTCTTTTTTTAATAAATGTATTTTACTACTAGTTTTTATTTTCTTAATATTGCATAAATTATATAACTAACATTTATGATATTATAAAATATACTGTAAATATTTTTTTAATAAAAAAAGTTAGACATCGAAAAATGACTAATGGGAGGACAAAAGTTAAAAAAAAAAAGATCTGATGAAATTTGTATTATCTTTAGTATTATTAAAAGATATAGACACTCAAATGAGTATGTGCATTGGGTTTGCTCGGTTTGTTTGTTGTCACTATAAAAGAAGGCTCCTAAAACACCGTGACCACTCCACGCCTCTCTGCCTTTTGCTTCACTTCTCTATTTCTCTCCGCCAGCTATGGCTCTTTCTTGATCACCTCTTCGTACTACAAGTCTACAAGGTAATACAAAGTCTCAATTTTTTTTCTTCTGATAAATGAGAGAAAATGGAAAAATGAAATGATTTTGGTTATTAGAATCATCCTGATCTGGGTGTATATATGATGTTTGTTTATTTTAAATTTTATTTTACTCAATTCTTTTTTGGTGGCATGCACTGAGATGAAAACAGTGAAGCAGATGAGAAGTATGTAAATGTGAAATGGAAAGAGCTTGGATTTGCTCTGACTTTAACAGATTACATGTATGTAGCCAAATGCAGACAAGGTGAGAGCTTTTCACAAGGAAAGATCCTTCCTTATGGGGATATTTCAATCAGCCCTTGTTCTGCTATTCTCAATTATGGCCAAGTACATTTTATTTTCTTACCACTTGTGGCTAAATCTCACTGATTGTAGGAACTTTGGCTTTTATTAGAATACATGATTAAGATATTTGAAGCCTTTAATCTCTAAATGAGGGAGAAAATGATCTGCAGAGTCATAGATTGTGTAGAGTTGTTTGAACTGAGTGTGATAGATAGCCAGCAAAAGTTTATAACTTTAGCGTCTACATATATGTTTTGATTATTGGTTAAGAGTATACTGTCAATATATACCTTTTGAGAGATTCTCTAAATGAGACTTTTGTAGCTGAGTTTTCTTCAGTCACATCAGGTGTAGCAGTTTTGTTTGCAGACTCATTGAGTGAAGGAGAATTAAAAATAAAGATGACAGCAGCGGATCAGAATCGATATTTGTTGAAGAAGTGAAACTTGTAGAAGCACCAAGAAGAGAATGTAAGTTTGCTTCCCGGAATTCCTTTTTCAAGGCGAGATAAGTAGAGCTATATCCTACTCTTTGCAACCTTCTCTTTCGCTGAACGTCAAAACCTCTCATAAAGGAATTAAAAAAATCCACTCTTAAGTTCTACCAAATGATTAGTATAGGTACTATAGAGAACCAAGATAATAAACAGATTTAACCATCAGATATTGAAAGTTGAAAGGATATCTTAAAAAAATATGGCATGTTGCGTCCTAATATGGCCAACTATATTCAATCCCACCCTCTTAGTGCATACAAGACAGACCTGGGGGGAAAACAAAGAAGAAATTTTTTCAAGTCCACGTTTAAAGAGCAAACAGAGAAGTAACTTGAATCTGGATGATCATTAAAAGAACACTAATTTTGATAGAAAAAAAAACTGAATTTGCCAAAAGAGAGAGACATGTAGAAAAGACAATGTTAAAAGAACTTACACAAAGAAGGAATCATATATTTATCTTATGACCGTCCACTGGTTGTAAACTGCAAAGAAGATGATAGGAGAACAGTTTAACAATGTTGTGAATGAATTAACACTAGTTGTAACAATATAAGCACTATCATGATGAAGTAAGGTCATGGAATAAAAGTACAATCGAAACAAAATTAGTCATTCAAGTTATATACCAAACCCAAGTCCTTTGTACTTTATACGACCAATTTAAGGAAACAAAACTCGTCTAAGATTGCTGTTTATGAATGTAGGAGTTTCACCCCTGCCGATGATGACGTCACTGTATTTTTATCGGCAATGCTTAACTTGGTTTCGACAACCCAGCCAATAGATCCGAGTCACAGGCGCAATCTATGGCGAGATTGTTTGTTCTGGGAAAAGTCAGTGAAACAGAGCATCATCGACACGGCTCTGAGCTCACTCGTCTCTTATTCTAACTTTTCTGGCGGATGAGGATTAGGTGGTGACAATTTCATCATCAGAGAGCTCATCGTGAAATGGGGTAACATCGACGAGATCTATGGAACTCCAGCGAGCAATGGAAACATCTCAACCTCCTCTTACGCAACTCCGTTAAGCAGCTCTCTACCGCCAAGACATATGTTGGTGATGAAACCGCCGACACCGTTGGCTGAATTTTTACAGCGATTTGGGTTTCGCAGAGAGGGAGAGAGAGAGAGAGAGGCGAGGATCTCTTGTTTCATTAGCCGGAATTAGAATAGAGAGAGAAATTGAAGAGGAAGAAGACTGAAATCAGTACTTTGTGAACAACCAACCAACAATCCAACAACTGACCTTGCTCCACTTTGGCTTTCGTTTGTTTTTTCTACGGACGAACTTCATCTTCATTTAGCAATTGATTAAACAAAGTGTTTTTGATAGGTTGTTCATTTTTAAATACACAAGCTGATGTGTCAGAAGTGGAAAGCAACGCATTCTGTTTTTATTGTACTGATGAGATGTGTAGAGAAAAGTTTAGAAATATGAGAAATTCAAAATGAAAGACTATTATGGAAGAGAAAATAACAGTTTTGTACAGTTTTCTATATACACGTACTAGGAGAGTTACCCGCACGCTTGTGCGGGCAAGAGTTAAATAAAATCAAAAAGTAAAAAAAAAATTCTATATTCAAATTACTTTTGTGTTCTTTTTAAATATTTTCAAAATTGTATTTAATTTTGTATTTTAAACTTTTAATCTGACATTTCTAAATGGACTTTCAATATATACTATCTTGTTACAAAAAAAAAAATCAAGCCCATTTGCAAAATGGGAAAAATCCATTGAGTCTGATCCATATTATGTGGTTAATTTAAATTAGGTAGAAGTTGGATCAGAATAATTTAATATTTCGTTTAAACCATCAAGTAAATTTGGAAATCAACCATTAAAAGTAAAAGGGTTTATAGTACTTGATCATACAAACCTTCAAAATAATTATAAAGTTAGCATATACAAAAAGATTGTTAACAAATATGCCTTCAGCTTAAACTTCTCCAATTTACCCTTCATGCTGCATTATGTGCTTAATGTAATAACGTCCAGCAAATTCCGAGCTAAAAAAATAGAAAACACATCCATAAGTTAGACCCTAACATGATACACCACTTGATATTTTTGAACATTAAAAACTTACATAGCCTTGTGATTCTCAAGTCCTACAAACTCCGGTTTTAAATAGATCTTGGAGGAGGCCAATGTGTTTATAATACACGGTTCACCTAGGGATGTTTTAAGTGTTAAAAAGATTATTAGATGAGTATACAACCTACTCTTAAGAATTTTTTCAATCTAGCAAGTTCTATTAATAGTACATACCTTCATACTCTCCAACCCTCCAGAAACGCAGTACACAAAACACCGGTTCAGTTTGATATGTGAGATGGCATCCAGTTGACACCCATGAAGACATGAAAAGGTTAGCATAGTAATCCATTGCACGACACTTTACAGTTTCATTCCTACAAATGAATATACTTGTTACACTCTACAAAATAAAGTTAGACTTATAAATCTTAATATGAGTAAAGATGCAATAAATGTGACTTACCTGCCATTTAATAGAGTCAAAACAACTTCATTAACACCATTTCCATGATTTCTTCTGTCATCAACAGCTACTATACATCCGCAAACATCTATTTTTGGATAAAGTCAAGAATATTTTTTACAATGTTTGTATCCAAAGCTTTTTGACATTCACATGAAACTATTTTGGTAAAAGTTCAATTTGTACTTTTCTATTTAGGTACCAATACACAAAGTTCCAAAATTCTTTTAGAGTTTCTAGATAACTCAACACAAAGCTAAAAAACAATCCATTCCAATTTGGTTATACTATGTTAAAATAAATAAATTATAATTAAATTTCGAAAAACGTACCGAAAGATATGTGATGATTGATCCTTCCACGATATATATCATCCAAATCTTCGAATCGGAAGTAATTTTTGGAGTTGATTGATTCGAGCAGCAGCATGGTTGAATCATCCGTAAACTTGATCTGAAAAGGATAGTATTCCTCTCCCTGAGGGTTGGATTGATGATTTGGAAATTTCGAATCTGATACCATTCGCCCTCGTAAATATACTTCCGGAGCTTTTTAAGTATATTTGGGACAAAGGCGACCTCAATCGTGTCACCCTTCAAGGTTTGTTTAAAATCATGTGAGTAATCTTGTAGATAAACACTATTAAAATAAAGACTTATGTAAAATCGATTTTCGATTAATTGCTCTAACCTTCGTATCCACAAGAAGAAGAACTCGTTTTGTGAAGAACTCGGTGACATGCCAAGAATTCAAGACTTTAGCTTGAATACACCAGTTCGTTCGTCCTCGATGAAGATCAGAAATGTAATCGATTCTCATGATTTTACCAAATTAGGGTTTCTTACTCTTGCTTCACTGTTTTCGAAGACGAAAATGGGATTTCGGATTTGTAAGAATATAAACAGTCACGATTAAACGTAGCGTTGCGTCTTAATCGTTTTAGTGTCTTTTTTTTTGTTTTTTAATAATTATAATTTTAATAGGTATAATTATGATTATAATTACAGATTAGTAGTATTTTTTATAGTCGGTTTATTTGATGTTAATTTATTTTTACAATGGTATAAGCGTTTTTATAATTAATCGAAACAATATCGTCATTTGCAAAAAACATTTGTTTAACTAATTTATCTTAACAATATCGTCATTTTTGTAACAGTCCTCATAGTAGTTTATAAATACACATTATGATACATTTTACAATTATTTTTATTTCATTCAACAAAACGATTTATTTAATATATATTATTCTCATAAATATGTAAACTTTTATATATTTTTTTGAAGCCCATTTTCAATTTTCATGAATTTGATGAGCCCAATACAATCGGTATGGTTAATTAAATCACGATAGATAAAGATTTGCGTCACATTAATTTACTACGTTTAGACAATAGAAATTATTTTTGAAAGTAATATAAATTATATGTCATACAAACATTACAAATAGTTATAAAGTTTACATATTCATAATAATTTTATTTAAATAACCTGCCTTCACCTTAAGCCCCTTATACGATTATTCTTCATGCTCCATCATACGATTTATGTAGTAGCGTCCAGCAAATTCGGAACTAAGTATAGAAAGCAAATTCATAAGTTAAACCCTAGCATGATATACTACATGGTATTAATAAATATTTAAACTTAGATAGTCTTGTGATGCTCAAGACCTTCAAAATTCGGTTTTAAAAAGATCTTGGAGGAGGCCAATGTGTTTTCAATACACGGTTCACCTAGAGATGTTTAAAGTGTTATAAAAGTTTTGTAAATGAGTATACAGAATATATAGTCTTTAACTTTATTAAAACTTGTAAGTACTATTAACAGTCATACCTTCATACTCTCCAACCCTCCAGAAACACAGAACACAAAACACTGGTTCGTTACGATATGTGAGATGGCATCCTGACGACTCCCATGAATACATGAAAAGGGTAGCATAGTTGTTTACTGCACGGCACTTGATAGATTCATACCTACAGATGAAGTTAATACAAACATTTTTTAAAGAGTGAGACTTAAAAATCTTAGCAACATCAAATGTGGAATAAATGTGTCTTACCTGCCATTTAATAGCGTGAAAACAACTTCACCAGCATGTTCTCTGTTGTCAGTTACAGCTACTACACATCCGCAAACATCTATTTTTTACCATAAAAGACATTTTTTTATTTCATAAAGATGAAAAATTGTTTCCAAATCTATCATATACATAAAACTATATAGTTTCTAAGTTCTGTTTGTACTTTTATATGGGAAGAACCAATTCTCAAAGTTCTAAAATTATGTAAAGTATAAAGATTCACCAACACAAAAATAGCAATATCTAAGAATAATTGTTTCTAAATCTATCTTTCACATAAAACTACTTATGTATAAGTTCTATATTTGTACTTTATATGGGAGGGACCAATCCACAAAGTTCCAAAATTCTTAAAAGTCTAAAGATTAAACAACAAAAGATAGCAAAAATCTTTTTCCACAGGGTATAATTGAAATTTTTTAAACCGTATATTAAAAACGTACCAAAAGAAATAGGATGATGGATTCTTGAACGATATATATCACCCAAATCTTCGAATCGGAAATAGTTTTTCGAATTTACTGATTCCAATTGATTCATGGTTGATTCTTCCGTAAACTTGATTTGGAAAGGATGATGAGTATCCTCTCCCTTAGGGTTGGATCGATGATTTTGAAAGTCCTAATCTCATACCATTTACCCTCATAAATATATTTCTGGAGCTTTTTTAGTGTTGTTGGAACAAATGCCACCTCAATTGTGTCACCCTTCAAAAATTGATAAATTGTGTTAGTAATCTAATATATAAGACTTTAAAAATATCAAATATCAGTAGAAATTATCATTTGGGAAATTCTCTAACCCTTTCATCCACAAGTAGAAGAACTCGTTTGCTGAAGAATTCGTAGACATACCAAGAATTCAAGACCTTGGCTTGGATACACCAGTTGGTTCTTCCCGGATGAAGATCAGAAATATAATCGATATTCATGATTCTATCGAATTAGGGTTTTTCTGTTTTCTCTCTTTGTCGGAGACGAAAAGGGATTTCGGATCTGTAAGAAATCAAAGAGTCACGATTAAACGTTGCGTATTAACGTTTAGCGTTACAACTTTTTTTTTCACTATTATATATTATTATTTAAATTATGATAACAAAATGAAAGACAGATTTCGTTTTTAATAGATATATTTTGCAAGATTCTAATTTAAATGTGTTTGAGATTTAATTGTTAAAATTAAGACTTTATCATACCTTAAACAATAATTTTTACCATTACGTAATTATATTTTCTATTCTAATTACATAGCAAAATACCACAATTTAATTATATTTACAAATAATTGTAATGAATAGTATGAGTAACATTGTATTCCAAAGTTCATAAAAATTTGTTTAACTAATTATGGAAAATAAAATTTAATCTAAAAAATCCAAAACAATGTTCAATTACAAACATAATAATTAAACAGTCTCAAAACCTCTTTGAAAACAACATTAAGTGTTTTATTCTTGCATTTTCCATCTTTATCCGTAATTAACACCTTCAATCCTTTTCTGGTTGTCACTCGAGAGAATGCAACATAAAGCTGTCCATGTGTGAAAACCGGCTTCGGAAGAAACAATCCAACATGTTCTAGCGTCTGACCCTGACTCTTGTTTATAGTAATTGCAAACGCCACGGTAATAGAAACTGTCGTCGTCTCATACGAAAGGGAAACTTTGCATCAGGTGGACTAACATACATCCTAGGGATAAGTACCTTATCTCCAACATTTTTTCCTGTCACGATTCTTGCTTCGATTACATGATTGGCCATCTGAGTAATAATCAGCCTCGTACCGTTACATAAACCTCCCTTAGGATCTATATTCCTTAACAACATGACAGGTGCTCCTATTCTCAAAGTCAAAACATGGCTTGGCAGTCCAGAAACTTGAATACTGTTTAGGAATTCCTGAGTGTAGATCATATCATCAAGTCCACTCGTATCAGACGTTTCAATACTATCAGAGCTAAGATATCGTCTCCTCACCTACAAAATAAACAAATAAATTTCATATATGTTTTGAATATTAAAAATTTTCAAAAAATCAAATTTCTATATCCTTTTTAATATTCATACCTGGAAGCTTAGTAAGCATAAACTGATTTATCTTATCAACATCGTCATTTCTTGGACTTAGTATAGCTCTTTCACTAAAGAATTTTGGGTCGGTCCTCCTTGTAAATTGTTCTCCGTAGATCTCTTTAACTATTGCTTCAATAGGATTTCCACTTGTATTAATTAATAAATCATCCGGAATTTCTATCTCCACATCCCCACTATCTGACTCGTTAATTTTGCCATCTCCGATATCAAGAAGCCACTTAGAAAAAGTAGCTAGAGCACCCGCATCCATACTATTACGTGCTTTGCGAAGTCTCAATTTTCGGTAAGTTTAAGAACTTTACAACTATTCCAAAGAACAGATGAGTTGATAGATGCTAAAACTGTGGCTACCCTTCCACCTTCCGTAATAACTGGTAAAATCTGTCTAAAATCACCTCCTAACACAACAACTTTACCTCCAAAATCTGGTCACACTTCATGATATCTCGCAAACTCCTATCTAAAGTCTCATAACAAAGCTTGTTCATCATTGGAGCCTCGTCCCATATTATGAGCTTTGCTTCTCTAATTAAATCAGCAAGATCAGATTCGCATCTATCAAACAAACAGAATATTCATTAAGATTGATTGGAATACCAAATCTTGAATGAGCCGTTCTACCACCTTCCAAAAGCAAAACAGCTATACCACTCGAAGCAACATTAAGAACAATATTACCTTTAGACCTTATATCAGCACCAAGAATAGTCCACATAAACGTTTTCCAGTACCACCGAAACCATGGACAAAAAACATACCACCTTTATTGTGATTCACAGAGTGAATAATTTCTTCATAAACACGCCTCTGCTCATCAGTTAGCATAGGTAACAACTTATTGTACAATTCCTGTTGTTTTTGAGGCTTATATATTCTCTCATCTGCGATAAGCCTATTTTCTCCTGTGTTCATTATACTATCATCTGGTCTAGGCATTTTCCTCGAAGGCCGTAAGAGATGTCCCATTCGATCGTAACATGAGTTTATTTCAGTTAAACATATATTTTCTATCTGAGTCCGTGACAACATTAGACCTACCACAGAAAATTTTAAACATTTTATTATATATAAATATATTTTTTTTTTTCTTCGAAAACGGAATATTTTGATGAAAGAAAATAAGTTTTTGAAATACCTGGATCGTTCCTGTTTCTCCTTTCTTTAAACAAAATATCCTCACACAGGATGTCTTTCGTTTATTCCAAACTTCAAGAGGAACAGTTAAACTCTTTGTATGCAGTAGGATCGCAAATAACTTTCTTAAAAATTTCCCAAAACACCATTCACCTGCTTCTTTTATAGCTGCAATGTACTCCTTATCATCATCCAATAATCCCAAGCATAGCAAGCTTCTTGGAAATCACTATAAAGTACACCATTGACTGTTTTTAAATAGTCAAAACTTGTTGGTCCTGGAATTTTATTAAGCAGTACTCGCAAGTAATAGGCTTGTCCTACAGAAGGCGGTACATACGTAATTCTGCCTATTGCAAAACTTTTTCAGTTTCTCTGACCTTGGCTTCCAAAGTTTTTCTCTCTTAATCCACACAAATTTAGATGGAAATTCAGCATACGTAAGTTCTCTGGCCTGGGGATAAATCTTGTTGCATTCCATCCAGCCCAAAAATTTAGAAGTTCTATTTGTTGTACGGTGCAATACATCTTCTATTGGATCATCCTGATTGTAAATAGCCAATTCTTGTCCTGGAAGATGAAACGGAAGTTTTTCTACGGCTGTAGTACGATAACAAATCGGGAAAGCTAAAATTCGCCAAGAAGCCTCACATGCAGATACATACCTAAAAAAATATTGGATTAAATTTGTCACGTATAATTTAATATGAAAATATTTGACAATCCTATTAAGTTGTTACCTGCAATTGAAAAACTTTTTAATTTCATTTTCCTGATCTTCTTCTCCTACTTTGGCTCTAACATAGTCCGGACCTTTAGTGATGTACTTGAACAAATATTTAACTGAACGTGTCTGGTTGCACCACTCAACATTTATATGAGCACGAAAACGGAGTGATAAATCACGATTATAGGGAATAACGTAACTATTATCGTATTGAAATCCTCTTTTCTCCACGATTCTCCCATCGTTTCGTCGTCTATATATTGGATAGCCAGCATCGTCGACAACAGTATTATCCATTAATGGTTTTGGGAAGAATTTAGTGCATTGCCCATTATTCATGCAGACACTATCTCTGTTCATATGACCACACAGACCATGGATCATCACATCAGAAACAACTTCGTACAAATACTTATCCACCTCTTTATCAGGAATTTCAGCGCTTATGTATTTATCAATATCGTCTGATGTACGCATCTTATTGTCTGGGTGTAAAAACAGAATCATGTGCGCATGAGGCAGACCCCTCTTCTGGAATTCCTATTGTATACATCGCTGAAAATTTTAAAAACAAATAAATATTTTTAAAAACATTAATAAGTTATTTTTTTCCAAAGACTAATATAAATAATAATAATTAAAACTTATTAAATACATACCAGAATTTACGATACCAAAGTTTTTTTCCTTTCTCAACTTGGTCCATTATCTATCAAGTTTCATCTTGAAAACTCGGCTACATATATCAGGCCTATCTTCTTTACTAAGACGATGCCTTGCTAGATAACTCAATTTCAGGCCACCTTGGGTTGCACGTAAAAGTTATGAAAAGATCAGAAATCCAAAATACTTGCAAGTAGCCATGGCGTCGAGATAATGTTGCATCATATATCTTTTCCACCCGTAAACGATGACGGAATAAATATTTTTTCCATGTTGTGCAAGGTCTCATGTCCTTTTTCAGCAGCTTCAATTATCTTTCGACTCTTTCAGTTCGGAGTTTGCTTTGGTTCATCCATATGTAGTTCAACCTGTTCGATTCGATGGTAGTAAATGCATCGACTAAAAACTGCTGGAATAATTTGCCTGCCATAACAATAGTCGAAGACTCTTCATATCTTTCAAATATTCTATACGCATAAAATTCCCTCATGGTAACGGTTTTCCTTTTACGTCCACGGGTATCCATGAAACCTATATCGATACCTAATCTGAAACCATCTTCACCATAAGGAACAACAATGGGTACTGTAAAAAGGCAAGTATGCGGGATAAGCTCACTTATTCCTGTAAATTACCCGAAGACTTTCTATAACAATGCACGTTTATTCACACCAGGCCTGTAAAATCTCCGGGTATTAAAGCAGCTACTCTTTACTGGTAGAAGATTTGATTCTTGCATCAGTAGTTCTTTCTGAAGGTAAGATTAATCGCAGACATTCGCTACCTTCTTCCATATTAAAACTTTCACGTGCCGATCTAAACGCCTTAACATGTGGATTATGACTATCAAGCATTTTTTTTAATAGTTCAACAATCTCATGTTTTAATCCCTCAGAAGATCCCTGATGATCTATATAACAACAAAACAAAAATAATAATAATAATGATTAGTAGATATCTAAAATTTATTCTAAAGATATTTAACAAATAATTAAGATATGGAAAACATTTTAATACATATAATATAATTACCTAAATGCAGAAATTCTATTTTCTCGTCATACGTCATGTATATACAATTGCAAAAACATTGGTTCCTTTCCAGTTCTTGGCAATATATCACCGATACGATGATAGTTTTCTCCGCACATCTGAAATAAATACGGCCCTCTACCATTATTTATTGAATTGTTAATTTTCCCACCTAATGATGTGAACGAAAACATCATGTTGTACGCTCGTATGTTATCGCGGAAGTTTTTACCCCTATCGTCATTATTATAAAACAACGATAATATGTTTTTAGGCGCAGTCTTCAAAGTAGAAGTATTACTTTGCCGCGATGCGCAACACAGTGAAAAATCCGGCTTGCCTTTTTAGTTCGTTTGTTCACCTGTTCTCCATACCACATATAGCTCCACATTATCACATAAAAAAAGGATCTCCATCATCATAATAACCTACATATACATTTTAAAAAACTTTATTTTAAATATATGTTAGATATACATACTTATTTACAAAACAGTCGTATAACGAATCAGATATGCATCGAGATCATACCATTATTTAATAACTTAGCTTTTATGGGAGGAAAGCCAAGAAACATCTCAGATGTCGCATTGCTTTCATTAGTATCGATGAAATCCCATCAGTAGAGCTGTCTGAATCACTTTCATCGTTCGTATCCGAATCAGTTGCACGAAACATGCGAAATCTTCCTGTAAATCCGGGAAGAAGGAAATTTCTGCCGTAGGTAACAATTGGATTAGTTTTAGCATTTCAATAATATATATTATTAATATACATATATACTCATTTTAATTCCTTCCGAACATATTACCTTTTTTCTTCCTTTGTGCCTGTTTCAGACTTCCGTATTTGCATTCTTTTCAACCTTGCCATCTTATGTGGATCAGGATTCTGAAAAATCAGTGCATTCGTAAAAGCAGGAAGATTTATCGTAGTACTAACACCTGTAGTTTAATAATGTTGTTAGGTGCAATCTATTAGTTTCGAATGTAACATATTTCTTAATTTAAAGAATATAAAATGTCTGTACGTTTTCTAGAGACGGCATGTGTCGTTACTTCTTCCTTCCGATATGGAATCTTCGAGGTCTCATTATAATGCGTCAAGTGTAGTAATCTGCAAAAATCAAATTCAAAGTACGATCAAAGAATTCTATATAATCGAGTATTCTGACAATTTTATTCATTTAAATTCGCTTTTGTTTAGGTTTGTTTATATTGGAAGAATGGTGCCGTATATATGATGCCATCTAAAAATGTACTAATTATTGATATATACGAAATTGACATATGTA